>JAZKJV010003652.1:0-445000 GCA_037367405.1 Ottelia alismoides
TCAGTGGCCGCTTGCTCCCTCCTCGCTGCGACACTTGCTGGAGCAAGCTGTCACTCTCGCCAACACAGTGGAGGTCACAGGTAGCGAAGCAAATGAGCCAAAGATGCGAACGGAGTTGGCGGAGCTGGGACTATATATGGTGGAGGGTTCGGGAAGAAGAGCGCGGGTAGGGCACTAGAGTGTGCGGATCCCGAGACGGTGGCTCCGGCGAGGGTGGCGGGATATGACGTGATCAATTCGGACCCGGGGTTTAGGCGAGAGGGAATCGGGTTGGGGTGCGAAAAATGCGAGAAATCGGGTCGGGCACCTAACCCGTGGGAAGTGGTCCTAGGGGGGGCAGTTGACCGGGCGGTCAACAATCCCCAGGGCCAATGGGTGAAGGCCACGTGGCAGGATATTTAGAAATTAAATAAAAAATAGAAAACGACCGAATTAATAAAAAGTCAAAACATGAAATATTTTTATTTTATTTTTTTTCTATTTTTTAGTGATTTTTAATTAATTTTCAAAGTAAAAAATATTGTATTTACATAGTAGGGTTATATACAGGTATATATACAATATATGGGATTTTATTTTTTTTATTTTTTGTGCATTTTTATTCCCATTTTGTATTTATAGTATAATATTAGGAATAAAAAGATATTTTTATTTTATTTTTATTGTTTATATACATAGGTGAAATAAATAAATATATATGTACATGTATATACATGGTATATTTACAAAGTATTTTTGGATTTTTAATTTTTGTTATTTTTATTTTGTTTTTGTTTTAATTGTTTTTATTTTATTTATTTACACCATATCATATAGAATATTTACAAATTTTTTGGAAATTAATTTTATTTATTTATAAAGCTAAATAAATAGGAATGAGTGGACTATATACAAGGTGACCATGTACATGAGTGATGTTTTTGTTTTCTTTTTAATTTTTTTCTATTTTTATCTTGTTTTTATATTTAAATATATATACAAATATTTATAAATCTATTTTTGGAAGGAAAATATTTTTATTTTATTTACATAAATATCTACACACATGAGTCCCTATCTCCCTCTACTTTGGTTTTTATGCGATCAGGCCCATGCTGAGCCCTCCCTTGGGTTAGGTTGCTCAATATTTATTCTAAATATTTCTCTCTTTTTCTTTTTACTCTTTATTCTTTTATTTTGCGCAAAAACATGCTAATTATTAAACTTTATACAATGCATGCTTTTGATAATTATTTGTATTTGCATGAATATACATGCATTTGCAAAGGTTTTTGTAGTTAAAATATAAGAATAAAGAGCGATGAATGGGTATTCATCATCTACTTCATGTTTTTATCGGTAAGTTTCTCATTTGATCATTGGGAGTTGGTATTGATCATATACTTTCCAAAAGCATATATCATACCCAAGGTCTTGATCATATACTTCCGAAAAGTATATATATCAAAACCTACAAATTCAGTCAAGCTTCCAAAGCGAGATGACCGTGCACGGAATTTGATTCTTCCCAATATCTCATGAGTGAGCTCATGTCTTCAGGTTCAGTAATGAACCTGTATGATTCCATTGAGAGATCGTATTACTCATATGCCCTTATATGCACACCAGCGTGTCGGTGTATAGACCTTGGTTAGGTCATCAACCTATTGGTCTGCCAAATGTACATACTCATACATATAGTAACACATCTGTCTTCGGTCAGAGGATGCGTGCCTGTATCGTGACAGCATACGATATAGGACTTTGGTTATCTCGATCTCGTTAAGTCAACTCTTTGACCTAACTAGTATGACACCTCCGAATCTCTATTCCTATGCAGAGGACCTGCATCAAGAGGTCGGTCAGATATCAGCCTAAGTGAGAAACGATTGCCATCTCCTACTCAGGCCGGAGATCATCTCTTAACAATCATTTGACGGTGCTCGATAAGTCCTCAATCTAACTCTTTAGATATTCATCCAAGCACCAACCTCTATGATTAAATAGTTGAATCAACAGTTGTATGATCATCAAGATGGCCGTGGTACATAACCCTAATTGTACTAAGTGACCTATTATGCAAATTAATTATTATTCATTTCATATCAAGGAATGATATTTGCAATAACATTTATTGCATAATGGTTCGCCGTGGGATCCCATGTCCAACAAAGGATTCGACCAAACTTAATCTTCCTAACATCTGATTGAGCTCTAAACATTGATTTTATGATGACAAGTTTGAAAGATAAAATCAATCCCAGCTATTTTTTTCCTTTTCCGCACTTATATGCATAAGAGTTTGATAGGGACTAGCAAAGGAAAGTATTGTGGATGTTGAATCCCCATTTCATCACATCTATTCTTTCATTTTGGCCTTTACACCCTAGATAATTGCATTTAAATATAGAATAAAGAAAATAAAAGAAAAAGAAATAAAATATCAAAGGTATTGAATGACCCTAAACTCGAAAACCTAGGCATCATGATGACTAGGTCAACAAAGAACAAAGTAAGGGGAGACAAGGGCCAAAAACACAATAACCCTTAATTTTTATCTCTTTATTAATTCAATTTTATGGTCTATCTTATCCTTTACTATTTACACATCAAATCAATAAATTTTGTACATGAAAGTCGTAGATAAAAATATATAGAAAAATACAAAAATTAGTTCACATAAAAATAATACATATTATACCTTTTACATTCAAAAAATCTAAAATCCAAGCTTCCCTATACCATATATTCTCCTTATGAATTCAAAATTCATAAAAATCACGTTAATTGTATATAACTCTTTATTAACTATTTAATGAAGGTGGTTTCATTTAATTCGGAAGTAAGATGCAAAAGTTAGATTTTACACCCCTATTGTAATATATATATATATAAATAAAATATTCAATTTATTTGTTCTTTATATTTTTATAAATATTATTTATAGTATATGTACATAATTATAAAAAATAAAACCACTAAAAAATATCAAAATAAATAAGTACATAAAATACGTAGATGAATTACTTATACATATACATATATAATAAACACGTCTATTTATTTAAGTATATAAATGACTTTAGAAAAATACAATAAAAATATATTTTAGTGTATTTAAATAAGTTATAAATACATAAATTTTGTATATAAAATAATAAAATACAAATACAAAAATAAAAATAAAATACACATCACATATATAAAAGCACATGTAAAAACTAACCTACAATAAATTAAGTTGTATAAATAAATATCATAATAAAATACTACATAAAATATTAGATATTTTATGTTTTAACCAGAAATCAGTAAATCATCTACTATTTTATTCTAATTTATTTTCACTTTTATTTTCTGTTTTGTCTTCTTGTGTGCGACGTGGCCCAATCAGATCCAGTCGTCCGTTGACCTGCGGTCAATTGCACCTTACTCTCCTAGGTTTGTCTGACCTCACTGACTGCCTTCTTCCTCGATTTTTTCCTATCGTTCCTTGCATATTCAAGGAACGATTGTTTCTATATTTTTATTCATAGATCTTTTTTGTTCCACACCATGATCTTTAGTAAATGGAGCATTGGTCGATGGACTTGAAGTGTTCAAAGCCTGTAAAGCCTTAAACTTGGCATATCTCGGATACTATATAATAAGATCCGGCTCGTCAAGAGAAAACCAACGAAATTTGTTTCAGGTAAATCGGACTTCGTTTCGAATTGTTATGATTTTCGGAAGAAAGAGAAGGAAGGAAGGCTAAGATGTCATTAACCCATAATGACTGTCATTAAGACTAACTAATCATGATTAAAGAAACTAATGACAGATTGAAAATCGCTAATGATCATTAGTAAATACTAATCAATAGTTAGCAAAGGATAAGCATAAGCCGCGAAAGTTAAATCGCGATTAGTGAAAGTTAATCACGATTAGTGTTAATTAAGCGTCATTAGCGAATCTAGAATCCTCTAGAATGTTCTAACTTAAGCCCTATGTTTGGGATAAGTTTTGGCTAAAACCATGGGCCAAAACCATGGGCCACTAAGCCATGGTTAAGGCCTAAACCATGGTTTTCTAACCATGGTTAGTGGTTTTCTAGGGCCTATAAATAGACCCCCCCTACCCATTCATTCTCTACGACTTCCACTACCACCACCACTCCAAGGGCTAGGGTCGAGAGGTCGGGAGGAGGAGTGAGAGGCGAGGGAGGAGCGCTAGCGAAGTGCTGCCGGGAGAACGAGGAGGAGAAAGGTATGATCCCCTCTTAGTTTGCTTCGTAAGCTAGGCTTTCAATTCATCCTCTTGTTCTTCCAAGTCTTGTTCTTGATTCATCTTTCTTTCCGATGTTTTCCTGTTGTGGTTCGAGGAGAAATCTGGTAACACCCTACTTAGGTGTGGGCGGCTATGCACGTCAGTGACCCTGTGATTCGTCACACGTTCACTCATCTAAGACGTATGGTGTCTACCGATTCTCCATCGTTTATGTTTCTATTATTTTTATTATGCTTTTATAGTTATTTTGATGAAGAAATTTGTGTAATACACCACTTAGGTGCGAGCGGCTATGCACGTCAGTGACCCTGTGATTCGTCACACGTTCACTCACCTAAGATGCGTGGTGTCTACCGATTCTTCATCTATTTTTGTTTGAGTATATTCTTTCAGTTTCGTTGTTATTTTCCTCTCGATTGATTTTATAGAGGAAACTCTTTCTGTTTTTATTTTGAAATATGTCCCGATATAAGGGGAAACTCTGTCGAAATTTTCCGAGAAATATGTTCCGATATAAGGGGAAACTCAGCCAAAATTTTTCCGAGAAATATGTCCCGATATAAGGGGAAACTCTGCCGAAATTTTAAGAGAAAATATGTTCTTGACGTTCTTCACGTTCTTCGTGTTCTTCGTTCGTTCTTCGCGTTCTTGACATGTTCTTAGCGATTTGATACGAAAATGAAATTTGATCTTTTCAGGAGCCTTAAAATAGCCTTTCTAAAAACGAAACTCGATAAGGCCTTGCATACACGAGAGAGAGCTCGATTAGGTAACGAAATCCTTCCTTTTGTTGTTGGGTTTTCATACGAAATTATTGAAATTCTTGATTTTGTGTTCTTTGCCATGAAGAACCCTAATTTTGGTTATTTTGAAAAAGTCTGAAGAATTGCTTCGTGATTCCCACTAAAATACGGTTTACGCGTCAAATCGATGCGTTGGATTTGAAAGTTAGGGTTTGGGAGTTAAAATAGGCACAAATACGAGTATATATGGTTATGAATAATATATATATGTGAGTCTCTATTAAGTCTTGTTAATTATGCAAGTCGAAGACTTAACGAAAGAATTACATCATGGGAATTGATGTGGTTTGAGTTGGATCCTGAAAAGGATCATGTGTCACGTTAAGGATGACTGGGAGTAGTACTACAGGTCGGGCATGCTACCTGTAGATTTGTCGGAAGGAACCCGTATTGGTGTTTCCCTACCTAGGTGGTACACGGTTGCCCTGTTATGATAAGTGCACACAAATTGAATGTTTTGTAACGCGTGGTACTGGGAGCCAATATATTCGGGTTGGAACGATGGAAGATGTGGTCGTGCCATGTGGAGGCACGGGTGGTTCAATAGCGGCTGGGTCACGATAACATGTATTTAAAGCCGCTAGGTTATATGATTAAATGTTGGCCTAAGGTTTTAAGCAACCGAGTCCTCGAGGACGGTGTGCTCATTTGATTTTCCAAGATGAGGGTTGAGACCCTGTTTAATAAAAGAAAAGGAAATTGTCAGGGTAGTATTGGAGGATTGGTTGAGGCGACGTGCGGCGGCATAAGCTTACCAAGATCAACACAATCTCCAATCCCGAAGTGTTCATAGCTTCAGAGCCCAAGAATGGTGGGGTTCTCCTGGATTAATCCCTGATGTGGAATAGAAAGAAATAGGACTTAAATTAACAAGAAAGAATGAAATTTTTGTGATATCAAGTTTTGAAAAATTACACAATTTGTTTGCTTTTCTCTTCTTCGTTACTTAGCATTCGCTAATTTTTATCCTATGATTTATGGAAAATCCAACAGGTATCGGTGAGCTATCGCAAGGACTTTGAAAATTCATCCAACTTACATACTAGACATCCAACCAGCCACAGTAGCTTACTTTCTTTAAGGTAGTTAGTAATCTTTTGTATATTTCCCTTTCAAGCTGATGTACATGTAAATGGTTATAGTGGGACAGTGTATGATCTGAACTTTATTTTGTGAATGGAAAAGTGTTGAAATACTTTCTTCTGAGTATTTTTATTTGCAGTCTATTTCTGAATGTTAGTTGTGACTGCTGAATAAATTATTGCTGAGTAACCAGATTCGGATATGGGAGGATCCAACGGCCCAGAAAATGGGGTCGCGACAAAGTCTCCCTTGTATAAAATCAACCCTCCAACCCCCATTTGATTTTGATCTCCCTTAACCCCTCAAAATCCACAAGGCTAGTGATGTGGAGCTTATTGGTGACAATAGGGACATCGAGGACCAATTTGGCATGGAGGAAGAGGACCGAGGTTGAAGATCCGAGCTCCATCGACCAGCTCCGTTGTGTGTCCGCTTCCAACTCCTTCAGGCTGATGAGAATTTATCTCTTTGCATTTTTTATTCGCAGGCTTAACATTGGGGTATATTAGGTATTATTTCCAGTAAATTTAGCATGTATTTCATTAAAAATACAAATCGTAGTTCGCCTCAGCTGTGCTCCGGGGAACCTCTCCATTATGTTCCGACCGTGCTCCGCCTCCTTTTTCGCCCTCATTTCATCCCCCCATCGTTGCTCTACGCCCCATGTACCTCCATTTCCCTTGATCGTGCTTAGATCAGGAGATCTATTCTCCTCCTCCACTACATCACCTGAGAACGTCGCTTCATCCCATTTCCACTCCATCGTGCCCAAACCGAGCCAGATTTTCTTCTACTTGTTTCAAAGCTAACCCTGCGGGTTAAAGCTAGTGAAGATCTCTGTGAAGGTCGATTTTGTCGAAGAATAAGAACCTTGAGCTCCCGACTTTCCTCGAGCTCTGAGGACCCCTTCAGTGGTCCTTGGAACCACCTAAGCCATCCAACAGGTCCGGGGTGCTTCCAAGGCACCTTCATGGCCATTTTGCAGCACCAAAGACCGCCTACGGACGCATACACATACAATTGAAGCTCGGAAGACTATGCGTTCTTCCTTGTTCTTCCAAGCTACTTCACTATAGACTTGGCCAACGGGCTGGGGGCCCGCCCGCCCAGCCCACCCAGCCCGCTCATGGGCCGGACTTGGGCTTCGAGATTTTAGCATGGGCCAGCCCTGCCCGCAAAAAATATATAAATATATGTCAAATTATACATGTATTAATATGATATGCTTTAAGTTTTTCATTTGTGACACTAGTTTTAAATAAAAGTTCAATGGTTTACATGTCAGGTAACATGTAAACTATGTACATTAGTTATATAAAGTATAGTTGGTATTAATAAAATCATTTATATGTATTAAACACCATTAAAAATTCAATGGAAAATGACCAAAATGGGCCATGGGTCGACCCATGGGCGGGCCTTGGACAAAGGTTTTTTTACCTCGGCCCGTTTGGCCCGGCCCATGGGCCGACCCGGCCCGCAATTTGGCCAGGTCTACTTCACTACCGTCCAATCATGACCGTCTTCTATATCGCATAGCCATTATTTGATGCAAGACCCATCACCCGTTGGATCTTCTACCGTAGTCTAATCGAGACCCTTCATCTGTAAAGGGGTATCCATTGTCGAGGAGCTGACGCATGGCAAGTGGATCACATCTAACCGTCGATCCGTGCCTGTAGGCGTAATCTTGCTTGATACCCCTGAAGTTTTTGTAATTTCCTTTTAGTATTTAATCTTTTGTCTCTAGCGTAAAATATTTTGGATATTTTGCATTCTACCCTTTGTATTTTCTATATTTGCATTTATGTCCAATCCACGTCACCTCATATGCCGTGTGCGTGGGGGGACGGGGTATTTTACATATAGCCCTTGGAGATTTTGTATTTCATTTTAGTCCACATTTTTGCAATATTAGTGCAATATTTTCTAGAAATTTTGCGTCTGGCCCCTCAACTATGTATTAATTGCAAAAATACCCCTTTGTATGTGTATATATATATATTATTGGACATTTTAGGGAAAATTATAGTTTTTTCCCTAAACCTTCTCGGAGGTGTTTGAGATTAGTATCTAAACTTTAAATATTTATAAAAATACCCCTGCGAGATTGTATCTTCTTTCTGTGGATTTGTTTTTGTTAAAAATAGCTCCAATGTCTTAAAATTTTATAGAAAATTAGGATAAATACCCTATATATTTTTCTAGCATATATAATTATATTAAAGTATTTTCCTTATATTTATATTTTAAAAATAAAAAATCGACATATTTTTCTCTCTTTAGCTTAGAAAAATACAAACACTATAATAATGTTTTGAAAATTTTTGTAAAAATATATTTAATTTATATATTATTTTGTAACTAAATATAAACCCCCCCTAAAAATAGAAAAAATACACTAAAAATTAAAAGTATACAAAATCCTTATAAAATTATTAAAAATTCTTTAAAAATCCAAAAAATATTTGCTCATGTTCCCAAATTTTGTCTACTATATTTATTATATAGTGAAAATAGTTTTGGGAAATTTTGAAGCCTTTACTATTTTCAAAATTCAAAATAATTCAAGCTATTTATTGTAGTTACTCTCTTGACTTTTAAATTCATCTGAAAATCCAAAAAAGTACAAATTATAAGAAAAATACCAAAAAATGAAGAAACCCCAAAAAATACAAAAATATTTTATTTTGTGATTTTCAAATATTTATAAATATATATATAAATATAATATCTCTCTACATCTATATATAGTTATATTTACTCATTTTATTACTTATAATTATTAGAAAATTGAAAATCAGATATTTCAAAAAAGAACATTAAAAATAAAAAATAAAAAACAAATAAAATTTATAAAAACAAAATTCCAAAAATATAAATATTTAAATACCACATAAATTCAAAAATCCTCAAAAGCCCAAAAACATATGTTGCCTTTGTAGTCAATTTTTGTTTTTTTATCGCTCACTCTCCTTTGCTGGACACCCTACTGTACTTTTATGCTACACATTTTATTGTATGGTTATAATAAATTTTGATTCACACTTGCTTCGATTGCTTTATCTTTACATTGTGTAGGTTGATTGTTTATCGACCTAGGTTCTTGTTAGTGGTCACCTCAACGATAATATATCTTTGCTCTCCATGAGGATATTATTTTAGACCCTTGTAAGATCCTTTACATCAGAGGGGTTGATGAAGAAGTCAATGAGTATGAAGGTGAATGTGATCGGTTAGATTAGTTGGGTTTTTTAATTAGATCGAGTGAATAAGAAATAGGAAAGAAAGCTTGAAGATCAAATGAAATGGGTGAAGGAAAAGAAGAAGTCGAAGCGGAGAAGTAGCAGAGTACAAGGAAGAATAAAGGAGAATATGGAGCAAAAAAAGGAGACACTGCTTGATTTAGGTGTCAGTTGTAATGGAGAATCTCGAAGCTCTTCGATCTTCGCCTCGAGTGTCTCGAGCATGACCCACAAAGCTTAACAACAGTTGAGGGGCAACAACAATAAGGAGATACTTTTCCTTGAATCTCACTTGAGAGGAGCTCGTTGATCTATGATGAAATGGTGTTCGACTATGATAAAAGGGATTCGTTGTGATACAATAAAAATCAGATCAATTAGAGACCAAACGAGAATCTCCATGAGGAATGGCTCGGTCTAAAAATTCCCGGATAAGTCTAGGGTCGAACACAAGAACATCACCAATGAGGATATATAATCAATATCTCAAATTAGACAATAGGATAATTTAAGAGACTATATAAGTCATGCTATTCATATACAAGACAATAATACATGGATAAATTTTTATGGCCTTTTCAAGATAATATGTTTTATGCAACAAAAAACCACAAGTGCAAACAAAAACCAACCACACATATATACAAAACTCACAATTAAAATCAAATATGTTTTATGCAACAAAACATCACAAGTGCAAACAAAAACCAACCGCACAATATACAAAACTCACAAATAAAATCATGATTTAATTATTAAGTCAATCTCATAAATCAAACATCCAATTATGCAAGTGGCAATCCAATCAGCAAGTTAATAAACTCTGACGTGAAGCAATGGGTCAATTAGATAAAGCTATCAAACACTCGATTTAATGAGATACTGGAAACCACTTGAATTTAGGAATTAACAACCAAATTTAATAAAGAAAAAAAATATTGATTAAGTGTTAATTAATGGAGACAAAAATAGATACTCAAGGACACATTAAAATAATTAATCGGTGAATTAAAGGACAGTCAAACAAAGCTTCTTGTAATTATAACTCTCTGAATTTTAGTTTGATTTCACTAGAACCTTACAGAGATTTAAAGATACCAGATTAAAGAGCGTGAAAAGATCAATAAAATACCACTTTTTCATTAAAATTGGATCAAGGATGTTCAGGTTATTAGCACATCAAGTCAGGAGGCTAATCATAAAAAAACTTATAAAATTCTTAACAAAAAGGTCCAAAATAGTTTGAAGTGTAATATTCACAAACTACCATGGTAAACATGTTATCTCACCATGCACAAGGGCGTCGAACCACTAAATGCATGAATTAAAATGTATCCATTGTAACACATGCACTTATTGTATTGTGCGTAACCGAATAAAAGATCTCCACGAGGAGGATTTGGCTTGAATTTATAACTTGGGAAGTCCAAGGCCGAGCACAAGGATACGAGCCATAATATGATTATTATGGTGTTAAATCATCTAAGTTAAGTGACTAATAAGTTATCTAAGTCAAAACTAACAAAGCAATGCAGACACACAAAATAAAATGCACATCACAAATGCATGAATGAAATTAAATGAGTTTTGAAAATATTTTAGTGCATGTTAGAAATGATGCTTTGAGGAACACATGCGAATGTACACATATTTATGCCCTAATATTGATCAGTCAACTTAAATAATAATCATAGTAAAATCAATATTCAATCAAGCAATTTAATCAAAGCCATGTTTCATTGAATAGAGATTTAATCGACTCATTTATATCTAACAAATTGATCAATCATTATGCATCAAATTAGAGAATAAATGAAGCCATAAGAAAGATAACGAAATGGGGATCAAAATGCCACTGAATTTACTTCATTTGGATAAAAAATGCTCAAGTTATCCACGATTAGGTCTAGGGCGTAAATGTGATAAAAGCATGACAAAACATTGCACAAACATCACAAATAGGTCCTCAAAGGGACTAAAATACAATAATAGAAAAACAACACTGAAATTTATGAAATACCCCCTATGTAAGGGAATTTTTGCAATTAGCGGATGTTGGCGGGGCTTGGATGGAAATTACCCAGACCCGCAAATGTTTTTTTTTGCAGAATTTCATCGTATCTTATTAATACTGAAGAAGTGAGTACAATGCTTCGGGAATATCATTCGTCGTCCATTCTGCGTACATGGAATTATAGCTGGCCAATCTTGCAAGGTTGTGCGCTTGCCTAACTTTCTCCCTGTTTACATTGTAAATCTTTGCTGAAGGAGTGCGAAGCAACTTTGATCGAATGCCTTCACATAGTCTTTTTATGCGCCAAGGAGGGGGTTGTATGCATGTCATTATTTCTACTGCATTTTTACTGTCAGAGTAAATGCCCATGTCAGTCATTTTGAATCCTCCCGCCATCTGTAATCCGAGATTGTGCTTCTGCTTCCAACACTGACGTTGCTTCTGATCTGATGCATTTTGCCATGAGAACTTCCTTTTTGGAGTTGTAGCTAACTGCCGCAATTGCTGCAATTCCGTGATGGAATGTTGCATCGATTAAAATTATGTTCTTAGTGACAAATGCGTGTATATCCTCTTTGGTGTCTTTGAGATGGCAAGGATCCCCACCAATACTGGTTGCCAAGGAATTTCGAATCTTGTTGATTACCAAGCTAGGGTTTGGCTGCGATTTCGTGTGCTTCGTGATGCATCGTTCCATCCAGATCCGATGCAAGATTGTGCATACCATAGGAATCTCACCTGATTCTTGCGTTAGGTCTCTTAGAAGTTCCATGGTTGTGGCTATCATGTTTTCGAAAGGAGAAACTCTGTATGCAAATGCAAACCATACAGCCCTAGCATACGGGCACGAACCAAATAGATGTATTTCATTTTCTGCAGCAGTTGAGCATAAAACACATGTGTCATCAATCTCGTGAATACGCTCCTTAATCCTAGTGCCTGTAGTTAGACATCCATAGAACAACTTCCACATGAATAGTTTTGTCTGAGGGGGAATTTTCTTATGGGCCCATATTTTCCTTGTGCATTGTATTATTTCCGGAGATGACATACCCTTGTCCCCGAGTAATTGCTTATATGCGGATTTTGCAGAGAATTTCCCAGTGGGATGAGGTTTCCAAATCCAAATGTCATCTTGTGTGCAACTAGGCAAGAGTTTTGCAATGTGACTGATACTGTCGCTGGGAAAAATCTGCTGAATTAAGGGCTTGTTCCATTGCCCATTGGGAGTTAAGAGCTCGCATACCATATTAGGGGTGCTACCTGTAATGTGTTTGGGGTGTAACTGCTTTAGGTAGTCTGGCAGCCATTGGTCCCTCCATATGTTGATTGATTTTCCATTGCCCACTAGTGCAAGTGAGTTGTCAAATAAAAATGTCTTGGTATCAAGGATTGCTTTCCATAAATGAGACGGTGTTGCAGACAGAGTAGCGCCCCAGAAGTCTGTTTTTCTGAAGTATTTTGCTTGGATGATCTCTTTCCATAATGCTGGTTGGGGTTCAATGAGACGCCATGCTAGTTTGAGAATGAGGGACATGTTCAACAACCGGGCTTATCTGATTCCAATCCACCGAGATGCTTTGGTAGGGAGATGGTATTCCATTTCTTCACATAGCAGTGCCGCTTGTTGTCCAAGAAGCCCCACCAAAAGTCTCTAAGTATCTTTTCTATCTGTATACATGTATTTACTAGAAGTAAATTTGTAGACATGAGGTAAACAGACACTGCTGAGAGAGCTGCTCGTATAATGACTGTTCTGCCTGCCTGCGAGAGGGCTTTGCTCTTCCAGCCAGAAAGCTTGGCTTTTATTTTGTTGAGAATATGTGTGTGCAATGCCTTGGCCTGTTTATTTATTGGCATGGGGCATCCTAAATAGATTCCATTGTCAAAGGAGAGCTTAATATTGAGCTCATTTCTTATTGAACCACGAAGATGTTCCTCGGTATTTCTACTGAAGGTGATGCTTGATTTCGCATAATTCACCTTTTGCCTGGAATATTTCCCGTAAATTTGTAGGAGATAAGAAATTTTCTTGGATTCTGGGATTGATGCCTCTCCAAAAATAATAGTATCATCTGCATACATAAGATGAGTAATTGGTGCACTTGTCCTATGCAGACTGTAGCCCTTGATGAGTCGTTGTTGCGATGCTGAATTCAGTAATCTTGAGAGGAACTCGGCTCCAAGTACAAATAAGAAGGGGGAAAGAGGACAACCCTGTCTGATACCTCGCATTGGAGTAATGGTGTCTGAAGGCCTACCATTGATTAACAGGGCGAAGGTAAATGTGGATATACATGATTGGATTAATCTGGTAAATTTCCTTGGGAATTGTAATTGCATCAATAGATGTATTATATAGCACCATTCTACATGATCGAGTGCTTTTTCCATATCCAGTTTAATGGTCATGTGCTTGGATTTGATTTTCTTCGTCCTCATACTGTGGAGAATTTCAGATGCTGTAATAATATTGTCGGTTATTTGTCTTCCTTTGAGAAACCCACTTTGATTAGGGGAGACGAGTCTGAAAAGGATGGGCTTTAGTCTGTTCACAATTAGTTTGGCAACTAGTTTGTATATGGTGTTGGTAAGGCTGATGGGACGGTAATCCTTGGGGCAGTCAGCAGGCGTGGCTTTAGGGATCAACGCTATGAAGGTCTTGTTGATATTTTTGTCAATATATCCCCTCAAAAAATAGTCTCTTATATGTTTTGTAACATCATCCCCTAGGAGATGCCAATTTTTCTGGTAGAAGGCGGCTTGAAATCCATCCGGCCCCGGGCTTGTGTTTGGATGCATTGTAGATAGAACCTTGAATATTTCTTCCTTGTTTGGAATTAGACTAATCCTTTGCTTTTCTTCATTTGATAATCTCTCTTGTAGTTTAAACACTATAGGGATGTTAGGCACTCGCGTGGCAAGGTTTGGATCCAGGGTCAGACTGCTACATGTTTGCAGATACATGGAAACATCTCCTTGCTTCACTGGTGCTTAGGTTCCACCGAGATTTTGGTATGGTTTCCAATGTTGCAGCTCCAAAAGGAGCGACGTGGAAGCTTCTCAACCATTAGATAACGCCCAATTTGATGTTATCCAACGGCTGCTGCATCTCCTCCTGAGATGAGAAAAATCGTGCACGATGGTGCTAAAAATGGGCTTCGGCGAATGCCATATTCCTCCTCCATATTCATATGGCATCGTGGGAGGTTGCTGGACTTTCATAGATGCTTGTCAAAGATGTTCTCCTCGACAAGAAACTCGGACAACTTCTTAGAAGATGAGTTGATGGCTGCTTATTGGAGATGCTTCTCTATAATTGTGGCACCTTGAAGACTCCGTCCATTAAAGATGTTTGAACCTGCAAACGTTAGGGAGGCAACCAAGGGTGCTTGTGTATACGAATGAGTGGGATGGCGAGCTGTGCTCGGTGAAGAAGATGGAGCCCGAGATGGGTTACTCTGTCTTGGTGATAGAGGATATGGACCGAAGGGGTTAGGTTCAAAAGAATAAGAATAATGGAGCCAACACCTCCACCGTACATTAGTGAGTACGATGAAGGTTAAGAGATAGTAGAATATGGATGAGCATGTATATGCAGTTGCAGAAAAATCGAAGAGATCGATAATAAAAATTAAAATATGAATCTTGAAGATGATGCAGATGGAGGATTTTCCTATGGTAAAGATCATAGAGGATCTCCAGGTCTTTTCTTAACGAGGACAGCGAGCCTCAAAGCTCAGACGGCCAAGGAGATGGCCTTGACATGTCTCTTCCACCCTAGGTAAGCACCAGAGACCGCTCGCCATCGTTGCTCTCCATAAGCTCCTCGATCTTTTCACAAGGAGGAGTTGAACGCTATGCGAAGCCTCGCACTAGGGTAGACAACCATTTCAGATGGAGGATATGCCCTATTCGAAGGGGATATGGTAGTGGTTTCCGTGAAGATCCTAACTACATCCCGAGACAAAGACTTTAGGTTTAGTAATCATTATGGAATTGGTGTGGAAGACGAACATTAGGGCTAGAAGTTGGTGATGGTTTCGAGGGAAGAGACTACATGTGGTGGTTGGAGAAAGTGGGTGAAGGATGGGTGGTTTGGCGATTCGCGGGGAGGAGAAGAAACTGTCAAGAGGTTGAAGGTGATTCTGAATCGTCAGATTAAGATCCAACAGCTCTGATTTGGGTACTAATGAGCGTTTGAGAACCATTTGATCAACTCATATAAAGCGATCGTGATCGAGGCGCTGAATGACGGCTAGGATGCAAGGGCGAGTTGATCTAACAGTCAGCGGCATGTGCAGATGGTGATAAAAGAAGCAGGCCACGTAGGCAGCTCAGAAGGTGCTACGTGGTCCAATCAGAATTTAAGAATAATGGAAAAATTACATAAAATTAGAAAAGAACTAATTATTAATCGAATCAAGAAAAGTTTTAAACATGAAAGTTGTACAACTCGATGAGATCTACAGTTTTCATGTGAAGTCAAAGATATCAAAGGTTATTTGTACATATATAAAATTAAATACTTGCTAAAACAATATAAATATTTTTTTTCATTTTCCTTTTGCTTATTTTGTGTGTCTTTATTTTATTTTATGTTACCTATTTATTTATAATATTATTACTTTTTGTTTGATTTTTAATAATAAATAAATACATAAAATATTAGCACAATAATAAGGTTAAATCATATATATTAATTAATGTTAATCATATACAATACACAAAATAGTAATGAGTGTTATTTATTTAATGAATCTTATTATTTTACTTAAGCAAGAGAGATTATAATGGTGATTAGTGCTGATAAATACGTGATTTGTCACCCCTATACTTAAGCTAAGCTCGTCCTCGAGCTAATAAATAAAGAATTAATTAAAGAGTTAATTTAATTGGTGAGATCCCTAACTTGTGCAAGTGAGTATACAAGGCTCTATTTAACCTATAACACCAGGTTCTAGGAATCCTAAAACTCTAAGTTGATCCAAGTATTAATCAAAGGAAATTCAACTCCTCTAATTGTCTGACTCTCAATGTACATAAATATAGGAAGTATGACTTTGTGTTGACTATCCATTCTCAAAAGTTCTCCTAAGGACCCAACCCTCAACTCTATAGAATAAATCTAGTCTTACCTCAATTCGCCATTTCTTTAGTTCGTCGTACTTCATTGGTATAGATGAAAAGCCAGATTATGAAGGATATATGATTGTGGACTTATTTTCTCTTCCTCTCATTGGAACAGTATTCTCTCAAGTGCCAATACTCAACATAATTTTGATTTTTATTTTGCTAATCAGTGTGTCTGTTAAAAGAGATTGAGTCGTATGCACTTGTTTTCCTGGGAGTACAGCGAGGTGTGTCTTTTTAAGATATCTAATACACCTGCACCCAGACTTGTAGCGCTAACGATGCAGATCCCTTTTTGAGGTACTAGACTGACTCATAAAAGCCTAATAATTTGGTCCAAGTGGACACTTAAATGTTGGGACTGCTCGCCTTAAATGTAATAGCTCATATGATGTAGCTTTGTTATGTGATGAGCGTTTCTTTTCATTTCATTTTTGACTAGCTCTACTGCTTTTTACCAAGGATTGATGCACATTGGTCAACTTATTAATTTAATGTCATCACACCCTTGCACTTTAGGTCAAATTCAAAAGATAACATGAGAACATGCACCATGCTAGCTAGATTGCTGACACTCAGGTTTCATGAACCGTCATTAATCTTATTTCATACTCGAGCATCATATAGATCAAGTCCAAACTCAGACTTCCAATCTCAGTTACTCAATGATACCTTGACTCATCTTAATCATGAATGCAGTCTTGCATGTAAGTGATAGTCAAATTCTTTTAGAGGAGATTAAACGTGCAATGTAGCATGCATATCTTCTAACTAGGGAAGTATGAATTTTTAAGTCCGAGATCCTAATGATTAAGACATGATAACTCTAAGTTGAAGAACTCCTTAAACAGAGTGTTAAAGATCATCCCAAGCCTTGAGTGCAATGTGAGAGTGCCAAGGAAAGACACCAATTAATAAATTAGCAAGTTAATTATTTACAAAATATTTAAGGAATAACTAGTTTTATTAAAACAAAAACAACAGAATGAGTACCCTTGTCAAAATAATACAGAGATAACACACATACACACTAAGATGCCCAACACTACACTACAAACTTCAGATCCTTACAAATCAAGATTGACTCTTCGAGATTTAAAATCACATGTTGCCTTATATTTCAATTGCTTCCTTCTTATAGAGAACACTTCGGAATCTGAATAAGAAAGATCTTCATTGACTTGGAATTTCAACCTTCTAGCATGATGCCATTCTTCCTCAAAAGTAATATCCATATCTACATGGGAAGCCTAAAAAGTTATTCATAATCATGGGAAGACGAATCAAGCCATGAAATTCTGCAACAGATTTTTAGGTTTCCCTAGAAAAGAAAAACTAGACACAAAAGGATGACCCAACTTACAAGAAAGATAAGGGTCTAAGAAGTGAACATCTTCAAGAAAAGGTAAGGGCACCTCCGCATCTAATCCTTCTATCAATAAATAATCATCCTTAATCGGTATCACTTTTTTCAGTGAACTCTTTACCAACTTGATATTCCAAAATATAGAGTTGGAATCCTGACTTTCCTTCATGTATGACTTTGAAAGACTCCAAGATAAGACAACCTTATAAAGAATAAAGACAAGACGGTTCAGTGATCCGTCGCAACCTCTTAGAAACCTAAATCACTAAAGGAATCTGAATAGACATAACATAAGTAATGATGATTTTTTTTGCAATTTTTATCTGAATTAGAAACTATTTACGAGATTTATATTAATGCCCACACACCCTTAGCTTTAGAAAAGATTTTTGAAAACTTTTTACAAACCACGTTGTCACGATGTTGTAGGTTTTCAAAATATTTTACAAATGATTTTCCAATCATGTAAAGCAGTATTTTCGCAAGCTATGTAAAACATTTTTGAAAATCATGTCAAATATGTATATAATTTTCAAATCATTTTCAAAACCTTTTGTATAGAAATCAGTTCAAATAACATAATATGATATCTGTAGCCTCAATATATTGAAAAAAATTAAAAGTATGAGCTATGACTAAAGTATATAAGTAATATATACAATAGACCCCCCTATACTTAGCTTTTGTTATGTCCTCGTAGCACAAAGTGATATGAAGCCATAAATCAAGCTAAATACAATGAGATATACAAGAACTGGATCTAGAATCACAGGTGCATAAAGAGTAAGAAGATTATATTTAATTAGAGTAAGACAAGGACTGGGGTCTCCCTATACTTGAGCTGAGAGAATAGCTTAAGTATAAATATATGAATAAAATAGGCAAAACGAAGTGAATAATTAAAACATTGATGAACCCCCTATACTCAAGCTAAAAATAAGCTTAAGTATAAAGAATAGGAAGCAAAGTGATGAAGGGACCAATGTGAGTTGAATCTCTAGATGAACGAATCTTAAGGGATGAAAAACGGAGTCTAGAGTTTTGGGAGACTGGAGGGTCAAACAATATCAAACAAATCCGATTATTTCACCAACATATACAATACAGAAAAAAAATATGGCCTAATTATCTTGTCTCATTTATTAGTGATAATACAAAATTCGAGTTCATTACGAGTAGGTTTAAGTAAGATTTGGGCACTATCCTATGGATGTGTCCCTCATCTCTCAACATTAAAAAATAAACCTACAAATACTGAGGGGTTTACTCTCCCAAAATAAGTTCAATTTTGCTCCATTTTAATTAAATCAACTTGTATTAACATACCTATTTTTAAAATTTAGGTCATCACTTGTATTAAATCCCTAAACACATAAATCATCGCCTACCGTCAAGTCCCATTTCCATATTATCTTAAGTGACAAATCATGAAACAAGAAAAAAACATGCAGACGTAAAATCATGATGCTGTGCTCAAGAGAAATACTCACAGTGACACTGACTCTCTTCATGCACATGCTGAACTGAATATAATATTATATCTCAATGCAAAGCAAGTCGATAAAAATACGCACCTAATCATGCATTCTATTAGTGGGGAGAGAATTTAATTAATTTGAGTTAGGTTGAATGTGGATTAAGTGTGTCTCATGATCTTCAGAGACGGTGAATCTCCTTGGATGAAGTTAGTGTACCCTAACTTATGAATCAAGCACTAAAAACAATACATCAAAAGTATATCTATGAGTCGTGTGCACAGATCCTAAATTGAGAGCTCGAGTTGAGTCCCACCCAACATGGGTTAAACAGACTCAACACACAAATAATTTCCAATTCCAAAATTATTACATCAAATATATACAAAATTATCCTAAAAAAACTTGATGGCATCTTCTATGGCTCTTCTCAACGTGAACTCCATCTTGAGCTTCCCGCCTCTATTCTCCACGAGCGTCCCCGATGAATGGGCCCTACCACAGAAGAGAAAAATTTATATATTTCAAAGATTATCAACACATATATAATAATGCAAAAAACAACACATCACGTGATTGACCTGGATAAAATGAGAATCAACTTAACTAAAAAAAACCTAATAATTATACTGATGAAGTCGTATCCCTGACAATGACGTCATCTATTGAACCGCTAAATACATGTATTAAAATGCATCCGTTGTAGCACAATCACTTAGCATATCATACAAAACGAAATAAAAGATCTCCACGAGGAGAATTCAGATTGAATTTATAACATGGGAAGTCCAGGGTCGAACACAAAAGACACAAGCCATAACACAATTATTTAGGCATTAAACCATCTAAGTTAAGTGACTCATAAGTTATCCAAGTCAAAATTATCAAAACAATGCATGCAAGCAAAATAAAATGCACATCAAAATGCATCATGAAATAAAATGAGTTCTGAAAATACATGTTAGAAATGATGCTTTGATGAGCGAATGCGAATGTACATATATTTATGACCTAAAATTGATCAGTCGACTTAAACAATAATCAAAGTAAAATTAAGACTCAATTGAGCAATTCAATCAAAGCCACAATTCGCTGAATAGAGATTTAATCAACTCATTTATCTCTAATAATTTAATCAACCATTATGTGTCAAATCGGATAATAAATGAAGCCATAAGAAAGATAATGAAACGGAGATCAAAATGCCACTGAAATTACTTCATTTAGATAAAAGATGCTCAAGTTATTCACAACTAGGTCCATGGGCATAAACGTGATAAAAAAACATGACAAAACGACGCGTAAACATCACAAATAGGTCCTTAGAGGGACTAAAATTCAATAATAGAAAACTAGCACTGAAACTTATGAAACACCCCCCTACGTGTGTGCATTTTTTGTAATTAGTGAATGTTGGAGGGGCTTGTTTATAAATTACCCAACCCACATGCGATAGGCACGCATTTGGTGAGGCTTGGATCTAGGGTCAAGCCGGTTGCAGGTTTGGAGATACGTGGTAGCGTCTCCTTGCTTCGCTGGTGCCTAGGTTCCACCGAGGCTGCAGTACGGGTTCCAAACGCGACAACTATGAAAGGAGCGATGCAGAAGCTTCTCAACCGTTATATAACGCCAAATTCAATGTTATCCAACGATTTTTGCATCTCCTCTTCAGATGAGCAACGTTGTGCACGACGACACTAAAGCTAGGCGCCGACGAACACCATATTCCTCCTCCGTCTTCATCTGGCGTCGTGGGAGGTTGCTGGACTTTCATAGTAGCCTGGCGAAGATGTTGACCTCAACATAGCTTCTTAGAGACGAGTCCATGGCTGCTCACCGGAGATCCTCCTCTAGAATGTAGGCACCTTGAAGACTCCGACCAGTGAAGATGTTCGAACCTGGAAACGTTAGGGAAGCAACCATGGGTGCTTGTGTATGTGAATGAGTGGGATGGCGGGCTGTGTTTGGTGAAGAAGATGGAGCTCGAGTTGGGTTACTCTGCCTTGGTGGCGGAGGATATGGACCGAAGGGGTTAGGTTATGAAAAAAGAAGGATAATAGAGCCAACACATCCCGCGTACAACAGTGATGTACGATGAAGGTTAAGAGATAATCGAATATGGGTGAGCATGTACATGCAGTTGCAGAAAAATAGGAGAAATCTATAATAAAAATAAAAACCTGAATCTTGAAGATGATGCAGATGGAGGACTTGCTTATGATAGAGATCCTAGAGGATCTCTGGATCTTCGCTTAACCAGGACAGTGGGCCTTGAAGTTCAGACGACCAAGGAGATGGTCGTGACATGGTTCTTCCGCCATGGGTTAGCATTGGAGACTACTCGCCATTGTTGCTCTCCATAAGCTCCTCGCTCCTGTCATGAGGAGGAGTTGAAGGCTAGGCAGAGCCTCGCGCAAGGGTGGACAACCATTTCAGATGGCAGAGATGCCCTATTTGAAGTGGATGTGGTGTTGGTTTACGATGGCTTCCATAAATATCCTAACCACATCCCAAGACAAAGACTTTAGGTTTAGTAGTAATTATGGAATTGGCATGGAAGACGAACATCAGGGCCAGAAGTTGGTGGCGGTTTCGAGGGAAGAAAGTGCATGTGGTGGTTGGAGGAAGTAGGTGAAGGATGGGTGGTTTGGCGGTTTGCATGGAGGAGGAGAACTTGACAAGAGTTTGAAGGCGACTTCTGAATTGTTAGATTAAGATCCTACGGCTCAGATTTAGGTATGGATGATCATTTGAGAAGCACTGAAGGACGATCATGACGCAAGGGAGAGTTGATCTAACAGTCAACAACATGTGCATATGGTGATAAAAGAAGCGGGCCACGTGGCCCAATCAGAATTTAAGAATAATGGAAAAATCATAGAAAATTAGAAAAGAATTAACTAAGAATTGAATCAAGAAAAGTGTTAAACATGAAAGCTGTTGATCTCAATGAGATATACAACTTTCATGTAGAGGTCAAAGAGATCAGAAGTCAATTATAGATAGATAAAAATTAAATACTTATTAAAACAATATAAACAACTTTCTTTCATTTTTCTTTTGCTTATTTTTTTGGTTTTTATTTTATTTTATCTTAATATATTTATTTACAATAATATGCTAATTTTATTTAATTTTAATAAAAAAATAAATACATAAAATATTAGCAAAATAATGTGGTTAAATTATATATATTAATTAGTGTTAATTAGTTAATGGATCTTGTTATTTTATAAGCAAGAGAGATAATAATGGTGATTAGTGATGATAAATATGAGATTTATCAAAGGGTATAAATGTAATTTAAAATAGATGGCGATGCTTATCTACAAATTTCCTAGGTGACACGTGCTTTGAACATGCTGGACATGTATGTAATATAGGAATATTTGGGTCCACGCGCTTCAAACTATGCCATCATGTGCCTCCTCTCATGTGGGGGTTTGGGCTTGGGAGGCGAGAGGGGATCGAGCTATGTGGCGGGTTGTTACGCTTCAGCTCTGGTTCAGACCACCTAAACCTCAAGTATGAAACATTGCTTCGGGCTGAGGCTATGATCTAATCCTGGCCATTAGATCGGATCAATGAGATTTGATCCAATGGTATCTGCTCCTCCTCTCTAGTCGAATGTGGTAGTGCTCCAACGGAGCTTCGGTGAGGTGGCTCATGCTCGTCATGCTTCTCCTCGCTGCATGAGGGTCCAAACAATTCTGTGAAGGTGTCACAAAGATGTTGGACGCCTGGGGAAGCTCTGACGAGGTCGGGATCAATGAATCAACGGCGTGTCGTTGGAGGCAGAGATCGATATCACGTAAGCGCGTGAATTCCGATGATTCGAGGAGTTACCATGTCTCTATGGATGCCAACCAATAGCCTAAGTATATGGGAGAAGGATTTGGATCAAAATTGGATGGAATGGGGGCTCACTGAATACGAGCAATCGTAGCCCCAATGGGTTTACACCTCTGTGCGAGAGGTGTGAAAGATCGAGTGGAGGGGACTACGGAGAAGCAGAGAGAGAAGGAGAGGTGGCGTGTGAAGTTGGCAAGACAACGACAAAGCTGGTAGAGTAGGAAACTAGAGATGTTTGTGTATGAGAGAGAAAGAAGGATACTAGAAGAAGAAACAGAGAAGTGATTACCTGGAGAACAGAGAAGATCGTTGGAGGTGAATTTTGGCTCGGGAGCAGAGCTGAGTAGCTCCTGGGTCCTCACTGAAAGCTGTGGCAAGAGACTGGGCTCGAGCAGCTCGAAGCAGAGCTACGACACAACAGAGATAGTTGTGGATCATGCCAGAGATGGTCCCCTGTCGTCTCACATTAATCAACCTAAGATCTGTCACAGGAAGGGAGATGTGGCTCAGGGAATCACCAGTGCAAGGGCGGATGGGGCAAAATCGGACTGGAGCTCAAGTATTTGAAGGTGATAAGGAAGTAGTTCCAAATAGTGGGCATGAAGTTCAATCACCTCTCCATGACTGGATGATGGACGAAGATGAGGTCCATGTGTTGCGCGAAAGAGAGGGAAGTTTGGTTTATGGAAGAGAGGTAAACTGAGGGTGTGAGCTAGAACAAAGGAACGAGGAAAATGGGGAGAGCAATGGCAGTTGGAACGTAGTGCGTAGGACAGAGGGCCTAGGTGGAGGTTGACGATGGTTGAGGACTGTTGATTCAGGTAATCCAACGGTTAGCAACGCGACACAATTGTGCGGGCGAGATGTGATAGGAGGATCTCATCAAGCACCTGAGAGAGAGGCATGAGTGGAGGGTCCAGATGGGAGATGGGGAGATGATAAAACAGTGAAGAAGAGAGGCAGGTGGTCGAATGAGAGTAGGTCATGTGGGCGGCTCAAGTGGCACCACGTGGCCCAATGATGAAAAAGATAAATAGAAAAAATAAAAACAAATCAAAAGCAAATACACACATGCTTCAAAATAAAAAAAATAAAACATGAAAGTTGTAGATCTCGATGAGATCTACAAGTTTCATGTTGAACAAAAAGTCTAAATAAGTCGTAAAGATATATTTTTGTAAGTATTTTCTATGAATTAAAAACACTTCTTTTATTTTTTTTGTTTTTTTTATTTTTAACCGTGTTTAATGTCAAAAAATAAAGATAATAAATATCTATTTTTTGGATTTTTTTAATGAAATTAAAAGAAATAAATAGAGAAAAATAAAATAATGTTTATTTTATACAATAATTAAGATTTATTATGAACACGATTTGGATTGTTAATTAATGTATTTTTTAGTTATATTTAATGTCAAAAAATGTATAATAAATATCTATTTTTTGGATTTTTTAATAATAAGAATTTAAAAGAAATAAACAAAGAAAATAAAATAATATTTATTTTATACAATAATTAAGATTTATTATGAACACGAGTTGGATTGTTAATTAATGTTAATTAGTTGTATATTTTTTTGAAAAAAATTAAGATAGAGGGATAATAAATAATAAATATGATGATAAATCAAATATTTATCAATCTCGTCATCGCCTCAAATATCTTTCACTGGCCACTATCGCTAAAAAATGATGTTGAAACTCATGTGTTCATTTCTCTCTCTCATTGAAGGTATATGATTTGTAATGGAGATTGATAAGGGGCTTTTAAGCCATGATAGTTACGGGAAGAGTGGGTGTTTGTATGAGGTTAACATGGTGGTTAATTCTAACGAACACCCCCTGTAATTGTTAGATGCCTTTACATTTTCCTCCCTTTTTGTCATCCCTTATTTTGTTAGTTAATCTTGATCTCTAAATAAAATGTCATGATCAACAAATAGATAAGCAGATAATAGTCACTACATAGACAAGCAATCAATCCGCAAAACAAGAATAACCACAAGAGATGAGTATTTTAACATGGAAATCCCATTAGGTAAAAGCCATGACCTGAGTCACCTGACTCGAGATTTCTGGATTGATCGAGTCAATCAACTATTCCACTATCTTCAGTTATTTCTCCATGGATATCTCAACCATTTATAGATGTTTTTTGGTCATACACCAATGTATTTCCTACAACCTGTACCAACACACTAAGTCCTTTGTACACCTTGGATCAAAACACCAAGTGTTTAGTTCAAAAATAAAGTAAAGATTACAATAATTTATAAAGTTTCAAATATAAATAGGCAATGAGAATAATGAGGTTAAGAAAAGGTACGATGTAGTAGAGAGTAAGTAGACGACTGACTCTCAAGATGTGATCTTGAAGTAGAGAGTGAGATAGACAACCTCGAATAAAGCTGAGAGAGAGAGGGGTTTTGCCTTGGAATGTGTGTTCGGGGATGGATTCTAAATAATATAGCTGTTAGAAAGAAATATGGAAAAAATCATCAATATTTGATACATATGATCCATCATACAAGCAAGATGATTGATCATATCAAGTTGGTCGATCATGTAGATCAAGTTGATTGACCATCTCATAGCTATCAGGAATCTAAATTAAAATTCTGATCAATCATAAAAGGGATCTGGTCGATCATGGGTAATCAATCATGTTAAGTGGGTTGATCGACCATTAATGGTCGATCATGTTAATTAGGTTGATCGATCAAAGGCAATTGACCGATCAGATCAAGGAAGTTGATCGATCATAATAGCTTGGACTTAAATTGCGTGAATGATACACATGCATATATATTTGGGACTTTTTGCACGTGTCTATTACAAAAATCATTCTTTCTTCTTCTTCTTCCTCGTTTTATCAACATCTTTCAGCTTGTCCACGACTTTTATGCTTCAAACTTGGAGTGAACTTGCCATGAAAATTGCAGAGCTATATGTAATTGCAAATATTTGTTATCATCAAAATAATAATACAATTAATATACAATCAATATACTAACAGTTTCCCCTCTCTTGCTTCAACAGAGGACAATCTCTTCTAAAATGTCCCTTCTTTATGCACTCGTAGCATTTGGATACTTCTTTATTGTCTTCTCTCTTCAACTTGTAACTTCTTTTATTTCCCACTGACTTCTTGAACTTTCTAGCATGTAGGATAAAATCTTTATAATTCCTTTCTTCATCAAATGAGTTTTGTTTGCTAACCTTGAAAGCTAGATATTTCTTCTTTGCTTTCTTTATCATCTTTTTGGTCTTCTTCTTGACTTCATAAGCCACATGTTTTCCTATGAAGCCATCCTTCTCAATGTCTTCCACATCATTCATTTTTTCTATTGATCTTACCTTCTTTTCACGTTAGTTTGAGAGTGAATCAATAACTTCCCTTTGCAGCTCAACTTTTATGGAGTTCTTTCACAGATCCTTGAGGTTGTTTACGACGATGGTGAACCTCGTATATATCTCTTTGATCGATTCCCCTTCCTTCATCTCATAGTTCTCATATTTCCTGGTAAGCATTGTAACCTTGGAACTTTTAACTTTGCATGTACCTTCATAAGTGACCAGAAGTGTCTTCCAAATATCACGAGCAGTCTTGGATTGAGAGACATGATTGTACTCATCCATGGAAAGAACACAAGACATTACATTCATGGCTTTATCATTCATCTCCAAATCGTTGATCTTAGTATCAGTGAATTCCTCTACCCCTTCCTTTAGCATTGGCTTCACAAAGGTTTTTGTCATGCATGCCCACATCCTAAATCTATGGACTGCATGTAAATATTCATGCGGTTTGTCGAGTATGAGCAATTCATAGCATCTAAGTAGAGTGGCTTTGCAATGTTGTAGGCTGCCTTGCTTGAGCTGGTGGATACGTTTTTTTGGTGTAATCTAGGTAGGGATGCAAACGAACGAATATGAACGTGAATTAATGTAATATCATAACCATATCCATATTATTTTACGAATACGAATACGAATACGAATGTTACATGAATGCCAAAAATCAAGATCCATATCCTCAAAATACGAATACGAAACGAATCTTTTACGAATGAATACGAATATACAAATGAATGTTAACTTTAACATGAATATTATTTATAAATAAAATGTACCTAGATTATTTGATGACCACTTCTGCATAACTTCCATCTTTTGTTTAACCACATTCCATGATTCAAACAAGCAGCTTATGGTGTACAAAATCTACATTATATGCCATAATATAAGTGATCCTCTTGTGCAATCACATAAGAAAATGATAGAATGGAATGAACATTAGAAGATTAAGATGCTATACCATATCGGTTGTAGTTGCGAGGAAGGGCGAGGGAGACGAGGGAGGAGCTTGCCTCTGGTTGTGAGGGAGGATGAGGAAGGTGAGGGAGGGCGGTTGTGACTGCGAGGAAGGGCTAGGGAGATGATGGAGGTTGGTTACGACTGCAAGGGAGGGGGGAGTTCATTACGGCTGCGACGGATGGCTGGGGAGGTGAGGCAACGGTTGCGGCAGAGGTTGGGTAGGCGAGGGTGGTCGGCTACAACAAAGGGAAGAGGGCGGGTGAGGTAAGGTAGCGGTTACAGCGGAGGGAGAGGAAATGGTCGGCACGGGGGTGTGGCTGGTAGCATGGGGGCTGCAAGGAGGAGGTGGTAGTCGGCAGGGGGATGGGGAGGCGAAGGGCGCAGGGGGGTGGCAGGGGGCGGGGGGTGCTGGGGGAGGCGTTGGTCGGCTGGGGGAGGCAGGGATGTGAAGGGCGAGGGAATGGAGGGAGAAGGGGGATGCGGGGCGACAGGGGGTGGAGGGGGTGGCGGATGGTGCAGGGGGAGGCAGGGGTGGCGGGGGGCGGAGGACGTAGAAGGTAATGCGATAGGGGGAGGTGGCGAGGGAGACAGAGGGCGCAGGAGGTGGCGGCAGGTGGCGGCATGGGGGGTGGAGAGGGCGTCGAAGGTTGGGATTGGGTAGGGATTTTGGTGGGGGCATATTATCCCTGATTTTTTTTAGAAAATATGATACGAATATTCGTATTCATAACCGTATTCATAATTTTTTTGTATTTGTATTCCTATTCGCATTCGTTAACCTAGGATTCGTATTCGTATTCATATCCGCAAATAATTCATTTAGAATATTCGCATTCGTATTCGCCAGTTTTAGAAAAACAAGAATCATATCCTCTTAAAAATGAATACGAATACGAACGAATACGAATATAACCACATCCGTTTGCGTCCCTAAATCCAGGTCATGCAAGTAGGCTGTTACACATACAAATCTTGAATCAGCTATGACACCAAATGTGAGTCCGACATAAGAGTGTGCATGCAATACATAATTATATAATAATAATATCCAACTAAAAATCTATTCAAAAACCATAGAGATATAAGAATATCAAATCACAAGGCACAATGATTTTTACGTGGAATCCCAAACATGTGAAAATCACGATATGGAACCATGTTATAGGATTTTCCCTTCACTCTCTCTCGGTAAAAGCATGTTCCCACTATTCTCGTGATACTTTAACCCGAGGATAGCACAACCTCTCATACAACCTGTACCCTCCTTTAGACTAGACATGGCCAATGGGCCAAGGGCCCGCCCGCCTGCACAGTCCGTCCATGGGCCGGGCTTGGGCAAGAGATTTTGGGAATGGGCCGACCCGGCCTGCTCTTTGGCCCGCCCGCCAATTGGGAGGGCCATGGGCATGTGCCATAAAACCCAGCCCGGTCCGGTCTACATATATAAAAATATATGTTTAAAAACTATATTATATTTTGATACATTTAATATAATATACTTCAACTCTTTATTTTACACTATCAATATTACATCTTATTTTATAGTTTACATGCAAAGTAACACATATTATGGTTACTTAGATTCAGAAAGATTAGACGATACTAAAAAAACTTAACTATTTCCATAAATTTGATTTAAAAAATTAATAAAAAAGTACTTCACATTCAGCCCATGGGCTCGCCCCGGCCCACACCTGGGCCGGGCTTGGGCCTTGAAGTATGGCCCGTGGACTGGGCCGGGCTGGACCTTGGACAAGGGGTTTTAAAACCTCGGCCCGGTCGGCCCGACCCATGGCTCGGCCTGGCCCGGACTTTGGCCAGGTCTACTTTAGACAGCTCCCAACGGAAGATTTTTTTACATCTATAAAAAATGATGAACAGAAAATATATCCAAGCAATGAAACTTGAATTCACAAGCTCACGGACTTTCAACACATAATCTACTCAAGAATGATGGCGATCGCAATAGAGCACACATATTACAATCAACTTCGATCGCTAAACAATGTTGGATTGAAGAGAGCTAGAGAGCGCAGAAATGTTGGAATAACTTGAATATCGCATAAGAACAAAACTTTTTCTAGCATGTCTCAAACAATGAGTCATATGGTCTCTTATACAGGGTTGGCCTTGAAAGAGTTGTTGGTGTGCAAAAATGGAAAGTATGATCGACCAATGGTGATCGATCATAAGAAGATGGTCGATCATGTTAGAAATTTATATGACTGGATGATCAATCATGATGTTAAGGTGATCGATTATATGTCCGAAATCGATTTTGAGATATTGAAAATCCAGGCTTACATTTTCTTGCTGGTCATGAATGAGTAAAAAACTATAAGACTATTTCCATCGTAAAATAAAAACCATGTAATATGTTACAACAACATATGAAGTCTTAGACTCAATTGAGCTATGGGAAAAAAGCTTTTCTTTGATTCTCTATGTAAACTATTTTTGAGCCGTGATCCTCAATTTGGGTCTTTTAGAGTTTCTTTAGACTTTGAGTTGGCTTCATAGTTTTTTTACGCTCTTCATCATTGAGCTTCTACATGAAAAGTTAATCAAACTACAAAATAAATATATAACAAAGTGATTAACAAAATCTAAATTACTAACACTTTTTATATTGAGTTGCACTCATGTAATTACTAATAATTACTCAGACTTTCTAGTCAAAACTCTGGATTTCATGACGATGGAGGTGGAGATGACATAAGCTACAATAAACGATGGACTTGGGGGTCGTGTTGGGGATGAATGGTTGAGCTGGAGCCAACAATCTACATTGGCAAGGCGATGAAGCAGCTTCCGATGGCGATGGCGAGGGAGCTGGGCCGGACACAATGGAGGTGGATGCATCGGTTTCTTAGGGTACATGTCATGAGAGGGAGATTTCTCCTCTCACAGCTCTTATACAACATGGGGTTAAATGAAAAGGTACATTCTATGCATTGAAAACAAAACCTACCACTTCCCTTATATAATAAGGAATTGTACAATTACATTAGATCACCAATTCTAACATATAAAAACAACCAACTCTAATAGCCTCATCGAAGTTTGAGGAGTTGGGGTACGAGATAATTGACCATACACCCCAACCTTCATGAGTTCGATATCACCAACTATATGGATGCTTGTGCGAGCAACAACTCGTGCGCGAGGAAAATATTCTCTAACAATAGCTCGACAATGTGCTACCTTGGCGGGGGGTTAATAAAAAAATTCCAATTAAGCGGGTTAGATCAACCTTTACGAGGTGGTTAGGTTAGTGACTAGATCAATGATTGAGTTTTGGTGGTGAGAGAAAGATGTAGAAACTATCCATGCGTCAGGATGTATTCACAATGATATACAGTTAGGATGTAATTAGAAATTTATACAGGGACATGTAGATAAATCCAAATATCAATAATAATCCTGAGACCAATACGAAGGCTGCAACCGTTTCTCTTGAGCACCACATACCAACAACCCCCGAAGGCACAAAGACCGGCGTCGCATATCTCCTCCGCACACACGCCCCTCACCGCCCCTCCCACATGGCGGCGGCGCTGCTCCACTCTACTCCCTTTAAACCCATCTTTTCCACCACTTCGGCCTCCCGCCGCTGCCTCCGCCCCCTCGCCCTCTCCTACCGGGGCGGCGGCGGCGGCAGCAGCAGCAGCGCACCGGACACAGAGTGCCCGGTGCCGCTGGAGCAACAGCCCGTACACGAGTACGAGTCCCTCTCCACATCCCTCCCCTTCTCCTGGGCATCCGCCGACCCGCTCCGCTACCTCTCCCGCCTTGCATTCACTGGCGCCTCCTTCGCCCTATTTATCGGCCTCCCCGTCTTCGCCTTCGGCACCCGCGGCCCACCCGCAGCGGACCCCGACGCAGAGGCCCTCCGCTGCGCCCTGGGTGCCGTCTCCACGGGTCTCCTCGCCGTCACGCTCGCCGTCCTCCGGATGTACCTCGGCTGGGCGTACGTTGGGAATCGCCTCCTCAGCGCCACTGTCGAGTGTAACCACCGTCGATCTCGCTTTGTTTTTTAATTCGTTTAGATGGCTGAAGTTGTACAAATGAGCTCAAGCATATTATCTATGGCAAATCAGTTGAGTTTAGATTAGATTGCGCTTCTAGTTGCACGCTCCGGAAATAAAGAATCGAGTCGAATCTGATTGAAGTGAACTCCATAAAATACAGTCGCGATTAAAGTGTTTGCGTAGAAGATTAACTGCAAATGCATGCTGCAAGTTGTCCGGGATTAAATTACTGAAAACAGAGGCCACGATCTGCAAATTTTAAATGCGTAAAATTGATATTTTTGTACGTCCTGATTTAGAAAGGCTTTTATTATGCGATTCCCTAGGTTTCGTAAATAGATGGGTGTGATTTGAAGCTGAACAATTTATAAGTCGTCTTCTTGTTGGTCTTGTATTAAGATCTTAAACTCAAAATATAACACACGATCATCCACTCAGGTGGAATTTAAATTAACGATTCATATGTTCTAATGGTGATGGTGGTTTTTTTGCAGATGAGGAAACGGGGTGGTATGATGGACAGGTAACTCTGATCAACTACTCAAAACTCTTATTATTCTTTTTTTACCAAAGCAGTCAAATGTCTAGGATCGAACTATATCGTGATTGCAAGAATTTCTGGTTGCATATTTTGCAGTTTCAGTTCTGCCACACTAGATTTAGGTTTTAGGGTCATGGATTGATAGCGTATGGTATTAGCATGGGTCGAACTAGCAATTTCATCAAGATGGATTAAATAATAATATGTATTCATACTAAAATACTTTATATATTTTATAAGTCCTTTAAGATGGCCATTATCCTTATGTATGATTCTCTTGATGCATTCTCTTCCAAAAATAGCAAAAGTAAACTCGGATATGAAATATCCACTTTCAATTATTTGAACAACTATATGAAGTGAGGTTGGTGGAGAGGGAGAAGGACAGAGGGAGGGAGAGGGCGGGATTGCATGGCGAGTTCACGAAGGTGAGAAATCCTGGGTAAGGGCCACAATACATAGCACTGTTACAAAAATCGGTCGAGTAACCAGATTAGTCGGTCCGGTTGGTTGACTCAACCAAGTAGCCGAGTCGACTAGGCCAAATCGGGCCTTAGATGGGTGGACCCGATTAATCGGGCGAGTAGTCGAGTTAGTCGTCCGACTACTCGATCGATTTGCTTAGAAAATTTGTCTTTATTTGCTAGAGCTTTCTGGTTTACCCGAATTCCCGATTAAGGGCTTAAGTAGGGCTTACTGTTTGATTGTAAGCCCCTGCCCAGAACCCTCTTCTCGCACATGATACCCCGTGGAACACCTCTCCACTGCCTCCGCCTCCGTGTCTCCGACCTCCTCTCCTCAAACTTCGATCACCGGAGCCTCCGCCTTTGCATCGCCGACACCAAGGTGGGTCCTAGCTCCCTTTGGTGCATTCCTCCGAGCCTCCCTAGCCACCAAATATGTCGCCTTAGGTTAGGGTTTTAAATATTTTGCGTTTTTTTTGCTTTTTTTAACTTTCATTTGTTGCTCTACCTTGTATATTTTGCAGTTGTTCTACCTTATCTTGATAAGATTTCACGTGTTTTATATATCTTTCACGTGTCTTATCTTGCATGTAGTTGTTTTAACATGTATATTTCATGTTGCGATTGCTGTACCTTACAAGATTTCATGTTTTATTGACAATAATCATGCGTGCTGTTGGAAAATAGAATTGCTTGCATATCATAGAGACCCTAGGAATCTCTTATATAGGAGAAAATCCTGGGTGAATTACATAAGAGGTACATGAAAGAAACAAAAATAGGAAACATATACATTGAGATACAAATATCTCAACACCCCCTCAAGGTGGAGCATATATGTCTATCATGCTCAGCTTGGAACACCTCTGAAATGGACCTCTAGCAAGTGCTTTGGTGAATATATCGATAGTCTGATCTCCTGTAGCGACATGGGAGGTGGATATGAGTCCTTTCTGGATCAAGTCTATGGTACAGTGACAATCCACCTCTATATGTTTGATTGTTTGGTCCATTCATGAAATGCATGATTATTAGCAATAAAAAAGCTGCTTGATTATCACATAGAAGCTGCATGAGACGAGCCACCTCAACTGCAAGATCAGTAAAAATTGATTTAACCTACATCATCTCGGTCCTCCCCTGAGCCATGGCTCTGTACTCATACTTTGCTACCTAACTACATCTGTCCGCTTCTTGCTTTTCTATGACACGAGTGAACTCCCAACAAAAACCGCAAAGCTAGATGTAGACTTTCTGTCTCTAGGATATTCTGCATAATCTGCATCCGCACAAGCTGTCACCTCAAGAGATCTGAGAGAAAGCAACGGAGATCGAGGAGACATGCTTTAAGCTTTGGTATTCAGGTAAAGATAATGGCAGAAATGGTGTTGGAGTGGTTGTCCATAAGGATTTGAAGGATTGTGTGGTTGAGGTGCGAAAATTCAGGATCGGATTATTTTGCTAAAATTGGTGCTCGAAGAAGAAATTCTTAATATCATCTCAGTTTATGCACCACAAATTGATTTAGATGAAAGGATTAAACAAACTTTTTGGGAGGATTTGGATAAGATTATGTAAGAAATCCCACAAAGAGAGATGATTTGCCTAGGTAGAGATCTTAATTGACACGTGAGAAAGGATGCTTTAGGATATGGTAGTGTTCATGGATGTCATGGCTTCAGGGATAGAAAAGAAGAGGGAAAATCATTCTGGATCTTGTAACGGCTTATGATCTTTTCATAGCAAACAATCTCTTCAAGAAGAGAGGATCATTTAATTACTTATAAGAGTGGCCCGACTATAACACATGTATATTACTTTGCGTTGAGGAGAAGAGATTGGTTGTGTTGCAAAGACTGCAAAGCAATCCTAAGAGAGAGTTTGACAACCCAACATTGTTAATCATGGATGTGCAAATAAAAGGGTTGGTAAATAAAGCGAGGGTTTTCAAGATCACTAGAACTAGATGGTGGAATCTTCAATTGAAGCAATTAAGCTTCAGGGAGAAGGTTTTAGAAGACTTATGTTGGGATTGTAATGAAGTGCAAACGAGATGTAGGAAGCGGAAACTTCTTGTATCCGAAGGGTAGCAAAAGAGATGTTAGGCGAGTCCAATGCGGGAGCTCCGGGCCAAAAGGAGGTTCGATGGTGGAATGGAGGGGTGCAAGAGAAGCTCAAAATTAAACGAGCATGCATGTCTAAGATAGAATCGAGGAAACTGTTACAAACTACAAAATAGCGAAGAAGGAAGCAAAGACGGCTATAAACGAAGCTAAGTCAAAAAGCTTATGAAGTCTTGTACAAAAATATACTCTAAGGAGGGTCAGAAGAATATATTCAAGTTGGCCAAAGCAAGAGAAAGAAAGACCAAAGACATTTCTCAAGTAAGATGCATTAAGGGTGAGGAATGTCACACGCTTGTTACTCAGAAGGATATAGAAACTAGATAGATGCAGTATTTCCATAAGATTTTCATTAGGGAAAGAACTAGAGAGATCACTTTGGGAGATCTAGCTAGTAATGAAAATTATTTGAATCATGAAGCTATAGAATTGTACAAAGGAATGAAGTAGATGAGGCTTTGAAGGTTATAAGACATGGGAAAGGTGTAGGACCTGATGACATTCCTATAGAGGTATGCAGAATTTTAGGTGAGCATGGTTTAACTTAGCTTACAAATTTATTCAATGTTATTTTGTAAAGCAAGAAAATGGTTGAAGATTGGAGGAGAAGCATCGTCATGCCTCTTTATAAGAACAAAGAAGACATTCAAAATTGTTCAAATTACATATGTATCAAGCCGATGAATCACACTATGAAAATTTGTGAACGTGTGATTGAAAGAAGGTTGAGACAAGTTTCCAAAGTAAAAGAAAATTAATTCAGATTCATGTCAGGTAGCTCAACTATTAAAGCCATCTACTTGCCGAGGAGAACAATGGAGATTTATAGAGTTAAAAGGAAGAACCTTGACATGATTTTTGTTGATTTAGAGAAGATTTATGATTCCGTTCCTCTTGAGATATTGTAGAGAGTTTTGGAGAAGAGACAAGTACCTGTCCTATACATTAACCTCATAAAGGACATGTATGATAGTACTTCATCTTGAGTAAGGATCCAATCTAGGAAGACTGACTATTTTGACATCAACATTCGTCTGCATCAAGGTTCAACTTTGCGTCCATTACGTTTTACTTTGATTATGGATGAGTTTGACAAGTCACACACATGATGAGATACCTTGGTGTATGTTTTTCCCTGGTGATATTGTATCGATTGATGAGACTAGAGATGGAGTAAATGAGAAGCTTGAGATTTGGAGATATACATTGGAGACTTAAGGATTTCGTATAAGTAGGGCTAAGACTGAATATGTGGAGTGTACTTTTGCTGGAAGCAATGGTGAGGGAATCGAGTTGAAGATTGGTGACGATAACATTCAGAAGAGAGATTTTTTTAGATACTTGGGATCTATTTTGCAACATGATGGGGAAATTGATGGAGATGTTACTAATAGAATAAATGCAGGTTGGCTAAAGTGGAGAGGAGCCTCTATCGTTCTCTGTGATAAGAAAATTCCTTTGAAAATCAAAGGATTTTTATTTACAAAGCAACCATGAGACCTACTATGCTCTATGGATCTGAATGTTGGCTTGTAAACCATAAACACGTACATAGAATGGCAATAGCAGAAATGAAAATGTTAAGGTGGATGTGGGGACACATACACAATCGGATTTGAAATGATGCAATCAGAAGGAAATTTGGTGTAGCTTCGATCGGGGATAAGATGTGAGAAAACCGCTTAAGGTGGTTTGGCCATTTGAAAAGGAGGTCAGCTGATGCACCGGTTAGGAGATACGAGTTTTAGGATATTGAGCTGGCTAAGAGAGGGTGAGGAATGCCGAAGAAGTGTTGGAATGAGACTATACGAATGGCTCTTAGTTTTTTGGATCTAAGTCCGAGAATGACCCAAGATAGATCTGAATGGAGGCAAAGAATCCATGTAGCCGACCATACTTAATGTGGGAAAGGCTTTGTTATTGTAAAATATACAAACCGCATAATCCGCATATACTTCTGCATATACTCCTGCCTATCTGCTTAGTCGCTTCAGACTGCCTGACCGAATGTATACCACATACCGACTTTCTGGACCTTGGGATAATGCATTCGCTATTATAGCTGCAAGAATATTGTTGCTCACAAAATATTAGTAGATTTGATGGACCCCGTGTGGCGCACACTCCATTGATCTTGCTTTGGAGGAGACAAGAAAATAGGCGAAGGTGAGGAGTGCAATCACAAAGGTGAAGATGCTCACGATGTTCATTTTACTCTCACACTAAGACTCTTAGCTTGATGCGTAGTTCACCAACAAGAGAGACATTGCAAGGCCATGCCAAATAAGATTTGCAATCACTTTCCTCACTCGTGAGAGCATTAATGAGAAAAAAGTCAAGCTAAGGTTGATGTTTTCCTTAGACGAGTGGAGGAACTGCAAATGATATAAAACCAAGAAGGGAGAAGCATCGAGTTGTATAGTCTTTAACCCTACATTATGGAAACACACCGCACATGCTATCCAAGTTTTCACATCTTTGGTTCGTTTATTGTATGTGGTTGATACAAATCGACGCTCTCCACGGGCTTTGTCTACAGAGGGCTTGAAGAGGTCAAGCGAGAGATAATTGCTTCTTTCAATGTCATGGAATCGTCTTATAATTTTTTTATGGATGCTGTTACCTCCAAGATCACATAAAGGCTTGATAGATCCTAAAATCAACCACTTGTTAATCTGAAAACACCCCACTAAAGGTTGGCAACCAAGCATCATCTGACTAAGAGTCCACAACTCGTGCATACTGTATAGTAGACAAAGCAGACAAACGTAGGAACTTGGAAGTCAATGCTTCCTCCCTCGTCCAATCACCCTTCCACAAAGCAATCATCGTACGGAACTAGCTTGAACGTATCACACGGCCGTGGCAGCTTGGAGTAGATACACTTCCATAAAACATATGTGTAAAAGGATGGGTGATGCATGCCACTAATCTTGGCTTGGACCCTATAAATACCATGAATGAGCTTACAACAAAGATCTTCATTGCTTCCCCAAATTCGAGCAATTCACTTCAAGATTAGGGCCTGTTCATGATCTCTAGCGGACAAACTCCGAGGCCTCCGTCTTTCACGGGGATGGTAATCGTTTCCCAATCAACCAAATAGATACTTGTCGTATCTTGACCTGACTTTTCCCATAAGAACCCTCTCATGATCATCTCGATTGCTCGACGAACCCAACAGGAAGAAGCCTGGAGGATATGAAGAAAGTAGGGACACCAAAATTACGACATTCACGAGTACCAATTGCCCATCGTCGGAGAGTAGAGATGCCTTGCATCTTTACAATTTTCTCTCCAGTCCGACATTTGCGATCTCCCACATGTCAGCAACAATCCTAGGTAGTAGATATGTAGAGTTCCACACTCAATCTGCAACTTCAAACACCAAGCCAATGCATTTGCTTCGGGAAGATTAAAAGGAATAATTATCGTCTTTATCTGTTGAGTCTATAAGGCCTGAGAGCTCACCAAAAATCTCCAGCACTATGGCCATGCCCGCCGCTTTATGTCTACCCCCTTCAACAAAGAGGATGGTATTGTCTGCCTACTGTAGTGTTGGAATAGAGATATCTCCACGCATGTATCTTGCAATGGCTCCCTGTTGAAGTACACAAGACACCATACGAGCTAACACATCTGCGGCAAAAATTAACAAATACAATGCAAGTGTGCAGCTTTGTCGAACTCCCTACTTATGGATGAAAGAAACCACCCTATGGTCGACCATTCAGGCCACAGAGTATGAAGCCGTGGTCCCACATTGCTTTATCGAGGAGATTTGGATATCTGGGACGCCTCGTTTCACTAGTGCAGACCATATTAATCGAAAATCTTCCATATCATATGCTTTAGAAAGATCAACCTTCTACAAGAGTCAATGGGAATGACACCCTCTCCAATATGCAATAATCTCGGTTGCCATAACTAAGCTTTCTCCAATTTGCCTTCGCGGGATGAAGGTGGATTGAGTAGGAGAGATAGCAGTACCTTAAACCACATTGATTTTGTTGGCCAGTGCTTTGGACACAATAAGATAGATTGCATTGGACAACGTTGTCAGACGAAAATCCTCCACTCCCTTAAATGCCTCCTTTGGAAGGAGAAAAATAAGCACCATATTGATTATGTGAATCCATCATTGCACGATGCAAACTCTTCAATTACAACCATCACATCATGCCCTACAATTTCCCAGAACTCCCGGCAAGAGAAAACCGAGAATCCATCAGGGCCACACGTACCCTCTGTATACGCAACTGATTTCACCTCCAGTTGTGTAAAACTCTAGATTAACATGCTAGTTTGTTGCTCCGAAAGGGTTGGGGACCCGATGCCCAACCATCTCCACTAGCGATCTTCGATTATGTGGGTGAGATCCTGAAAAATGACACGGGTTTCTTGCCCATCTCTCTGTCATTCTCGATCTGCCTTCCATCCAAAACCACATCCCAAATCAAGTTTTGACGTCGTCTTCCACTTGCAGCATGTGGAAACCTCTTTGAGCCACTTCATTTTGGATCTCTGTTTCCATTCCACTTGTTTTTTATCTTCCAAAATGATTTTCATGATTGTTCTCAGCGTCAACTCATTCTGCCCCAGATCCCTATCATCCTCTTCCCTACCTAGCCTCAAGATCTTGTTCTCCGTGATAATGCGACGGAACCTTTTTGCCTCCCTAAGTTCCTTCTTACGCACACAGAGCTTCTTTCGCAACGAGTTCAACTTCTGAACCAATCTTACCATTGCTGAATTCGAGCACTCATAAGAGAGCCAATGCTTGGCGACCAATTCTTTGAAGCCATTTTCCAACATCTGGGCTCTCTCAAATCCGAAAAACGAGCGAGGTAACATCCCCTCACCTAAATCCTAAACTATTAGAGTGCGATAGGATCTGTAGATTGTGACTCTGCCGAATCCAACGACGGGGTAAAGTAGCTCTGTCGCCTTGAGGAAGCGGTCGATCCTTGATCTGAATCCGGAGGTTCCCCCACATATATCGCGTATCATTGCATCCATCACTTCCATCTGCAAGTATGATGTCATCTCGGTAAAATCTCATAACCTAGGGTCTTGTCCACCCTGTAGTTGTGGACAGTTTGAAGATAGTAGGGAGACATTAAATTCCCTCCAATGAGCCACACCACACCTAGATAAAGCTCCCTAACTTCGCAGAGTTCCTTCTAGAGGTCCTGCCTTAAAACCGGATCTGTAAGGCCATAACTGTAGGAGAATAACACAACAACATCCACCCAATTATCTCACAGTAACGTCGAGATAACGGAAGTGTAATTTACTTCCACAACCAAAGTTATAGGAGTCCTTCCAAGCGACAATCAAGCCACCCGTACTACCCACCAAGTCCATAGCGTAAAACTCAGAGATGTTGCTGGTTCCCATCGATTGCCATAACCATTCATACCATCCACAAATTTTTTTCTCTTGAAGTAGCACAACATCACAATTCCATCCATTTATCAGTTACCTAATCGACCTCCGTTTCTCCAGATCCTCTAGGCTCCTGACCTTCTACGACCTTCATTGACAGGTCTTCTGACCTCCTTTTGAAGGAATTATGCCCGCCAACTAGGCAATAGCCCTCCAGAGTCACGCCCTTAATCAAGTCTTCACCAAGCGGTTTGGGATCTCAATGACAATGTTTCGCCGGGGCCGGATGGGTCCCAATTGCTTTCTACAAGGATTTTTGGGAGCTGGTGGGGCAGGAGGTTTGGGATGTTATTGTTGAATTTTGCAGGGGTAATGCGGGGTTCAAAAAACTCAATAGGGCTATCATTGTCTTACTGCCGAAGCTGTCCTCCGCCCATCGTATTGAGGACTTTCGTCCTATCGCTATATCGAATGGTATTTATTTGATCGTGGCGAAGGTGTTCGCTCGTAGGCTCGCCCCGGTGCTTGATGGCCTTATTTCTCCAGGGCAGGCAGCTTTCATTCGCGGACGACAAATCGCAGACGTTACGGCTCTGGCTTCTGAGATGGTTGAGAGTTGGAGTAGGGGAGGGATCCATGGGGTGCTTTGGAAGGTGGATTTTACTAAGGCTTACGACTCGCTTGACTGGTCTTTCTTGTGGTCGGTCCTGCGATCTCGTGGGTTCCCTAATCTTTGGATCTCATGGATGCGTTGATGCGTCTCCACGGTCTCCTTCTCAGTTAAGATTAATGGGCGCATCGTGGGCAAGCACTTTCAACCTAGATGAGGGGTTAGGCAAGGCTGCCCCTTGGCACCACTTTTGTTCATTCTTGCGGTGGATGTGCTTCCTCGGATGGCGGCTCGCGTGGTCGACTGCGGTCTATCCAAGGGCTTCTCCTGCGGCGACCGGGTGATCCCGATCCTCCAATACGCTGACGATACGATCACGTTCATTGAAGGGGACTTGATGAGGTCAGGGGCATGGAGGCTACTCTGGAAATCTTCAGCGAGCTATCGGGCTTGCGCATCAATCAAGGCAAATCCAAGGTGATCCCCTTTGCTTTGGATTCGGAGGCGGCGTCTGAATGTGGCTTGGCTCTGGGCTCCCCCCCTACCCTTCTGCCGATTGACTACTTGGGCATGCCCCTGGGGGCGAGGAGGGCTAGACATCGCGACTGGTACAAGGTTATTGAGAAGGTGGAGAGACGGCTCTCCAGTTGGAGTTCTGCTTTGATCTCGAGAGGTGGCCGATTGGTGCTCATCAATTCTGTTCTCTCGTCTATCCCCGTCTATTATCTTTCCAATTGGCATCTACTGGCGGGGGTGCGTCGACGTATTGAGAAGATGATGCGGAACTTTCTTTGGGGGAGAAGTGGGACCTCTTCGCGTGGTCCTCATCTCGTGGGGTGGGAGGAGGTGACGATAAGGACGTGCGAAGGGGGTCTTGGCATCTGTCGACTCGACTGAGTCAATGATGCTCTTCTCCTAAAATGGGTGAACAAGTTACGGGGCGTATGTGATAATTTCTACTCTTCCTTATTGCGCGAGATTCTTGGTTTAAATGGGGTTCTGTTGGGGGAGGGTGGCGGTGTTCGTTCTCGCACCCCATTCTGGCGCGGGGTGTTGTCGGTGGGCCTTCGCTATGCGCATCTCTTTGTTCCTGTCCTCGGGGATGGCAGGTCTTTCAAGTTCTGGACGGACAATTGGGCTGGTGGAGCCCCCTTAAGGGAATCTTTCTCGCGTTTATTTGCATTGGCGACCGATGGGCGTGCTTCTGTGGCTTCCTGCTGGTTGGGGGATGGCTGGTTTCCGTCACTTCATGGCAGCCTCTCCGACCAAAGGTTCGACGACCTTCTTTCTCTTCTGGACACTATCAAGAATGCGCCTAGACCCACGACGGGGAGAGATCACTGGGCTTGGAGGGAGGGCGAATTCTCCACGAGGAAGGCTTTCATGGCGTTATCCCATCAACCGCAACTGCATTCGGACCCCTTTTACCTTGACTGCAGATTACTTTGGAAGTTGAAACTCCCGGAGAGGGTGGCCATCTTCCTTTGGCTCTTTCGTAGGGGGAGGATTTTAACGCGGGATCGTTGCGATCGACTTTATGGTGGCGTGCCCTCGGTGGGTTGTGCTCTCTGTGGCGATGACGTGGAATCCTTAAATCACCTCTTCTTCGTTTGCCCGATCACTGCTGACGTCTGGGAGGAGGCGAGGATGGCTTGGATCAATACTTCTGGCCTGGACGACTTCTGGGTGTCCATTCGGTCGAACAAGGACATGGAGCGCAGGGATTTTTTGGGTCTCTTTGCTTGCATTTGGGCGATTTGGCTGGGGCGTAACGCAACAATTTTTAGGGGCCAGAGATTCTACGAAGAAAATGTATTGGCTCACGCGGGCCGTTTACCTTGCGACTGATCGATGTTGTAACTTGCGCGTTCTTGTTTGTTGGGGATCGTTTGGATCCAGTCTCTTCTCCTTCTTTTCCTCCTCTTGTTTCTTTTCTTGTAATTTCTCTTCTCTTTTTAATAAAATGTTGGGGCGAACACCACGCCGTGTCTCCCCCGAACCGTTAGACTTCAAAAAAAAAAAACTAGGCAATGGCCCTATACCGACCTACTCTCTCCCAACCCATTCGGGATCTGCAGCATCAAGTCCTCTCCCTTTGAAGAAGCCTCCTCATGTGCCCTTGAACCTCCTGCCGCTTTCTTCCTCTTCCTATACATTTTCACCTTCTTCTCATGTAGAGTCCTTATAGTGGAACTTGCAGAACGACCACTCCACCAGTAGACTCCACCGAAGCCAGGGGGGTGGGGGGCTCCAGTCGCAGTTCCACCATACATGGAGGTTCTAGGTCTTGCAGCTCTTCCACAGTTCTCGGCAAAAGCATCTCCAACACCCCTTCCTCGAGCGTCATCTACCCTGCCCAGGGACTGTGTCGCCCTCCTGACTTGCTAAAGAGAAATACAAGTTTGATCTGAAGAAGAAATTCCATACATATTCGGTAATCAGATCTTTTTTAGCTCCCTTACGGGTTCCAATTTCTTGGTAAATCAGGTTGGACCCTCCAAGGTCCGACTATTCACAGCGACTCCCGTCAAAAGGAAAGATAATAGAACTCTATTTACCATGTACATCAGCTCTGAAGGTCTCTCCATCAGATCTCGAATTGGTTGGCCATCACTACACCCCACCAATCACTGGGTTTGAATTTGAATACCTGGAGAAGTCACCCCAGATCTCATCGTGATCTCGGCTCCAACTAGCATTCCACTGTTCACCTCTGTCGAATGGGTCATCGATGACGTCGCGACATTGGATCCGATAGAGTCAACCCCCTCATGGCCGTCAGCCATGCCCGTCCCCAACAAAGGAGGCTTTATCCAACGATCCACTACTCTTTAGCGACAATGAAGGAGGCGGATTAGTTTAGTCCCAAAGAAGGAGAACAAAGTTCTGCCTATGTTGGTATCCGAACGCTGGCCACCCAACCTTTTACTGACCTTGACAAAAGATGATTGTCAACGATACGCATCTTCACAGGCTCCAACCCTTTTGTTCACTGTCTATGAACCATATCGATCTTTAGCGAATCCATCCCTTTAGGACGTTACTTGAAAGTAACCCTACCAACTCCCTTGGCGATAGTCCTTACGCACACACCCAGCCTTCATCCAAAGGAACCACATCTCCCCAAAATGAACTCCCCAGTGAAGTCGCTACCTCGACTATGATCTTTTCAAGGCACCCCCTATATTCCAATGAGCATCTCAAAAGGCGGTGCACATCCAATTCTTTTCTTCACCGCCATCGCGAACGACTCCTTACACACACGTGCATCGTTCTCCAAATAACATGTACATGACCCTACTCGGATACAGGGAACGACTCCTTCTGAGAGCATTTCATGAGACAACGACTTCCCCTCTGGCAATTGAAGCACAACTGCGGTAGAGGACATGCTGATACGCGATGACCACGTAAGTTACATCAGAAGCACTGCGACCCTTGTTTCCGATGAGAGACCAGCCACCAACCCACCTTGATTTTTCTTTCCTCGACCCTAACAACCCTCTTTTTTTCCTCCTCTCTCCTCTCCTGCCCCTCAACAGCCCTTTACCCCTCGTCGAGCCCTTTACCCCTCACCCCCAATATCCCCACCATCCCTGGCACTTCCAGCCCTCTACTACCATGCACCCACTACCTGTACTCACGTCTCCTAACCCCCTGCTATAGAACTGCCCACGCCTCCAACCATTTGCCCAGTCGTATCCCTAAGCACATGATGGATCCACTTCTAGCCCGATGGCCCTCGTACCCACATGCCTCACAACCATGCATGCCATATCAGCACTTTCGTCACGTCTCCTAGCCTCTCGCTAAAGAACCGCATGCGCCTCTGACCCTGTGCCCAGCTGCACCCCAAAGCACTACTTGGGCCTCTACTCCCACGTCTTAGCAATGCTGGCCGTACTTCCATTCCCATGGCCCTCACACGGTCATACCCAGGTGCCTCATAATCGTGCTCCTAGGCCACCATGCCCACCAACTCTTTCATGTACTCCTCTAACCTCGTGGGTTCTAGCCAATCTAACTCGACTTACATCCTATTGTTGAAAGCAACTTGATTGATGTTCGAGGCACCACTCTAAGTATAGTATGATCTAAATCAAGTCCTTATGTGTTTTTGCATCCTTTGAGCATGCACCAATTGTACGAGGAAGATATCGAATTCATCCAACGTGACACATATTAGGAGTGACAGACAAAATATAAAGCTTCCCTAATTTAGATTGATCCTTAAGATGGACGAGATCCATTATTTGAAGTGGTTACACATGCTACCTTTGTTGTACCACTAAGGAGTACTCTCTTCCAAAATGTAAGCATGTCTTTATTATCGCTTCGGATCATGGGGGCCATACTATCTATCAAGGGAGTCTCACTCACTCTATTAAACATGATGCCCATGTTGATTGGTTGGTAGACACCAGTGCTTCTACTCGTTTGTGTGGAAAAAAGAGTTTCATTAGGCAATCACAGTCAATATGCCCAGGTAGGATGGTACATGTTGTCGATGGAGGTTTATCCTGAGCTGAAGGAAGATTGAGGTTACCCTTACCCCAAGTATTGGACTTACTGATGTTCTTTTTTTCATGAGTTCCCTATCAGCTTACTATCGATTAGTCATATTTAGAGAGAGCTCTATCGTCGAGCTATTTTTGATGTTACCTCCATTGTTCATGATCATATTAACTGGAAGGAGAACTGGTGCAGGTCATGAAGAAGGCGTTTATCATTTGTTCAGTCCCCGATTGTTAATGCTTGTTCTAGGGTCCGATTTACTCAATCTTCAGGCTCTCTCCGACGTTAACACCTAGACTATTCATCTTTGTAGAAACTTGATCGAGTACTTTCTCAGCTTTCTCCCACTACTCAGATAGAGTGTGAGACCTGTCACCTGGAGAAACATCATCGAAGTTCCTTCTGGTACTACCCATTCTACTGCTTTATTTGATTTGATTCATCTTGATGTTGGGGACCAAGTAGACACCACGATCGATTAGGGAATCGCTACTATCTTGTCCTTTTTGACGATTTCTTGATGTATCTTAGGTATTTCTGATGAAAAAACAAGTCTATTGTGTATTCTACTATTGTTGTTTTCATCAACAAGATTCGAACTCTGTTTGGTGCCACTGTGAAGACTATTCACGCTAGTAACACCGGAAAATTTATATCTCATAATTTGTTGGCCTTTTCTCTTCCAATGGGATTCTTCATCAGATAACATGTGTGTATGCTTCATAGCAGAATGAAGTTACCGAATGAAAGCACCAACACAATCTTGATATTACATGTACTTCGCTTGTCCATTCTCATGTTCCAAGCTCATATTGGGGAGATGCAATGCTCATTGCTGTTTTTTAGTAACCACATTCCTCCCACTTCTATTACTGAGCAGCTCCTGAGGTTCTCTATCAAAGGAAGTGAGTGTTCCCTAATGTGTTACTTTTGTCCACTTCCTTGGTCCTAGAAGGGATAAGGTATCTGCTAGAGCTAATAAATGTCTGTTTTTTGGATATGCCACAGATCGGTATGGATATAAATGCTATGACCCACGAGTTTTAATGCACTAATTAGTGTATACATGACATTCATCAAGTATATTCCCTTCTTTGCCAGTACAAATACCCATGTATTTGCATGTCCATCTAATTTCGATACTTCTCAAGTACTTATTCCTGTATTAGTCCCTGCACTCCAAGTAACCTATATCATGGAAGGCCGTATCGATATCGATATCGTATCGATACGATATTTCGACGATATATTGACGATATATCGTTGAAATGTCGTCCATGTCGACGAGCCTTTGTGAAGAAAATGCATGGAAATTGGGATATATCGCCATATCGGTGCCCATATCGGTCACCTGTCGATATCGATATATCGCCGATATATCGCCGATATATCGCTGATATTTCCTTCCATGCCCTTTATCAACGTTTTCCTCATCCAGAAATCACTTGAGATGAATTCTTCTTAAGAGCCTTTTTATATTGAAAGTCCTACTAACTCACGTGAGGACGCTACAAGGACATGCACTTCTACCATCACTATAAGCAATGTTGTAGGAGATAGTATAACCAATGATCGAGCATATGTTCCCATTGTTATCATGAAGGGTAAATGACAATGTACCATGCAACCGACTTTTGTAACAATCTCCTCTTCTTGCCTAGGATCAACCTACATGCGATTTGCAGAAGCATTATCAGTGATAGATATTCCTAGTAGTCATGTAGAGGCATGTGGAAGAGCATGCTTCGTTGTTTATTCATAGAGCCTAAGGTAGCGTTTGGTTCGCGAGTTACCTGCGGGTTAGGGGAGTTTACCCCCCTTAACCCACATCCCCCTCTCTCCCCATGAGCCCATTTTATTCCTTTTTTTAAAAATTAAATAAATCAATTTTACATCATCAATCCTATCAAAAAATAATATATTATACCATCATATCATATAAAAATTATAAATTACTCCACTTCTACTCCCTTTTCCAAACTTCAATATAATCACATCACAATAACTACTCACTTTTTCAAACTCCAATACAATCATATCACCCAAACTCACTTCTAACCCACCCCCAATTTAACCTTCTATCCAAACACCAAAACACAAAAACGGGTTACCCTCTACCAGTTTAACCCGTCTTAACCCGCCAACCAAACGTACCCTAAGGGTTCTCTTATATAGAAAAGAGAAATCCTAATGGGTAAATTACATACTAAGGATAGATTGAAATAGTAACATAACATAAAACTCTCAACACTCCCTTCAAGCTGGAGCTTAGATGTCAATCATGCTCAGCTTGAAACAATCTCTGAAAGGGTCCTCGGACTACACTTCTGCTATTTGCTCACTTGAGCTAACATGATATGTAGAAATAAAACCCTTCTGAATCATGTCTCGAGTGTAGAGTTGATTATTGGGTCGGGCGGGCTGGGTTGGGCATCGGCCTGAACCCGGGTCCGTTTATCTTTTCGGGTTTCGGGCTGGGCCGTGACCCGAAAAAATATGGATGGGCCAGCCCGACCTCGAACCTGACCTGAAGTTAAACGGGCCAGGTTCGGGACGGGCCAGCCCAATGATTTTTTCCCTTTAAAAACCTTTTGATTTTTTTGAAAATGCTTAATCCAACGGGTGATATGGAAATGTCTTCTTAAAAAACTTTTTATTTTTAAAAAACTTGTGATAAATTTAAGAATCTTGATATCCCTATGGCATTTTGATAAAAAAAGCTTTGAAATGTTTGATTTTTTTTCTCCAAAAACTTTTGATTTTTCATGTACAATTTATTTTTTCAAAAACTTTGAAATGCTGGTGTATGGTAGCATCGATATTGGAGATAGGATTTGAAGGGGATTGGGTTGGGGTGGGCCGTGAGGGATTAGGGTTAAAGTAGTATATTATAAATATTATATTATATTATATAGGTTTAGAATCATGCTTTCGGGTCGGGCTCTACTCAGCCTGAACTCAATTCATTTAGAAACGAGTTCTTTTTTGGGCCCGAGCCGGGCTTAACGGGTCGGGTTGTGGGTCAGGTCCCGACCCAATGCTCAACCCTACTCGCGTGTAGTAACAGTCTACCTCGATACGATTGGTTCTCTTATGGAAGGTTGGATTGTTGGCAATAAAAAATGCATCCTGGTTGTCGTATTGGAGGGGCATGGGAAGAGGCCCCTCAATAGCTAGGTCAGTCATAATGGTTTTGACCTACATAATCTCTATACTAACTTGCTCTATAGCTCTGTATTTTGATTCTGCACCAGATCTGATGACAAATATTTGCTTTATGTTCTTCCATGGTACCAATGAAATTCCCTACAAACACAACGAAGCTAGAAGTAGACTTCCTGTCCTTGGGGCATCTTGAATAGTCTGCATCTACACAAGCTATAACAAGGGATGCACCTTTGCTAAATAAAAAATTAGTGCCAGGTGAGGTCTTCAGATCCCTCAGAATCATATGGATTGTATCCATATGTGTCTATCTAGGTTGCTCCATGAACCACCTCACTTTGCTCACTATAAAGGACATGTCTAGCCTGGTGATGGTCACATACAAAAGCTTCCCAACGAGCTCATTGTATCTCCTTTTGTCTACTTCCTCAATATCACCATCATATAGCTTGATGCTCGAGTCTACAGAAATCGTGACGGCTTGCAATATGCCATCCTTGTCTCCGAGAGAAGGTCCGTAATATACTTCCTATAGGTCATCACAAGATCTCGATGGTTCCTGGCAAACTCCGGTCCAAGAAAGTGGCGTAAACTGCCAACGTCCTTGGTAACAAACTGCTGTTCAAGAAAATCCTTAGCTGCTTGAATGCCCAGTGCATTATCCCCTGTGATGATGATATCATCAACATGCACTAGTATATCAACAAATACCCTTCTGGACCTCTGAATAAAAAAGAGTAATATGTAGTTGATCTCAAGAACCCCTTCTGTTCTATCAAATTCGAGAGCTTCTCAAACCATACTCTTGGACTCTGCTGAGATTGCCTTATGAAGTCTGCACACCTTCTGACACTTCCCCTCAGCAGCGAACACATATGACTGCTTCATGTATACTTCCTCTTGTATATCACCATAGAGGAATGCATTTGTCACATTGAGCTGATACAAAGGCCAATTCCGTGTGATTGCAACAGAGAGATGAAGCCGAAGTATGGAGTACTGGTCTACTGGAGAGAAGGTGTCATGATAGTCCATCCAATAGTTCTGCGTGAAATTACGAGCAACAAGCCGTGCCTTGTAGCAATCAGATCGGCTATCTGCATGATGCTTAATAGTGAACACCCACTTGCATCCTACAACTGACACATCTGTAGGAGTGTAACAATGCTCCACGTGTCACATGACTGTAAAGCGGTCATCTTTGCTTCCCTGGCTATGCATCATTGACTCACCTTGAGAGCCTCCTAATATGTATGTGGGATTCAATAGCAGATAATCCCACAACAAATTGCCTGAAATCCGGTCATAGTCACTCCAGAGACACATGACGTGCGAGGAGGTATTGTGCACATGAATGTTTGCCTTTCCGCAAGGTAATAGACCATCCCAGGTTACTCTTCTGTGGTGATTCTGGCTCATCCTGTATATCTGCATGCTCATCTTGTGATTATCCCTGTACATCATGTACACCACTAGTGCCATCAGTCGAAACCAAGTTTTCAGAATATACCCGAAGCGTGCTGGATGTTGGGGAAGGCTTTGGAGCATGGAGGACAAACTAAGGTAATTGTGTAAGTGGAGGTGGAAAAACAACCACATCCTCAAACTCAGACTGACTCAACATGTCACCTGTGGGAGAGTAATACACAATGGACTCAAAGAAGGTAAAATCGACACCGACCTAGTATTTTCCTTTTACTATATCAAAACACTGGTAATCCTTTTGGGTGTGAAAGTACCTAACATACATTTGGCAGATCGAGGAGTGAGCTTATTACGATCATGACACAAGAGATGGATAAATGCCATGTAATCAAATACTCATAGCATAAGAGAGAAAATGTCATTCTCTGAAAAAATCAAGGGAGAAGGGTGATTTTTCACCAAAAATGGTAGAGGGCATCCGATTTATAAGATAACATGCTGTCATCACAATATCACTTCGCAATGAATGAGGAGCTCGACTCTATATGAGGAGAGTCCTGGTGATATCGAGAAGATGATGGTATTTGCGTTCAACAACACTGTTCTGTTGAGAAGTATAGGAACATGAAGTTTGATGGATAATGCCATGTGAGCTGAAAAATTGAGACAGTTGTATAGTACAAAACTCAAGAGAATCATCAGTCTGGCCCCAAATCCTGCTCGCCCATTTGAGAAGAAAAGCATCATTAACAACCTCCAATCTCCGCACGCCCAACCCACCTTCCTGCTTACCCCTAGTGACCTCATCCCACGCCACAAGATGCCCCCCCGCCTCACCATTCCTTCCCTACAGAAATCTACGCATACACCTTTCAAGATGCGAGCGGATCCCCACCGGCATACGATGATTAGACAAGAAGAATATTGGAATAGAGGAGAGCACCGCTTTGAGAAGAACAAGCCACGTATATTTTATAGTTGCAGAGAAAATATTCTTTATTCAACTGTAAAGTTCCGAATTAATGTGCTTGCCTCAGACTTATGCTTTGGCTGAAATACCCAAGATAGTTTGGAAAAATCATCAACATAAACCAAATAGTTATTGCGTCCTGATGATCAGGTACATGACTCAGACCCCACATATCTAGATGAAATAATTCAAACAAACTCTTACTACTACGACCTTGACGACATGGAAAGTTGGATCGATGATGCTTTCCAAGTTGATATAGTTCACATTGGAAACTGGACTTGATAGAGATGTTGGGGATGGGATGACAAATCTTTTATAGCGGTAGATGATCGAATCTGAGACGCCATATGTAGGGGTGTTAGAAAATAGGAATGCGGAAGCGAAAATGATAAACATAGCATGAATAGAAATATAAACTTGGAACACAGAGATTTTACGTGGAACCCTACTCCCTAAGGAGCGGGATTAAACCACGGAGTAGGCCTCAGAGGGTCATATGTGTCTATTGATTTTCTCACTGGATACATGGGGTGACGGGCTTATTATATAGCTCTCACTGAGTTTTCACATCTCTCAACTGGTAGATATGGGACTAAAGATTTGGATGTGTTAAATGGATCCCAGAGTGATCCATTTACCCATCTACAACTCAAATGACGCATACACCATATACTCCAACACTCTCCCTCAAGCTGGAGCATGCAATGCTCATCTTGGACAAACAGAAAGAAATCTCAACTTATAATACATGACACTACAAACAATATCAATATTATCAACTCAACGTGTACAATTGTCGGCTGCTGTCGAGGATGTTGCTTCTCATGCCGTGCAGGTGAGGAGGACGAACAAGCTGGAGTGTGAGTCAAACTGAATCTCCTCGTCGGAGAGCATGTGCTCAGTACCAGGGAAGGCTGTATCGATATCAATATCATTTCGATATCGTATCGATACGATATTTCGACAATATATCGGTAACATGTCACATAATTACCGCCCATGTCGACGATCTTTTGTGAAGGAAATGCCTGGAAATTGGGATATATCGCCATATCGGTACCCATGTCGGTCGCATCTCGACATCGATATATCGGCGATATATCGCGAAATTTCCTTTCATGCTCAGCATTGCGCTTGTCAGAGTCATTGCAATCGGATGAGTATCCATCTGGTGAACTCTGTCCCGCCACAATATGTGGATAACTGCTCCATCTCTGAAAGGGACGAATTGAAAAGGCCGTGGTGTGCAATCCTCGTCAGAGTTTACGGTCGCTGAAAAATGGAGTTTACGGTCCCTATGAAACCACATGAAAACCCTAGCCCACATGACATAGGGAATGCGATCTCTACTCTAGAGTCCATATGGATCTCATGAAAACTCTGGCCAACCAGAAAAGATGAGGACCACGCAAAAGACGGCAAACATTGCACATTTGAAAATAAGACTGCATACATGTGCGTGTCTGAAACTGAAGACTCAGAACCTGATCGTCGAGTCAGAACAACTGTAGTCTAAAATCTGAATGGCCTGGAATCTGGATCTGGAACCGACCTGTGACTCTACATGACTCTTGTTGGGAAACGCGAATGAGTTATTCTATTCCTCAGCCCTAGGCTCTCTTATATAGGAGAGTAGCCTATGGGTAAATTACACAAGAAGACTAACAAGAAAATAAAATAACAAAGAGATACAAAGTAGTCTGTGCGTCAACATATACGTCAACACTCCCCCTCAAGATGGAGCATAGATATCAATCATGCTCAGCTTGGACGCACACTTCTGGAATGGGCCTTTTAATAATGCTTTGGTGAAGATATCAGCAGTCTGATTCGCTGATGTAACGTGAGATGTAGCAATGAACCCCTTCTGAATCATGTCACGTATGTAGTGACAGTCGACCTCAATATGCTTGGTCCTCTCATGAAAAGCTGGGTTATTTGCAATGAACAGGGCGGCCTGGTTGTCACATTCCAGCATCATAGGAAGAGGTATATCAATACATAGGTCTGCAAGCAAGGATTTTACCCACATCATTTCTGTGCACGCCTGGGCCATAGCTCTATATTCTGATTCAGCACTGGATCTAGCTACTACTGTCTGCTTCTTGCTCTTCCATGAAACTAGAGCATCTCCAACATAGACTGCAAACCCTGACGTTGACTTCCTGTCCTTGGGGCATCCTGCATAGTCTGCATCCGCACATCCTGTAACAGAAATCTCCTTTCCTTTATTAAATAGCAAGCCTACACCTGGAGATGATTTTAGATATCTCAGAATCATGTGTATGGCATCCATATGGACCTGGCGTGGTTGCTCCATGAACTGGCTCACACGACTCACTGCAAACTGTATATCAGGTCTAGTGATAGTGACATACAGTAATTTGCCTACCAGTTCTCTGTACCTTCTCTGATCCACCTCTTCCGTGTCATCATCATACAGCTTCATGCTAGGGTCCATTGGTGTTGTAGCAGGTCGACACCCTAGCATACCTGTCTCACTCAGTAGATCTGTGACATACTTCCTCTGTGTCATGGCTAATCCGTATGGATTTCTCGCAAATTCCAGCCCCAGGAAGTATCTAAGGACTCCCAAGTCCTTAGTGACAAACTCGTTTCCCAGCCTTTCCTTTGCTTGCTTAATGCCTTGGTCATCGTCACCTGTAATCAAGATATCATCAACATAAACCATGATTACAATGATACCTCTCGCCGTCTTCTGCACGAACAAGGAATGATCAGCATTGGAGCGTTTGTATCCTTGTTTCTCAAAGAGGTCTGAAAGCTTTTGGAACCATGCTCTGGGGCTCTGCTTAAGACCATAGATGGCCTTATGCAATCTGCAAACCTTGGAACACTCCCCCTCAACAGCAAAACCAGGTGGCTGTTGCATATAGACTTCCTCCTGCAAATCTCCATACAAAAAGGCATTCTTTACGTCTAGTTGATATAGTGGCCAGTCTTTAGCAACAGCAACAGATAACAGTATCCGTAAAGTGGAATGACGCGCTACAGGGGAGAAGGTGTCGAGGTAATCTACCCCGTATGTCTGCGTGAAGCCCCGAGCAACAAGGCGTGCCTTGTACCTGTCAATGGAACCATCTGCATTGTGCTTAACTGTAAACACCCATTTGCAACTCACCGGGCTAACATCTGGAGGTATAGGAACCAAACTCCAGGTTCCTCTAGACTGAAGTGCCTCCATCTCCTCTTCCATTGCTAGTCGCCATCTAGCATCCTGCATAGCATCATGATGGTTCCGTGGAATGGCTGTATCTGAAAGTGCTAATGCAAACGTCTTGAATGGTCCAGATAGCCTCTCAAACGACACCACGGCTGATACTGGATACTGAACACAGCTTCTCTTCGACTTGCGTAGAGCGATTGGAACATTTAGGTCCGCCATGGTATCACCATGCTCCTGTAATGCACCCTGCTGAGAAATGTCGTCAGATTCATCAACATTAATATTCTCATTACATACCGTAGGCGAGCTAGTTGACTGGTCAGGACCATGAGCTTGATTTGGCCTCCGGGTGTAATGGAATGGTAATGGAGGTACTATTGATGACGGTGGTGGTGGTGGTGGTGGTGGTGGTGATTGAGATGTTGGTGGTGTCATGAACACAGTATCAGGGGATATGGATGGTGGCTGCATGTTCCCAGAGTCTGAGAAATACATGATGGACTCAAAGAATGTAACATCTGCACTGATCATATACCGCCGACGCAGAGGGTCAAAACACTTGTACCCCTTTTGAGTTCTGGAGTACCCCACAAAGACACACTTGATAGCCCTAGGGGAGAGCTTATCCAAACCAGGCGACAACTGATGGACAAATGCGACAGACCCAAACACACGAGGGGTAAGAGTGAACAGATCCTTGTCAGGATAAATAAGTGAGAAGGGAATCTGTTCATTCAAGACGGACGAGGGCATACGGTTTATAAGATAACATGCAGTAAGAACTGCATCACCCCAGTAGGAATACGGAACATGACTCTGAATGAGAAGAGACCTTGTGACATCAAGAAGGTGACGGTGTTTTCTTTCTGCAACCCCATTTTGTTGAGACGTATGGGCACAAGAAGTTTGGTGAACAATTCCTTTAGAATTGTAGTAGTTTGCGAGATTATTGGTGCACAATTCTAAAGCATTGTCACTTCTCAAAAATTTGACAGTGGTGGAAAAAACATTCTGAATTTCATTTAGAAAGTGAATAATAATATTTCCAGCTTCAGACTTATTTTTCATTAAAAATACCCATGATGCTCTAGAGAAATCATCCACAAAAACAATGTAATACCTGTGTCCCTGATGATCGGGAACACGACTTGGACCCCAGACATCAACATGAAACAACTCAAATTTGGAGTTACTACTCCGACCTTGACTACTGGGAAACGACGACCTGTGATGTTTTCCCAACTGACACGCCTCACACTTGATAGATGCGTGAGGAAGACTATAAGGTAAGACATGACACAACTTCTGAAGCGGTAGGTGACCTAGGCGCAGATGCCACAGGAGAGGAGATGCTTGTCCAACGGGAGAAGAGGTGATTCCAGCAAACGGGGTTTGGTTCAGACGATAGAGGCCTCCTTGCTCATAGCCATGACCAATCACGTTGCCCGTATGGATGTCCTGAAAAATCAAAGAAGATGAATCAAAAATAGCTCGACATTGGAGATCCTTCGTAATCTGACTGATTGACAATAGATTCATAGAGAATTGCGGTGCATGTAAAACATTCTTGAGCTGCATAGATGATGTCAATCTAATCTCCCCCTGACCCATGATGGGGGAGTGAGTGCCATCGGCAATCACTACTGTCCGTCCTGGAGGAATCTGAGTATATCCTGAAAGTAGACTCTGGTCGCCACATAGATGATGTGTAGCGCCTGAGTCCATGATCCATGGCAATGTATCCAATCTACTACTATGTAGTGCAAGTATACTACCTGAAGTACTCGTAGATGCAGAAGCAGCAACATCCGTATGACTCTCTGTCGTCGGTGCTGAGCCAGATGGTGGTATAATGCCCCTGAGGCGGGCAACCAGATCATCAAAGCGCTGGTCCAGTGAAGCAGGAGAAGGAGGCTCTATCTGCTCAGCAGCTCGTGCAGATGCAGGAAATCCATGCTTTGAGTAGCATGTATCCTCAGTATGGCCGATTCTGTGACAATATGAGCATGTTGGCCTAGTGCGGCCACCCCTTCCACGGGGAATACGTCCACGGCCCTGGTAATGAGAGCCACGACCCCTGTTGGCTGCCATGGCTGAGGGATTCTGACTAGTGGCTGCAGAGGGTACAGTAATCCTACTCAACCTATGAAAAGCCTCCTCCATGGGAGGAATAGTTGAGTCCGCCAGAATCTGTGAACGTGCAGCCTCATACTCTGGATCCAGTGCTGCGAGAAACACGCCCACCATTGTTGCATTCCTGTATGATTTCTGCTGCTCGGGTGTGGCGGTAAGAGGCATGAAGCTGTGAAGCTTCTCAAACATTCCCCTCAAAGATGTATAGAGGGAATGTAACGGGCGTCCATTCTGCTTTATGGTGAATATATCATGCTGTAGTTGCAGAATCTTCGTCTCATTCTTTGCCTGAGAATAAGTCGCAGCAAGGATGTCCCACATGTCTTTGGCTGTGGGTTGATGGAGAATATCATTGGCGATTTCAATAGCCAATGTACCAGACAGCCACACCTTGGCATATGCGTCGTCTGCCTCCCATGAGGCATGAACTCCAGTCTTCTCTGCAGGCTCGGGCTCTGTGAGAATATGTTTCTTGCCCGTAGACTTCATCATACTCATGAACTGCATTGCCCACAGTTCATAGTTCGTACCATCCATCTTGACAATGGGCGCTGGACCACGAAATGCGCCCATGGACGGGATATCTGCCTTGCTTTCTGACATACTGGATACGGAAGACTGGAGCGAACTGCAATGGATAATACTCGTCTACAAAGACATAGACGGGATTAGTTGCATGTGTAGACTTCAAGCAACTAATCCCATGTTGATTATCTGGGGCTTAGGGTTGAAAAACGTGTACACGCACGCTAGCTACCAGACTTGACGCACTGGATGTGCGTCAATGCGCGGCTGGATGTGCGCCTGGAGTGTGCGCCTATGTGCGCCGATGTGCGCCTGTGTGCGCTGATGTGCACTGATGTGCACAGATGCGCGTTGATGCGCCTGGTGCGCTGATGCGCCTGGTGCACTTATGCGCGCCGATGTGCGCCTATGGGCGCTGATGTGCGTGGTGCGCGCCGATGCGCCTGGATCGGAGAGGACGCTGGAGATCCCGCCGCAGATACACCTTGGTGCGCCTGAGAAGGCGCTGGAGATGTGCGCCTGGGGAAGGGGCGGCGCCGATCTGCGGAGAGAAGAGGAGAGAGAGAGAGAGAGAGGGCCGGCGGGTAGGGTTAGGGTTATGGTTCCAGGAACTCCGGTCTAGGACCGTCGCTCTGATACCATGTTGGGAAACGCGAATGAGTTATTCTATTCCTCAGCCCTAGGCTCTCTTATATAGGAGAGTAGCCTATGGGTAAATTACACAAGAAGACTAACAAGAAAATAAAATAACAAAGAGATACAAAGTAGTCTGTGCGTCAACATATACGTCAACAACTCTACATAATACTCCCTCTTTTTCCCATACTGATCAGAACGACAAACATCGACCAAGTTGGGAGAAGACAAATCAAGATGGGGAGAAATGAAAATCCAATAAGCGTTACATTTTTCCAGCTTTAACCTATCATATATATTTTTCAGGCTATTTCATCATTTTTTAATAGCCATCACATTATTTTTAAAAACAAGCCATTCATTTCCTTTTCTTCTTCTTTAACGTCTTTGGTCTCACACATTTTTTTACTTATTTTTGTACTCGCTATTGTATTCGACCCAATAACTCAACCACTCTTTTTTTTTCTTCCTGTCTATTGGGCCTAAATTTTAGCAATGACTATTTAGGGTTCCCGGTGGGAACTCCTTTCCATGATCTACCTCCGACGGAGAAACCCTCGAGTGCCGCCGTCGAAGTTGAGAGGAGGAAGGATATGTGTCGTTTGTGCTGCTTGAACAAGGAGGTGATGCGTCATCATTGCGCAAAGAGGCCTCCGCCTGGGGTAGCAACCTCGGAAGTTGGAGGCTTGCGTGAAGCATTGCGTGCCTGCTGCATGGCGCTTGGGGATCTCCGCTTGGAGAAGATGGTGAAGGACTGGTGCAACATCGCCGTATGGGAGTTGGTGCGATGCTTGGTTCGGGGCTGCGTGATGGAGGGAGGCATGAGAGGAGGGTGTCTCAGAGATGGCCACCTGCACGCGACAGGGAAAGGGGGCGATTGGGAGATGCACCGCCTCGTACGACTGGAGAATGGTGCTGCTGAAGATGCGGCCTGGAGCAGATCGCCCCTGCCTTGCGCCTCCACCTGCGAGGAGATGCCCGCCTGGACCAGTTTATGTCGCCGCTGCCTCTAGGGTTCCCTGCCTGGGAACCCATTCTCGCCCCCATGTTGGAGGTCGACGCCTGTAAGAGGTTGCCTGGAGAGGTCGAGGACTTTGCGCGCGACCATGAGAGGAGAAGACCCTGGAGATGCTTGCTGCCGCATGTGCCGCCTCGTGTTGTTGCCTTTGTGCAAACTGGATATCGAGAACCAAAGTGCCAAATCACCTTCTTCTTCGAGCACAATAATATGGTTCCATTTAGGAACACATCGCTTAGAGATTAGAAATTATGCCACAAGACCTCCTTCGCGTAGATGCTTGGAAAAAAGATGTTCCTGAGATTGCATGGGAGCATGGGCATGAATTTTGAACAATAATCTTCAACCAATCTTCTAGAACATAATTAGGGTTTCAATAGAATCCCTAAAATTGAATCTTAAATCCTGAACAAAAATAAAGGAACATAAAATCCTCGAGAATCAAACCCACTCTGATACCATGTTAGAAAATAGGAATGCGGAAGTGAAAATGATATACATAACATTAACTAGAAATATAAACTTGGAACACAAAGATTTTACGTGGTACCCTACTCCATAAGGAGCAGGTGAAACCACAGGAGGAGAAGGTTTCAAAGGGCCATATGTGTCTATTGATTTTCTCACTAGATACATGGGGTGGGGGGCTTTTTATATAGCTCTCATCGAGTCTCTACATCTCCCAACTGGTAGATATGGGACTAAAGACTTGGATGTGGTAAATAGATCCTAGAGTGATCCATTTATCCATCTATAACTCAAGTGACACATACACCATATACCCCAACATGGGGAAATTGACTCCACAGAAAGGGAAGTGGCACCGTCATAAGGAGATTGGGTTAACCTGTACAACCCTCCATGTTCACGTCCACATCCAATCACCCTGTGCGTATATCCTGAAAAACAAGGGAACCAGGGTCAAATATAGCACGACAATATAAATCTTTTGTAATCCAATTGATAGATAGTAAATTCATGGAGAAAGCAGGTGCATGGAGAACATTCTGTAGATGTAAGAGGGAGTCAAAAGAACCTCCCCCTATCTAGTAGAGGAATGCGTCCCATCATCGATAACCACTGATTTACTTGATTGTGCTGGACGGTACGTACCAAACTGCAAGCGATCTCCACGTAGATGATGTGATGCTCTAGAATCCATTATCCATTCTGAAGGATCTGGTCTAGAGCGACCAGTAAATGCATGGGTAATACCTGAAGTACTAGTAGAGGCAACAACTACAATGTCTGATGGACCGGTACTAGAAAATCCGAGGACTGATTGCATGATCTCTCTCATACGGGAAACGAAGTCATCGTAATGATGATCAATGAGATTAGGAGCAGTCTGAACCTGCTCAGCAACATCGGCCGATGGTGGGAAGCCATGCTCAGAGTAGCATGTGTCCTTTGAGTGGTCTGACGCATGGCCTCAAATTTCAGCGAAATTCAGTCGAATTTCTATCGAATATCGATATCCAGTCGAAATCGAAATTCGACCGAAATGACCGAAATATGAGGGTCCTAGTACAAAAAATGACCGAAATGACCGAAATTTAGGTCGAAATTCCACCGAAATTCCATCGAAATTCTGTTTTGGTCGATACCGAAATGCTGACCGAAACCGACATTTAGGGCCTTGGTCTGACGGTGATAGTATGAACATGGCTGATGTAGGCGTGGATCGCCTCTGCTACGTGTGCATCGTCCTCTGAATGGAGATGAACCACCTCTGTCAAGGAAAGCTGCCATTGCCGACGATGTCTGAGTAGACGTGGCAGAGGGGATACTCAATCGGCTTAGCCTGTGGTACGTTTCCTCCATAGGAGGTATGGTAGTGTAAGTGAGAATTTGTGAACGAGCCGAATCATATTTTAGGTTAAGGACAACCATAAACGCCCCTGTCACGACAGAATCTCTATAGGCCTTGTGTTGCTCTGGTGAGGCCTTCAGGGGTATGTAACTATGGAGTCGCTCAAACATACACCTCGGAGATGTATACGGGACGTGAAAAGGACGACCACCATTTTTGGTCCTGAAGATATCATGTTGGAGTTGCAATATCTTCAACTCATTCCTCGCTTGAGAGGATGTTCCTGCGAGGATATCTCATATCGCCTTAGATGTGGGCTGGCTTAGGATATTGTTGGCTATCTCAACAAAGACGATACCTAATAGCCACATCTTGGGCATCATCTGTCTTTCATGAGGCGTTGGACCCATTCTTGTCCATCGGCTCATCCTGCATCAGAATATGCTACTTACCATGGCTTTGTAGTAGATTCATGAACTACATCGCCCGCAGCTTGTAGTTTGTGTCATCCATCTTGACAATAGGCTCTAGACCATTGAAGGAACCAGTAGATGGCATATTAACTATGCATTCTGACATTGTGGGCAAATAACTGGGAACTTGACAGATCGTGAAGCATCTACACATACATGAAAAGGGGTGGTTGAGGGCGTATACTCATACCACAACCAACCCTAGACAAATGCTGAGGAAAAGGGTGAAATCAGACCACACCTCTGAAATCAGACCGCAAACTGCAAACTCAGGGTTGTACAAGGGCCGCTGACTAACATCGGATGGTGCCCGTTGGCTATGGGGTTGCTAGACGGAACAAACAACACCCTGGTACTGCCATTAGGGCAGTGACGATGACTGATAGGGCAACAACGAGCGACAGAAATGCTGCTAGGACAACGACAAGTGGCTGGACTGCTGCGTAGGGCAGCTGCAAGCAATTGGGCTGTCGCCTAAAGCAACTGCGAGGGCTGGGCTACGATTGGGCTGTCGCTTGGAGCAGCAACGACTATCTCTAGGGCAACAACGTACGCTAGGCTAGCGCCTAGTGCAGTGACGAGGACTGAGCTGCGGGTTGGTTGCCACTTGGTGCAGCAACGGCTGCCACCAGGGCAATGATGTGCGGCTTGGCTGTAGTTGCATCGCTTAATCGAGGCAAGACGAGGCTGGAGGTAGGGTTGAGGAGGTGTGGCCCAAGGCTTTGGTCTAGGACCGCTGCTCTGATACCATGTGGAAGAGACTGCTTCGTTGGTTATTCATAGAACCCATGGGTTCTCTTATATAGAAGAGAGCAACTCCAGTGAGGAAATTACATACTAAGGACAGAGAAATAAATATATTGTGAAATAGTAACATAACATAGAATTCTCAATAAAGTACTATGTGACGTAACATAACATAGAATTCTCAATAAAGTACTATGTGACCCTACCGGGTGATTTGCCATGAAGGAGGAAATGTTTGCTCTAATCTCTCGTGGGACATGACAACTTATAGATCCACCTAAATATGGCAAGATTGTTGGATTAGATGGGTCTTTGCAATGAAGTACTTCGATTGCGAGATACAAAGCTGGCTAGTAGCCAAAGGCTTTACATAAACATACGAGATTGACTTCTTTAGTACTTTCTCCTCATAGCACAAAAAAACCTTGATCAACCTTTGGGGCCAAAAACTATGACGAACCCCTGACGTCTAGTCGAGGCCTGTAGAACATAGAAAAGCAGGATATCCGTGACGAGTACGTGTGGGATGAACCAAATCCTCATTGAATTCTTTTCTCTGTAGTAATATAGCCCGATTGGTCTTTTCATCAACTTGACATGAAAAAGACTTTTCTCTACGTCGATTTATATGATGTCATATGTATAAAACAACCTCCTATCTTTGTGGCTTAATGGGATTGTCAGAGGGTAGTTTGTTGAGCCTGGTTTCAGAAGTTGTTAGAGATTCTTGAGAACTTGGGACTTTCCGGTGCTGCAGCACCCGAGAGATGAGCATCATCTAAACCCTAAGATTTCCGTGGGGGTTCACGTTTGGAAGCGTTCGAGTGATGTTCATGGTCATGCGGAATCGAAGGTTGAAGAGGTGTGGGAGAGCGCCATGCATCGCAAGTGTAACATCCGGAATCCAATCAAACCCGAAGTCGTCCGATTTTGGGTCTAATGAACTCAAAAACGTTGTCGGTCAATACTAAACAACCTAGAACGATCAATTGATCATAAATCAAAAGTCGTTCGAACGAAATCGACCAAAAATCGGTCCCTTTGCAATGCGTGCCGTGAAAAGCCGCGATGCAAATTCGGAAACCGCGAAATGAACCGAGACCGTCATTAGATCCGATTCGACGAAACAAGATCAACGGAATCAACCGTTCGTCAATCGGAGGCCGTTTGATATTTTAAAAATCGTAAAATTTAACCTCAAACAAAAACCGTATCCGAAAATGTCGGGTATTCAAAACTCAACCGGAAGTATATCAATATTATACTCATATTGACCGTCATTTTGAGACGATCAAATCGAGTTATTATGCGTCAAAATCCGAGGCCCGGGGTGCGCGCACGGTAGATTTTAGTATGCAAATCAAGAGATAATTGAATTTTTAAAATATATATATAACCACAAATTTCAGCCGTGAGTTTTGCTTTCTCTCTCAATCCATTTGTCACCTTAATTACACAACACTTGTATTTATATTCTCCACTTGGCCAAACTTGATCTCTCCTCTTTTCTTATAAAGCACAAATCCAACGAGTCCTTTTCACTCCTCGTAGTTTCCCTTTCCCCTTTAATCACCCTCAAATCTATTCCTCTTTTCTTCCCAAAACACTTCAACCGAGATCTGTTTCAGCCCCTCTTCATTGTTAAAGCAAGAACAACTCTTGCTGTAGCTGTTTCAGGCATCAGGGAATTGCCGCTCATTCTCTGGACCCCCTTCCTGCAGCTATAACTGCTGCATGCAGCTATCAGGCCACCATTTTTGCCCCTAAAAGAACCATCGCAATCACTGCCAGGAAGCTTGGAGAGCCGTTGCTTCCTAAAAACTCCAGATTTTCAGAACTGCATGCAAGAATTTGATCTCCAAATTGGAGAGATCAAGGTACAATCCTCAAACCATTCATCTTGCTGCCTTACATGTAGATTTCACCAAATTTTCTTGATTTCACCCTTTTATTTCGTATGGATCATTTTCCCTGGAGTATAGAATTATAATTATTTTGAATGACTTATCCAACTTGGTGTATGATTTCCGTAGCCTGATTCCTTATTAGTTTGGACTCTTGTCATGTTTCTTTTTTTTATATGTTCTAATATGAGGTATGTGTAGCAGAGTATTATTCCGTATGTATTGCTACATGTCTGTTAAAAAAAAAAAAAAAAACTTCATATACTGTCCAAATTACTACTGTTTAAACATTTAGAAATTTTGGAAAAAAAAAAGGGGGTTGGGGTTTAAATCTGTATTATTTTTAAATTAGTTAGATAACACCTGGGTATTGAGTATTAATTACTTAAAGATGTACACGTTCCTATTCTAGTGCCATCTCCGGAGACATAGTGTAGCTTAAATAAATAAACATATATATAGCAATTAAGTATTTTCTGGATGACAAAGGAAGAATCATAACTTATTTATGGGTTGAGGTTTACAATATCTTAATTATATTTATAATTATATTAAGGAATGAATTCAACCTTCTCTGTAGCAGCATTTAGAAGATATGTTCTTAATTAATACAACATAACTTGAAGTGTTTAGAAGGTTAATCCAGAAGGAGGATTTGATCCATTGTTTGGGTATGAATGCTGAAAAGTTACAGTTACAACAAGAGTCAAAGACTGATTAAAGAGCCCTTTGTATCTTATTAAACTCACTATCAATTCAAGATTATAAGGAATTTGGCAAACTCGTGACTAGTTCTGGTTGAAGGTGAAATCTTTAAAAATATATATATATATATATTCAAATCTTGTACCCCTATTATTCTTTAGTTGACAGTAATCTTAACGGTGGAACTCACAAGTTATCCTTAGAAGATAACTATAAAAAAAAATGCGTAGTCAAGAATATTACAATTGCAATAGAAGACACTATCTAGTTGGTAAGAAGGTAGGATTGGTTGATAGTTGCAAAGACATTTGGTGGATTCCATTTTTGTAGCCGTTAACAAGTTCTTATATGATTCATTCTAAGTAATCTAGGAAGACTAAATTCTGGTTTGAGCAATGTTAGGGCTGGAACAATTGAATATATAACCTAAGGTACTTTATCTCGATGCTATATTATATAGTCTGTACATCATAGTTGCCATCACCCTATAAGCGGTCATTTCCATTATAACACTAAAAGTTCTCATTAGAATGTAAACAGAATCTATAATCAAATACATCTATACTATTGTTAATCAGTGATACCAGATATGTTGCCGGTCACGGTAATCCTTACACCTGACTGTGCGAGGGCGCGGTGACCCTCAACTGGGCGGAAGAAAAGGAAGCCCAGTTAGGGCAACGGCCGCTTAATGCGCGGGTCTAGGGTCCCAGTCTTCTTCATGGTTTTTACGCGAGCTCGCAGTGTTTTTACGCCTCGTTGGGATCCTAACATTAGACCAGTTCCGTTGACCCTGTCTTTTAGGATACCCAGGCGGGGGATCCTTGGTTTTCAGTTTTTACGTACGAGCTCGTCTGCCCGTACTAGTCGGGCTGTTTTTCTAGAGCGACTTTTCTAGGGAGTCTCTCTCACCCGTCTCAGTGGCGTAGTTGGAGAATAGACCTATCCCTCTATTGGACCGGCCTTCCAACTAGAGGGCGAGACGGAAGAGCCATTTGCAGGCTTCTTCACCGCTTGAGTTACTTCGCCAAACAGACTTGGCGATTCTATATCTAGATCATCCATATCTACATCTACAACATCTGGAGCTATATCTGAAACGTTGAAGTTGAGAATTTGAGAAGTTAAGATCAAAAGACCATTCTCTCTACCCAAGAATTTAAATAAATTAATAGATCTCTACAATCTCAACTTTTCCATTTTTCACTCACCAACATAATCTCTAAAGAAAATGATATATGCATTCCCCCTCACACACTCATGATTACGCAACTACTATCAAAATAAAGTTACATATGGGAAATGCCGGGTTCAGGGGAAAGTCATTAGAAATGCCTTACGAACATTTGAGATGCTTACCAGTAACCTGAAAAACCGTTTTCATTTGCAAGTAGAATTTAATCTTAATTTGAGTTGCTCTCGCCTTTCTGCTTGTTTCTTTTGTAAATAATAAATGCCCGTTAATTTATATAAGTTTTTGGGGGGGGTACCAGCAACCGCTGACGCCTTTTCTTCCTATTGTGTGTGGCAGGCAAACAGCCTGCAGTTCAGTAGCCGCTCAGTATATACATGCTTCCAGGAGATATAGTGTACACCCGACGGTATGATTTACTTTGTCTTAGTTTGTGTACAGATGATGATGTAAATGCTATCTCGTTTGTCACATTTTGGGATATATGTTGTATCATGGAATATGCTTGTACATGATGTAAATGGATATGAATATTAATGAAAATAAATTTTGGTGATGTCTGTCTCTTTTACTTATGGTCATGTGTTGTGAGAATGAATGTCATATTCGCGAAAAAAAAAAAAATTTCCCTGTATTTTCACAACTTGTGCGATATATTTGTGAATGATATCTTGCGAATTGCGCGTAAACGGGTACCCGGATCCTGAGGGCTTCACAGTTTGGTATCAGAGCAGTGGTACCCCGATACGCACATTCGCGATATTACAATTCCGATCGCATTAAGATCTCGAATAGCGACAGTCTACCGACTTGTCGTGAGTTCGAGAAGGGAAATATGACATTTATATTCAATAACCACATATGTCACCAATTTCATTAATTTTCATCTTATATCCCAAGAAGAGAAAAGCATTTATGATAAATATCTGTCTAGGGCATTTTTATGACTAATTATGGTTCTTATGCAGAGCCATGGCATCTCGACCAGGTCAGGATACTTCTGATCAGCTGGCACGCATACTGAGCGCACTTACTGATCTTCAGCAGCAGCAGGCTGCTATGAGAGGCCAGCAGGAGCAGATATTGGCCCAGCAGACCGAGATTGCTGACAGGCAGACGGACATAGAGATGAGATTTGAGGATCTGTCAGATTTCACGTACCATCCATCTCAGGATGGGATACGACAGGACCAGCACCAGTCCGTTGAGGTGGAGCAGCCTCATCCTGATGATCCATTAGAGGACATTCCAGAGCATGGAGCTGAGGGGGATGCAGACTTAGGCAGGGAGCAGGACCCTGTTGACTTTGCTGACGAGGATATACACGAGTTTGCAGCCATTCACAGGCACCAGTCAGTCTTCACTTCTTATCAGCGGGCCAACATACCCTTGTTCGAGGGCACAGGTCCACCAGATGACGCTGAGCAGTGGCTGATGAGAGTAATGAAAGTGCTCAGGGCAATTAATGCGCCACGAAACACGTGGCTATCTTTCGTAGAGTACTCACTGATAGACTTCGCCGAGCGATGGTGGATGGCCGTAGTGTCCGAGTTAGGCCGAGAGCCTACTTGGAACGATTTTGTGACGAAGTTCAGAGCCCACTTCTTTTCTGCGAAGTGGAGGGAGTCCCAGCGCCGACTGTTTGCAGAGCTTCGTCAGGGACAGATGACAGCCCGGGATTACTTTATCAGATACACAGAGCTGTCACGACACACACGAGCAGCTGGCGCATTTCCAGAGGAGAATCTGGAGAAGTTCATTGGCGGCATGCGAGAGGAGGTGCAGGAGAAGCTGGCTGGACTACACATCACTTCTATCTCCGAGGCTACCGATGCTGCGGAGAAGTTCGAGGACATCAGAGGGAGACGTTACGGGAGCTCGTCTGGAGCACCGCCTAGACCGCGGCGACATTTTGGGCCGATACGTCGACCGTTTCAGCAGCAGAGGTCAGCCAGACGGTTCCGACCTACAGGTTCGACATTCTCTGGCAGTACTCGCTCTTCTCCATCGACTACTCTAGGAGGAGCACTTGCCGGACGAGGTACAGAGTTCACTCGACCATCTGGGTCGCAGCGAGCAGATAGACCACCTGCAGGACCAGCTCGGAGCACGGACACAGCTACTCCCTCTACTCGACCAGTCCGGTGCTACCGATGTCACGAGTGGGGACATTACCGTGCACAGTGTCCACAGGCTTCTGGCGAGCCACAGCCACAGCCTTCTCAGCCACAGCCTCAGACTCAGCGTTCAGGGAGTTTCCGTGGCAGGAACTCCAACTTCAGGCGACCGCAGCAGCAGAGACAGACACAGAGTGTGGCAGGTTCTAGTGCGGCATCAGCCAGGCAGGGACAGTTACATGCCGTTACTGAGGAGCAGGCACGTTCAGCAGCTACTGTGGTGAAAGGTATGGTCTCAGTCTTGGGCCGACCTTTCCATGTTTTATTCGATTCCGGCGCGACACACTCTTTCCTTGCTTCGAGGTTGCTTGTTTCTTTAGATAGAGTTGCAGAGACACTATCGTCTCCATATCACATCCGAGGGCCAGGTGGCCAGTTATTTGTCATATCTCTGATAGTCAGGCACTTGCCCATACTGATAGGAGGTCATGAGATGATCGCAGATTGCCTACTTCTGCAGCTTGATGAGTTCGACTTGATATTGGGCATGGATTGGTTATCCACTCATCATGCACTTGTTGATTGCTTTAGGAAGACGGTTGTCTTCAGGATTCCAGATCTACCCGAGTTCACCTTTGAGGGTACTACACATGACTCCACCATGGAGTACATTTCAGTATTGCGAGCCCAGCGACTTGTTGATCAGGGTTGCGATTCTTACCTTGCTTTTGTTCGAGAGGTGTCTGATCAGGAGCCGATGATACAGGACATCCGAGTAGTCTCAGAATACCCTGACGTATTTCCTGATGAGCTACCAGGGCTACCTCCTGAGAGGGAGATTGAGTTCGAGATCACATTGTTGCCAGAAACACAGCCGATCTCGATGGCACCATATCGCATGGCACCAGCCGAGTTGAGGGAGCTGAAGGTGCAGTTGCAGGAGTTGCTTGACATGGGATTCGTAAGGCCGAGCACGTCACCTTGGGGTGCTCCGGTTCTATTTGTCAAGAAGAAGGATGGATCCATGAGACTATGCATCGATTACAGGCAGCTGAACAAGAGAACGGTGAAAAACCGTTATCCTTTGCCGCGCATCGATGATTTGTTTGACCAGCTCCAGGGATCTTCGGTTTTCTCGAAGATCGATCTTCGCTCAGGCTACCATCAGCTGAGGATTCGCGAGTCGGATATTCCGAAGACAGCCTTCAGGACTCGCTATGGACACTACGAGTTTGTGGTGATGCCGTTTGGGCTCACCAATGCACCTGCGGCTTTCATGGATATGATGAACCGTACCTTCCGTCCATACTTGGACAAGTTTGTAGTGGTGTTCATCGATGATGTGCTCATCTATTCACGGAATGAAGAGGATCATGCTAATAATCTGCGGATCGTCTTAGACACATTACGAGAGCACAAGCTATATGCCAAGTTGAGCAAGTGTGAGTTCTGGTTATCCCAGGTCTCATTTCTCGGGCATATTATTTCTGGAGCAGGCATTGCGGTTGATCCCGCGAAGATAGATGCAGTTATGTCTTGGGAGCAGCCCAAGACAGTCACTCAGATTCGGAGCTTCCTCGGATTAGCGGGCTATTACAGACGCTTTGTCAGCGGATTTTCACGCATCGTCCGTCCATTGACACGATTGACGCAGAAGGGAGTTCCATTCATTTGGGACGATTCATGTGAGCAGGCCTTCCAGACACTGAAGGAGAGGTTGACTACAGCGCCTATTCTTGCTCTTCCTTCAGGCACTCAGGACTATGCAGTTTACACAGATGCATCTGGAGAAGGTCTAGGAGCAGTGTTGATGCAGAGAGGACAGGTGATTGCTTATGCATCACGACAGTTGAGACCGCACGAGCGGAACTACCCCACACATGACTTGGAGTTGGCGGCAGTTGTCTTCGCTTTGAAGATCTGGCGCCACTATCTATATGGGGTGAACTTCGAGATTTTCACAGACCACAAGAGTCTGAAGTACATCTTTGATCAGAAGGAGCTGAACATGAGGCAGCATAGATGGCTCGAGCTGTTGAAGGATTATGATTGCACGATCTCTTACCATCCCGGTAAGGGAAACGTGGTGGCTGATGCACTTAGCAGGAGAGCACATGCAGAGGGTACGGCGAACTGGCTATACACGTGGGATACACTTGCAGCTTTGACCGATTGGCATCCTCAGGAGAGCACATCCATTTCTACCGCCGTGCCTCCACGATACAGCAGTCTGTGGGATCGTATTGTAGAAGGCCAGAAGACTGATCCTTGGATTCATGATAGATACATGCGCGCCGTCAAGGACGAATTTGATGACTTTGTTGTGATGGAGTCTATTTTATGGAAGGCAGGACGGGTCGTTGTACCCAATGATGAGCAACTTCGCAGAGACATTCTCGATGAGGCACACAGTTCACGGTTATCTATCCATCCAGGCAGTACGAAGATGTACCGTGATCTGCGTCGACATTTCTGGTGGGATGGGATGAAGCGCGATGTGGCGCTACATGTTAGCAGATGCATGACCTGTCAGATGGTCAAGGCTGAGCACAGGAGACCGCCAGGATTACTGCAGTCTCTCCCCATTCCTGAGTGGAAGTGGGAGAGCATTTCTATGGATTTTGTCACAGGTCTGCCGAAGACACCAGGTAGCCATGACTCCATATGGGTCGTTGTTGATAGGTTGACCAAGTCAGCCCATTTCATACCTGTCCACACGACTTATACTCCATCCAGATTAGCCAAGCTCTATGTGCAGAACATTATCAGGCTACATGGTATACCACGAGAGGTGGTGTCTGACAGAGATTCGAGATTTACATCTCACTATTGGCAGCAGTTCATGTCAGCACTACAGACAGAGCTGAAGATGAGTTCTGCTTATCATCCGCAGACAGATGGGCAGAGTGAGCGCACCATTCAGACGCTTGAGGATCTACTTCGCGCATGCACATTGGAGTGGAAAGGGTCCTGGAAGGACCATTTGCCTTTAGTGGAATTCACGTACAACAACAGCTATCACTCCAGTATTGGCATGGCACCATTCGAGGCCCTGTACGGGCGGAGATGCCTCACACCTCTCAGTTGGCGTGAGGTAGGTGATCATGCTTTATATTCCGTGGATCTCTTGGAGGAGACTGCGAGAGCTGTTGATCTTGTGAGGCGAAGGCTTCTGACGGCACAGAGCCGCCAGAAGAGCTATGCAGATCGTCGGAGGAGAGACTTAGAATTTCAGGTAATCTAATTATTTTCTCCTCATCCACTCAATTATGGTATATACGTGTTCAACTTAATCCCATACTAATGACAATCCTATAAATTATAGGTTGGAGATTGGGTATTTTTGCGAGTATCTCCCATGAAGGGAGTGCAGAGATTCGGTGTTCGTGGCAAGTTGGCGCCGCGATATGTTGGACCTTTTGAGATTCTGGCTAGAGTGGGGAGAGTGGCATACCGAGTAGCCCTTCCTCCACATCTTTCAGCTATACATGATGTTTTCCACATATCCAATTTGAGGAAGTATGTTCATGACCCTCGCCACATCATCAGTTACGAGAATCTCGATGTAGAGCCGGATCTGACCTATGAGGAGAAGCCTGTCCGGATACTTGATCGTGCTGTGAAGAAGCTTCGCAGCAAAGAGATTTCATTGGTCAAGGTTTTGTGGCACCGACACGGCGTCAAGGAAGCGACATGGGAGACTGAAGCCGACATGCGGGCACGATACCCGCAGCTATTTTGATGTAATCGTCAAAACAAGTTTTTGTAATTAAGACACATTATAAATATATGGCTTGTTTTCCCTTTGGGGTTTTTATGGGTTCAAAACCCTTTGAGGTTTTTATGGACATATGAAATTCAAACAAGTCACCGAATAACCTTAACTCGAGTCTCGAGGACGAGACTCCCTTTGAGGTTTTTATATTTGTAACATCCGGAATCCAATCAAACCCGAAGTCGTCCGATTTTGGGTCTAATGAACTCAAAAACGTTGTCGGTCAATACTAAACAACCTAGAACGATCAATTGATCATAAATCAAAAGTCGTTCGAACGAAATCGACCAAAAATCGGTCCCTTTGCAATGCGTGCCGTGAAAAGCCGCGATGCAAATTCGGAAACCGCGAAATGAACCGAGACCGTCATTAGATCCGATTCGACGAAACAAGATCAACGGAATCAACCGTTCGTCAATCGGAGGCCGTTTGATATTTTAAAAATCGTAAAATTTAACCTCAAACAAAAACCGTATCCGAAAATGTCGGGTATTCAAAACTCAACCGGAAGTATATCAATATTATACTCATATTGACCGTCATTTTGAGACGATCAAATCGAGTTATTATGCGTCAAAATCCGAGGCCCGGGGTGCGCGCACGGTAGATTTTAGTATGCAAATCAAGAGATAATTGAATTTTTAAAATATATATATAACCACAAATTTCAGCCGTGAGTTTTGCTTTCTCTCTCAATCCATTTGTCACCTTAATTACACAACACTTGTATTTATATTCTCCACTTGGCCAAACTTGATCTCTCCTCTTTTCTTATAAAGCACAAATCCAACGAGTCCTTTTCACTCCTCGTAGTTTCCCTTTCCCCTTTAATCACCCTCAAATCTATTCCTCTTTTCTTCCCAAAACACTTCAACCGAGATCTGTTTCAGCCCCTCTTCATTGTTAAAGCAAGAACAACTCTTGCTGTAGCTGTTTCAGGCATCAGGGAATTGCCGCTCATTCTCTGGACCCCCTTCCTGCAGCTATAACTGCTGCATGCAGCTATCAGGCCACCATTTTTGCCCCTAAAAGAACCATCGCAATCACTGCCAGGAAGCTTGGAGAGCCGTTGCTTCCTAAAAACTCCAGATTTTCAGAACTGCATGCAAGAATTTGATCTCCAAATTGGAGAGATCAAGGTACAATCCTCAAACCATTCATCTTGCTGCCTTACATGTAGATTTCACCAAATTTTCTTGATTTCACCCTTTTATTTCGTATGGATCATTTTCCCTGGAGTATAGAATTATAATTATTTTGAATGACTTATCCAACTTGGTGTATGATTTCCGTAGCCTGATTCCTTATTAGTTTGGACTCTTGTCATGTTTCTTTTTTTTATATGTTCTAATATGAGGTATGTGTAGCAGAGTATTATTCCGTATGTATTGCTACATGTCTGTTAAAAAAAAAAAAAAAAACTTCATATACTGTCCAAATTACTACTGTTTAAACATTTAGAAATTTTGGAAAAAAAAAAAAAGGGGGTTGGGGTTTAAATCTGTATTATTTTTAAATTAGTTAGATAACACCTGGGTATTGAGTATTAATTACTTAAAGATGTACACGTTCCTATTCTAGTGCCATCTCCGGAGACATAGTGTAGCTTAAATAAATAAACATATATATAGCAATTAAGTATTTTCTGGATGACAAAGGAAGAATCATAACTTATTTATGGGTTGAGGTTTACAATATCTTAATTATATTTATAATTATATTAAGGAATGAATTCAACCTTCTCTGTAGCAGCATTTAGAAGATATGTTCTTAATTAATACAACATAACTTGAAGTGTTTAGAAGGTTAATCCAGAAGGAGGATTTGATCCATTGTTTGGGTATGAATGCTGAAAAGTTACAGTTACAACAAGAGTCAAAGACTGATTAAAGAGCCCTTTGTATCTTATTAAACTCACTATCAATTCAAGATTATAAGGAATTTGGCAAACTCGTGACTAGTTCTGGTTGAAGGTGAAATCTTTAAAAATATATATATATATATATTCAAATCTTGTACCCCTATTATTCTTTAGTTGACAGTAATCTTAACGGTGGAACTCACAAGTTATCCTTAGAAGATAACTATAAAAAAAAATGCGTAGTCAAGAATATTACAATTGCAATAGAAGACACTATCTAGTTGGTAAGAAGGTAGGATTGGTTGATAGTTGCAAAGACATTTGGTGGATTCCATTTTTGTAGCCGTTAACAAGTTCTTATATGATTCATTCTAAGTAATCTAGGAAGACTAAATTCTGGTTTGAGCAATGTTAGGGCTGGAACAATTGAATATATAACCTAAGGTACTTTATCTCGATGCTATATTATATAGTCTGTACATCATAGTTGCCATCACCCTATAAGCGGTCATTTCCATTATAACACTAAAAGTTCTCATTAGAATGTAAACAGAATCTATAATCAAATACATCTATACTATTGTTAATCAGTGATACCAGATATGTTGCCGGTCACGGTAATCCTTACACCTGACTGTGCGAGGGCGCGGTGACCCTCAACTGGGCGGAAGAAAAGGAAGCCCAGTTAGGGCAACGGCCGCTTAATGCGCGGGTCTAGGGTCCCAGTCTTCTTCATGGTTTTTACGCGAGCTCGCAGTGTTTTTACGCCTCGTTGGGATCCTAACATTAGACCAGTTCCGTTGACCCTGTCTTTTAGGATACCCAGGCGGGGGATCCTTGGTTTTCAGTTTTTACGTACGAGCTCGTCTGCCCGTACTAGTCGGGCTGTTTTTCTAGAGCGACTTTTCTAGGGAGTCTCTCTCACCCGTCTCAGTGGCGTAGTTGGAGAATAGACCTATCCCTCTATTGGACCGGCCTTCCAACTAGAGGGCGAGACGGAAGAGCCATTTGCAGGCTTCTTCACCGCTTGAGTTACTTCGCCAAACAGACTTGGCGATTCTATATCTAGATCATCCATATCTACATCTACAACATCTGGAGCTATATCTGAAACGTTGAAGTTGAGAATTTGAGAAGTTAAGATCAAAAGACCATTCTCTCTACCCAAGAATTTAAATAAATTAATAGATCTCTACAATCTCAACTTTTCCATTTTTCACTCACCAACATAATCTCTAAAGAAAATGATATATGCATTCCCCCTCACACACTCATGATTACGCAACTACTATCAAAATAAAGTTACATATGGGAAATGCCGGGTTCAGGGGAAAGTCATTAGAAATGCCTTACGAACATTTGAGATGCTTACCAGTAACCTGAAAAACCGTTTTCATTTGCAAGTAGAATTTAATCTTAATTTGAGTTGCTCTCGCCTTTCTGCTTGTTTCTTTTGTAAATAATAAATGCCCGTTAATTTATATAAGTTTTTGGGGGGGGTACCAGCAACCGCTGACGCCTTTTCTTCCTATTGTGTGTGGCAGGCAAACAGCCTGCAGTTCAGTAGCCGCTCAGTATATACATGCTTCCAGGAGATATAGTGTACACCCGACGGTATGATTTACTTTGTCTTAGTTTGTGTACAGATGATGATGTAAATGCTATCTCGTTTGTCACATTTTGGGATATATGTTGTATCATGGAATATGCTTGTACATGATGTAAATGGATATGAATATTAATGAAAATAAATTTTGGTGATGTCTGTCTCTTTTACTTATGGTCATGTGTTGTGAGAATGAATGTCATATTCGCGAAAAAAAAAAAAATTTCCCTGTATTTTCACAACTTGTGCGATATATTTGTGAATGATATCTTGCGAATTGCGCGTAAACGGGTACCCGGATCCTGAGGGCTTCACAGCAAGTGTGGGAGGAGGTACTGCAGGTGTGGGGTTCCGGGTCATCTGGCGCCATAATGTTCGAAACCGTTAGGTGTTTTCAGTGCGGATGTGTTGGCCATCGTCGAGTTGACTGCCCCTTATCAGAAGCGAAGATGAATGATTTTCAGTTGTAAACTCAGCGCGATGGCTTGGAGGGAGGCTCGTCTCATCTGGCGACGTGACGGTCGTTCGCCTAGGTGGTAAAGGGTGTGGCCATGGGCATGAAGGCTGTGGCCCCAGACACGAAGGGTGTCAAATGGTTAGTGGGACATTGGGATAAGGAAACCTTGTCGTCGAGATCAGTATGGGCCGGATTATTTCTCCTGTTTGGAGAGGAGTTTGTCGGGGATGTCTGCATGATTGGCATCCGCAAATGCTGTGTTCGTGGCCTCTCGTTGCTGCAGACGGAGTGGATTTTGCACCTAAGGGGAAGAAGTGACATTAATTGGAGGGATCCGAGCTTTTCTGAGGGGGGAGAGATGATGCTCATCTCTTGGGTGCTGCAGCTCCGAGGTGTCCCCTTTCTATCTCGGAGGCTAGATGTGATTGGGTACGCGCTCAGGGATTTTGGTTTTGTTAAGAAAATATTGTCAGATGGCAGTCAATCAGACCCTCAAACCACAATCGTCATGATCGAATCAATTGAAGAACTGGATCTCCGCCCTCGCATTGTGATATTGCATTATGGAGGTGAGGTTTTTTCGGTTGAGGTTCGATGCCTTCAACCTCCGCCACCGCCATTGTGGGAGGTTCGTCCTGAGGTCCTGCATGTCGTAACTGTCGCTGGAGAGTTGGTTTCGCGGTTCTGTGGAGTTGGATGGCACCTTGACTTCTGCGAAGTGCATTGATGGCGTGGATTTACTCCCTATCAATTCAAATCGCTCGTATATTTCTTGGGGATCTGAAGAGGCGGTCTCGGGTGTGGCCTTCGAGGGGCCCCTCGATTTGCTGTTATTCGAAGGATTATTGGGTCAGACTCTGTTCTGTTTGCAGCTGATGTGTCCGGATCCGGTTGTTGTATTCCGTTTAAGATCTTCCGACTTTATTCGGTTATTGCATGGGGTCGGGTCATGCGCCTCTAAGTGTGTCGCCATTTCGTATGGCGCTCGGGCTGGATTTTCGGATCCGAATGAGGTGTCCAGACCCAGTCTTTCGACGGTGTTAATTGGATCGGTTTCCTCTCTGGTTAAGCCTTCTTCCAGTGTTTCCTCGTGCCTGGGGGGGTATGAATGGAGTGGCAATACATGTGGAAGATTTTTCTCGTGGTGAACACATCGCGCCTTCTTTGGGTACATATACGAGCGTTTACAAAGATGTAAGTAAAAGATACAGGAGGAGAAAGAAACAAAGGTCTGCGAGTGAGGAAGTGGCTGCTTTTTCTGATCGGAAGGTGTTGATAGAGGCAGTTGTGGGGGCTGTGAGTATCTTGGGTGATCAAACTCGTGCCCAATGAAGATTCTAATGTGGAATGTAAGAGGTCTGGGTGACCTGGAGAAGAGGCGTGCCCTTGGGGCGAGGTTCGTAGAATGGGGGTGTGATGTCATCTTGCTACATGAATCAAAATTGGGTTCGTGCTTCGTACGATAGGGTTGTTTGGTGCTCTTTTGGTATAAGTGGGCTTAAGGAATTCAGGACGCTAGATGCATGTGGCACGTCTGGGGTCTCATCATTGCATGGAAGGAAGCGACCTTTACGTGTAGGGTGGATGTGAGAGGATCACACGTGATTATGTTTTTGCTTGAATGTGCTTCCACGTGGTCTGTCTTTGCCTTAAGCTGTGTGTATGGTTCGTGCCAGCAGACGTCACACGATGAGTTGTGGGCGGATATCCGGGCTGCTCGTGATATGTTCCCTAATTATGCTAGGCTTCTTGGTGGTGATTTCAATGTGACCCTTCTCTCCTCTGATCGCTCGCGCTTGCGCGGTGGGCATGATCCTGGATCTGATGATTTTGCTGAGCTGATGGATGAGTTGCAGTTGGAGGTAGTTGATGCTTCTGATACGAAGCTTACCTGGAGGAGCTCTAGTTCCCATTCAAGGATTGATCGTTTTTTCGTTTCTCCTGAGACGATGGCCCTGTTCCCCTGTTCGTTCGTCTCTTCTAGGCCCAGGTCGCGTTTCGATCACTCTCCTTTGGTTTGGGATTCGGGCTCTTCGATCCTTCCAAGGGGTTTCTTCTATTTTGTGTGGGTCTAGCTGCTTGAAGATTCCTTCAGATCTCTGGTTGCATCTTTCTGGACAGCCGTGGCGGTGACCGGCTCTGCGGCGAGGAGATTTTATGATAAGATCACGGGGCTTCGTCAATGACTGTGTCAATACAAGGGGGAGGTTAGGAGGGCTAAGAGTAGCGTCTGCCGAGCTTGAGATTCGTACCTTGACTGTTTGGAGGATGATAGGCGCTGCTCGTTGAGGAATTGAAGAAGAGGGATCTGGCTATGAGAGTGGTAATGGAGGAGGACAGGAAACAGGTCACCGAATGGAGGCACCAGTCAAGGATCTCTTGGTTAAAGGAGGGTCATGCTAACACGACTTTCTTCCATTGTGTTGCTAGTGGTCGCTGTCGGGTTAATACTTTGAGATCTGTGGTGGTCAATGGCGTTAGATTTGAAGGGAAGAGGGAGATGGGAAATGCGATTGCTGAACACTTTCTTGATTTCTCTAGGAGGAAATTGGTCTAGGCCGTGGCGGTGGAACGACTTTGGAGCGCAGGGGTTATCCGATGCTCATGCTGGCAGTTTGGTCACCCCGGTCATGAGGGAGGAGATGAAGGCGGCGGTTTGGAGTCTTAATTGTGAGGGGGCACCTGCGGTCCTGGCCTTGATGGATTTCCTATTTCCTTCTACAGGGGGTTCTGGGATATGCTTGGCAATGAGATGGTGGAGGTTGTTCAGGAGTTCTGTTGTCGGAACACAGGGTTTGAGAGGTTGAATAAGGCTTTGATCTTCTCTTCCGAAGACTGGGTCTCCTGAGCGGATTAAGGATTTCAAACCGATTGCTATTTCTAACGGAATGTATCTTATCATGGCTAAGTTGCTGGCTACTCGCCTGAGCCAGGTTCTTGACCTTACTGTTTCGCCGGTCCAATCTGCTTTCATTCCTGGGCGTCAGATTGGCGACAGTATGGTATTGGCAGCATATATAATTTGTGAGTGGAAGCGTAGCAACAAGCAAACATTACTTTGGAAGGTTGATTTTGCCAAGACCTATGACTCGTTGGATTGGCGGTTTTTGTGGGCGGCTTTGTCTAAGAGAGCTTTTCCGGAGGTTTGGATTTCTTGAATGAATCGGTGCATCACCACGTCTTCGTTCTCGGTGCTGGAAAATGGGTGTCCTGAAGGGGGCCTAATCCAGCCTCAGAGGGGTGTTAGGCAGGGGTGTCCTTTGGCCCCTCTGCTGTTTGTGATTGCTGCAGATGTGCTTGCTTGCATGGTTGGCTGTTCTCATAGGAGCGAGATTGTCTCTGATTTTTCTTGTGATGGGATATCCATCCCTTTGTTGCAGTATGAGGATGATACTATCCTCTTCGTTGAAGGTGGAATGGAGGAGGCCGGGGCCATTGCTATTACTCTTGAGATTTTTGCTGAGATGTCTGGTCTTCGTTTGAATCTTGACAAGTCAAAGGTTATTCCTTTTGGCATGACTAATGAGTTGGTTGCAACGTGTAGTTTGGAGCTTGGTACTGCTTGCGATTCCCTCCCATTAAATATTTTGGTATCCCTCTGGCCGATGGTAGGATAAGGCTGCCAGATTAGTTGTCAGTTGTTGAAAAAATGGAGAGGAAGCTTTCTGACTGGAAGGCGACTCTTCTCTCTCATGGTGGCAGATTGGTGCTTATTAAGGCGGTTCTTTCGGCGATTCTAGTTTACTTTTTTCTTCTCGTTTGATCCCAAGGGTATCGCGGGGCGGTTGGAGCATCTGTTGCGTAGGTTCTTATGGAGCAAGGCAAGGCAGGAAAAAAAGGGATTCATTTGGTGGACTGGGAGATTGTGATGCATCCTAAGAAGAAGGGGGGCCTTGGGATTAAGAGCCTGGAGACACTCAATGAGGCGTTGATTCTGAAGTGGGTGGGAAGGATTTGGGAAGGGATGAAGGGATTTGTTGCAACATGATCCGTCATTTATACAGGGTGTCCATTGCGAATCCGCTTGTGCAGCGTCAGGGCCAGAGGAGATCAACTTTCTGGAAGGGGATCCTGAAGGTTATGCCTCGCTTCCGCGATTTGTTTTGTCCTGTTGTGGGGAATAGTGAATTGTTTGGTTTTTGGACGGATGACTGGACTGGTGAGGGGCTTCTCAGTCGTCGCTTTCCATGCCTGTTTGCTTTGACTACTGATATGGAGATACGGGTTGCTGGGTGCTGGGATAACGGTAACTGGATGCTGCTGTTTAGGGTTGCTTTTTCGGATCAGCGTTTGGAGGACTTTCTTCATCTCCTGGATTTCCTCAGTCGGTTTGGGAGGCCATCCTATGGGGTGGATCACTGGAGCTGGAAAGGCTCTCCCTTCTCGGTTAGGAAGGCATATGGAGCTATTTGTCGTCCGCCTTCGTCTCCCTCGGATATCGTCATTCGTGACTACGATTTTATCTGGGCTATGGGATTGCCTGAGAGGATTGGTTTCTTCTTGTGGTTATTTAGGAGTAAGCGTATTATGACTCGTGATAGATGCTCTAAGCTTTTCGAGTGTGTCTCCGACCGTTTGCTATGTGGAATTGAAATTGAAACGCTGGATCATCTTTTCTTCCGCTGTCATGCTACAACGCCTATCTGGGATGTTGTGGGGTTGGATTGGTTGCGGCACTTTGACTTTGATTCTTTTTGGATCTCTCTTTATCGTGCGCGCAAAAGACAGAAGAGGGAGATTCTGCTTACAGTGGCCGCTCTTTGGGCCATCTGGCTTGCTCGCAATGCGAATCTATTTTCGAGGATGCGTTTTTATTGTGAAAATGTCAGCTGTCATTACAAGCAATTGCTTGAATCTTGACTTTTGTAAACATGTCTATTGTTATTTATAATATTAATTTAATGGGGCGGGCACCTATGCGTGATTTCCCCCTTTTCCGATTTCAAAAAAAAAATTGCCAACGACATGTTTCGTGTTGGCACAAAACATGTGGAGGTTGATTGTCATTACACCAGATACTTAATACCAAGGCCCTAGATGTCGATTTCGGTCACCATTTCGATGACCTACCAAAATGGAATTTCGGTCGAATTTCGACAGAGATTTCAGTTATTTCGATCATTTTTTGTACTAGGACACCCATATTTCAGTCATTTCGACCTTTCGGCCGAATTTCGATTTCGACTGGATATCGATATTCGACAGAAATTCGACCGAATTTCGCTGAAATTTGAGGCCATGCTTAATACAGAGGGGGTTACTATGCACATTTTATGTCACTTCATATGATCAGATTGTGGTCATATGCACCAACCTGAGCATGATAAATATTTATTCTCCAGCTTAAGGGAGAGTGTTGAGAGATATTTTGTGTTCCTTCCACTCATAGACACATTTGTCTCTTCTTTATATGATAACTATCTCATGTAACCCTAACCCTAAGACTCCACCTGTAAAGGGGCCATCCTAAGGTAGAATATTCTAATTAAGTCATTCTTTGACAATTCTCTAATTTTATCATAGGTACATTACTTTTCAGTGGCAAGTAATGAAAACGGATTTATACTCTTCTGTGTAATCTTACCAAAGTATGCGTAAGTTGAATCCTGTGGTCGGGTCCTTGATTATGGCCATCTGCATATCGTTTGAGAATGCCAAATGGAGATTGTATCTTATAATGTAGCGGGCATTGCAGTGATTGTTAAACGCTCCCATTGGTTATTATCGATCTTGCTTCAATGTTTGATCCTAATTTTGTCACATTATACAATCATTAATTATATACATGGCTAACATCCTTTCATCTCAACAGATATGGGTGAAGACTCCTGAAGTATTAGCCCGGGACCGACTTTTGGGCTCCTTCTCGGTAAGTTCATCAGTTTACTATATTTTATAGGAGATAACCAGCGCATATTCCTGGGGATGGGAATCTGATCAAAACATATTTTGGGAAACTGGAATCTGATTTTTACCCACTTGTTTTACAATTCTAAAAGGGTATCCCCATGCATAAGTGCCTTCTGTGCAAGGTTTTCTCTTCTGCGAGAAATTGTTTCCATGACTCAAGTCTTTGATTTCATGATCGTACTCCCACAACTCTTACATTGTATCAAGATTCCCTTCCCTTTTCTATTACCGTATCGCATGAAATTATCCAGAGTTTAAAGTTGCATGCATTTTTTGAGATATGTATGATCTCAGCCTACCCTACTTAAAGTGGGAGAAGGCTTCACCACTATGTATGATCTCAGCCCTGAAGTTTTGGGTAGTTTCTCATTGGTCAAATCACCTGATGATTTAAATAGGTTATGCAGCATACATTTGCTTCATATGAAATCTTGTTCTTTTGCCCTATCAGGTCAAGCCCGTATTGAACAGGGTGAAACTCACCCTGGTGGGACTTGCAATATCTCTTGTTGCTTGTGCACTTCTTTACGTAAATGTAGACAGTCCAAAGAATACCCTCCTTGAAGACACTGGTGGAAGAGCTGTAGCTGGTGTTTACAGTGATGATTCTGCAAGAACCTTTGAGCCTGATGCTTTTTGTGGCGATCCCAGTCAGTCTGAAAAATGACACATTTGTCACGGATACTCATACAAAAAAATGTAATCGAACAAAATATACAACCTAATAACTCTTCTTTTGCTTGTCTTCTTTCTTGTGCACTTATAGATACTGTAATACGATATGCACATACACTCTGTACATAATATACAATGTAAAGTGGAACTGTTACTTACAATGTCTTATCAATTAAATATAAATCTTAGCATCTTTTATTCTAGCTTTGTTAGCTTATTCATATATGGTTCATCAGTAGTGCAGGATAATTTTCTTTCTAACGTATGGAAATTAAAGAGTTCAATGACAAACAAATACTTGGAGAGCCTGAAGCTTGATGGTTCAGGTGTATCATATGGTTTTATGGTTTTTTGACAAGAATTTCTAGGAACCTGGGGAGCGATTGTGTTCGTACGGTAATGTTGAAATTTCTCACTGGGAATTAATTTTGAATGACTATATTTTCCCCATTTTTCCTATTAAAAAAGGAAGTCAGCATAGCAAGTTGAACATTATAAACCTACGACACCATCTAGCTTCATCTATTCAGTTCTGGGAAGGTCAGTAGCATCATTATTTCGAGGTCATTATGTCTCGGTGATTAATCGTTAATTGGCTATCTTAATTTGTATTCGTTGTAATATGACCAATTAACAACTTATCAGAACCAAGTCAAAAGATCTCTGTGAAGTGGACTTTGTTTTAATTTATCCTGGATAAGTCCAGGTTCGAGCACAAGGACACGAGCAATTAATCGATTTAACCTAGGTATTAAATACTTAGTTAAGTGAAGAATAAGTGTGATCTAGGTCAAGATACCTCAAACATGATGTGATCCTTTTTTTTATTGATTTTTAATGTAAATAAATTAATAAATGACAAATGATGAGAATAAATAAGTTCACATCAACATTAATAAACACATGCGCTCCTGATTTAATTAATTTAGCACCTTGGAAGTACTCTAGATGAATTAAACTCCAAATCAATGATCAATAATTGAGTCACTAATCATCTACTTATTTAATGCATATAATTGATTAAACAAAGGGGTCACTTAATGATTAATGGAAACATGATGCGATCCTCTTTTTATTGATTTTAATGCAAATAAATTAATAAATGACAAATGATGCGAATAAACAAGTTCACATCAACATTAATAAACACATGTGCTCCTGATTTAATTAATTTAGCACCTTGGAAGTACTCTAGATGAATTAAACTCCAAATCAATGATTAATAATTGAGTCACTAATCATCTACTCATTTAATGCATATAATTGATTAAACAAAGGGGTCACATAATGATTAATGGGCTTTTTAATCAGGAAAAATTGTTTAACACTAATAATTTAAACTCCTGAATAAATTCTCCAATAATCAATCAAATTTGGGTGAAATTCATGCATTAACAAAGCAATTATTAATTTTCAGTGACTTAAGCAACAATTAAAAGTCAATTTAACTCTATGGATTTTAATATGTGCTATCTAAATCAAAATTTAAAACTAATCTCACCGCATCAAAGATAATGAAAAGATCTTTAAAAGGAGACCGATTTCAATAAAACTAGAATTATGGTTCACATGATATTCAACAATTAAGATAAGGGCATAAGTGCAAAGAAACAATAATTAAAATGTTGGAGTATTTGGTTGTGCGCTATTTGAGTTGTAGGTGGGTAAATGGATCACTCCAGCTTCCATTTACCACATCCATGTATTTAGTCCTACATCTACCAGTGGTGAGATTTGGAGGCTCTTTGGAGGCTATATAAGGAGCCCTAGACCTGCTGTATCCATTGAGAAAGTACAATAGACACACCAACCCTTTGAGGCGTTCTCCCGTGGTTTCATCCCTCTCCTTAGGAAGTAGGGTTCCATGTAAATTCTTGTGTTCCAACTTTATCTTTCTGTTCTTATGCTTTGTTTATCATTTTCGCTTCCGCATGTTTATTTTCTAACTTGGTATCAGAACGGCTCGATTCTCGAGGAGTTGTTCTAGAACTTATTTTGTTTTCAAGATTCGATTAGCAAATTGTTCTTAAAGATTATTATTTTTCAAGTTTTGTTCTTCTAGGGTTTCTATTGAAAACCCTAAATTCTGTCCAGCAACATGGAGGTTCGTAATCGAGATCAGATCTTCTGATTTTAGGGTTCCTGGAACCCTAGTTCTGTTCAGCACTCTAGAACATCTCCGCTCCAGGTGCAGAGCCAATCCTTGTAGGCGGCCCATCGAGTCCTGCTTGTTTGCATTCCTTCGATCCCAACAAGCAGGAGGATCCCCATCAGGAGCACATCATCTAGCGCGCATCCCGACACCGCTTCTCGCACACGGAGCCTCCAGGCGGAGGCCTTGGCATTCCGTGCGCTCCAGCCCCTTCGCCTCGCGTGTGCCCTTTCCCCTGTCCAGGCGACCTCCTTACGCACGTGAACCCAAGATGCGACCCATATCCCTGTTCGGGCCTCCAGGGCGGCGAGCCCTCTTCCAACAGCAGTGGCGCCTCTTGGCGGTGACCCCGATCGCGGGGGCTTTCCTATCCTTTGCAAGCGCGCATGCAACATGCATGTCCTGGCGTGGCCTCGCCTTCTTCCTGGTCCTAGCGGAGCCGCCGACATCTCCTTGCCTTCTTCCCATCTCCAGGCCGTAGGAGCCCTCCAAGCCGCAACTCCAGTGGTGGAGCTCTATCTCCATCGGGGCAGCATGCTCGGTGCTCTGGGAACCTGGTATGTCAGACACGATTCGTGTTCCCAGATGATCCTGCTCCGCACTATCATCATTTTCCATCTCTTCATTGGTATTTTGTGGCAAGGGTATCATGAGTTCCTACACAAGAACCCATATTCACCACAAGAGGAACATATGTATTTCCATGCTGAGGTACAAATCCAGGAGGTATTGATTCGAGCAAAGAAACAGTGACAATAAATATCATGGGCCGATATGCAGCACCCATCTCCTCAGAATATTCCACAATCTCTTGAACATCATCATCAAACTCGGCGTACCCTATGGAAAACATTGCATCATCTTGGGACATTCTATGAAACACCTGTAATTCAACTCCTTGTGATAAGTCCATCTGAACACATACTTAATGTGCTCAATCATTCCCGTGAATGACATTTCTCGACCAATCTTGATGGTTTTCATACGACCTCCAACATAGGTGACGTCCTTACTCGACTTCGAAATAGTCCTACAACAATGACAGAGACAACGAACCTCTCGAGGCATCCTAGATTACGATAAATTGACAATCATTTGTTAGTAATGAAAAAATCATATGAAATTTAGCACATCCACATCCCACTCAATAACATATAAACATGAACATAACCCCCCAAACCCTAGACCCACAATAGACATTACCTTTCTTGAGGTTGGGGAGGGGAAGCAGTGGAGGTTGGTCGGAGGTGGTGGCCGATCACGCAGAGGCAACCAACGACAAGGATGGGGCGGCGACAGTCGCAGTAGTGGCAGGAAGCGGGCGACAGTGGGAGGTGTCTATGGAATGCCTGAGTCGGGTTTTGTTCGCTCGACTGGAAATTTAATTCTCGTGAAAGCCGCCTCTTCAAGAGGTGGCTTACCTACGATACATAACAAGAAAATTTCGCCGATCATTCAGGGGTAATAAGTTTAATAACTTACCCCTGGTACGAATTTTTCTCTGCAGACAATTCTGTCATCTGTCGAATCACGTCAAATAGTTATATGTTCAAATAAACTCAGCTCTCTTTCTGATTGTCTACTTCAGTGGCCATCGACTTTCTCTAATAATGTCGTTGGTGGAACTGTCTGTCTACTTCATCTTCATTTGTGTGTGAGGATCAATCACAACAACAACCTATCTTTTTCCCACAATTAAGTAAGGTTGCCTAAAAATGACAAAGCCTTCTCTCACTATAGGTAAGGTCGACTACATGGATTCTTGCTTAAGTCCATGTTGAAAGATTCAACCATTGTTTATGTTGGCAATTGATGATCGAACACAAGCATCACAAGGGGGGTTAGAACCCTGGTCTTTTGGGTGGTAGGCTGTAATATCTGGGTTCCAACTAAACTCGAACCCAACCCGATTAGGGCCCGATTAACCCAATAAAGTTGTTGGTCAATACCAAACAACCTAAAACGATCAATTGATCATGAATCAAAAGTCGTTCGGGCGAAATCAATCAAAAACCGGTCACTTCGTAATGCGTGCCGCGAAAAAGCCGCGACGTAAATTCAGAAACCGCAAAACGAATCGAGGCCATCATTAGATCCGATTCGACGATACAAGACCAACGGAATCGACCGTTCGTCAATCGGAGGTCGTTTGACATTTTTAAATCACAAAATTTAACTTTAAACAAAAACCGTATCCGAAAATTTCGGTTATTCAAAACCTGAAGTATATCAATATTATACTCATGTTGATCGTCGTTCAGAAACGATCAAATCGGGATATTTCGCGTCAAAATTCGAGGCTCGATGCACATATACGGGTGAATTTGATGTATCAAATAAACGAAAAAATAAATAATATATATATATATTCCATTTACTGTACAGTGTAGCACAATCCAGGTTTCACTACGTAGAGCTCTTGGTTTGCCTCCAAATGGCAACCAGAGATTTCCAGGTGTAACCTTTTAAATCATCTCTTCTTTCCTATTTATAGAGAGCCACGACCCTCCCTTTTGGTATCTCAAATCCCCTCTTCAAAATCCCAACCGAAGAGAGAGCTTCGGCCCCTTTTTCATCAGCTGCAGGTTTGCTATTTATTGGCAAATAGAAATTGATGAACTGCAGCCCTGTTCTGAAGGTGCTAACCACCAGTTCAAAAGGTTGTCGTTGCTGCTCTTCCGAAATACAAGCTGCTGCACCCCTTGCTACTGGAGTTTCTTTTGAATTTTTCTCCACATGCAAGCCCTTTTTCCTCCAAGTTGAGGCATTCAAAGGTACATTCCCTCCCTACCTTTGCTGCTTCTAGAGATCAAACATCAAGATCTGGAGGTGCTGGAGCTTCAAAACAACCATATCTGCTACATGCAAGACCGAATCAAGCTTTGTTCTCCTCCAATTTTGGGCAAATCCGTAGGTACCTCCTTCCCCATCCTATTGCTGCCATGCATGTAAATTACACATGATCTTTTATAAATCCTTCACCTCTTGCTGTCATGCATACAATTTCTACACAATTGATCTCACGAGGGGTGGGATTTGAGATTGAGAAGGATTTAGATATGCATAACCGTTTCCTGTACAAATTGGTCTTCATTAAAAGTACTGGGTTGGGAGACAGTTGCAAAAAAAAGGAGAGAATGCTGAATACAGAAGGATTGAATCGATGGCTCTTCTATAACCATATTTATTGATTTCAATAGCCTAATAGCCATGCCTCTGATTTGAAACTGGGGTAATGATCTGGGATTCCTGGAAATTTTCGGTTATGATAATTAAATAAGAATAAATGCCAAAGTGAAGAATAACTCCTGAACATCATAATTAAGTTCAAATCTTTTTCTTACTGCAAAAAAAAAATACAATTGAATAATTGTTAGGTTGTTTTGAAAGAAAATTCGTTGACAACATTGAGAGCTACAGAGTAGAGTTTTCAATTTCCAACATATAGAGGCAGCATACTTGGTTAAGATAAAATCATTTTAATTACTTTGATTCCATATACATATTCTTTTGAGAAGGGCTTAAACTGTACATCTAAAAGAAAATGTGTTCACTGTGTTTAGCAATGTTTCAAGTACAACATATTTTAGAAATTTTAAACATTTTCTGGAATTTTACTGTAGGCTGCATATACTTACTGTAAAAATATATATAATTCTTCTAAAAAAAATGGACAAGAAGCACATATCGGGAAAACATATGGGATAAATAGCCTATATTAACTATGAGAATATACACAATACTATAATCGATTGGTGTTTGTTTTGGCATCAATCTACAGTACGATATTGCTAACACATATATGGTTCTGAGATATTTCTGTTGTAGTTGAAGTTTTAAACAGACAAGATAACCAGATCAGTGTACTATAACAGATAAGAAGTGAAGGATTCCGATGCTAATATGACTGATTTAGGATATGCAAAATATGTATAGATATAGAAATATAACACAGACATTAATTGAAATTTTACTGGAAATTTTTCTGGCTATTATAATGCTATAATAAAGCTATTGTTTTAAAAAATGTTAAGTGAAAATTTCCTGTTTATATTTAGAAATCAGCACAAGGCAAACATGCACTTATATAATTAGAAGACAATAGGAGACTGCATATGCAGACCTAAATATTGGTCCAATGTGAGTCTTAAAGCTTGATCATTTCCTTCCTCTTCTGGTTTTCTACTTCTTTTGGTTGATGATATGACTTACTTTTGAACAATTGGAATTGGTTCACTGAAAGATGAGAAAGGTTTTAGATTGCATATTTCCGTGAGTTTTTACGCATGTACCCTTACTAGAAACCGTGTAATTGCATATGCTCATAAATATTATGCACAGTAAGGATCTACACCCTTCAACCATTGTGATGTCTTCCGTTCCGTGCGTCCTCTCCTTGTACATTGCATTTGCACGTAGAATTAATCCAAGATGATCGTGAGAGGTTAGCTTAGACTCAAGGCCAAGTATAGACTAAAAAAAACGGGGACAGTGATTCTTGGGATTTAGATCTGGTTTGGTTGATTATTCTCCATCAAGATTTTAAGAACTTGAGACCAGATCTAATAATCCACTCCTAATCTCATGACATTATTGAAGAGGTGGGAAATACCATATTAGAATAATAATACTATTGGATTCCTTAGATCATTATCAATAGTAATTCACAATCAATTGATCCTTGAATGTGTGTATATATATATATATAGACTTCTAATTTTATTTGTATAGATGAATCGCTAAAGAGTAGTTGTGACAAATACCAAGATCTGTAAGTTATCTATGGAAGAGATTGAAAAATGATTTAGTAGTCAAGCAAGTAAAATGGTTGGAAGTCAAAGATGTTTATAATTTAGAGTGCGGTCACGATGAATCTTTACACTTGACCGCGCGAGGGTGCGGTGACCCTCAACTGGGCGGAAGAATAGGAAGCCCAGTTTGGGCAGCGGCCGCCAAGTGCGCGGGTCTAGGATCCTAGTCTCTTACACGGTTTTTACGCGAGCTCGCAGTGTTTTTACGCCTCGTTGGGATCCAGACTTTAGACCAGTTCCACTGACCCTTTTGTTTTAGGATACCTAGGCAGGGGATCCTTGGTTTTCAGTTTTACGTACGAGCTCGGTTGCCCGTTACCGGTCGGACTGTTTTCTAGAGCGACTTTTCTGGGAAGTCTCTCTCACCCGTCTCAGTGGCGTAGTTTGGGAGTAGACCTATCCCTCTATTGGACCGCGCTTCCAATTAGAGGGCGAGACGGAAGAGCCCTTTTGTTGGCTTCTTCACCGCTTGAGTTTTTCTTTCGCCAACAGACTTGGCGATTCTACATCCAGATCATCCATATCTCTATCTACATCATCTAGAGTTACATCTGATACAGTTGCACTTGAGGTTTGAAGGGATTACAATTAAAGTTGAGTAAATGGAAGTAACTACAATCTGAATTGAAATCTCATTAAGCTAGTGGACGTGTTGGGAACTTAGTTAGGATGCATTATACAACACCGCATGCCTACGGAGACACCCCAACCCTAAGACATTTCCCAAGTCTTAGAGTCATAATGTGAGGTTTCACACGAACCAAGACCACAGACTATCCACTAGACTTAAGAATCTAATTAAATCAAGAAACCTTTCCAATCTCAAACTCGTCCATCATCACTCACGAATATGATCTCTAAAGAAAATGATGATATCTACTTATACTCATACATTCATGAATATTCATGTATAATTTAAATATGTCATATATGGGAAGTGTTGGGTTAATGGGCTGATCATGAGAGGTGCTTACGGGAAATTTGGAAACCTTTTACATTTGCAAGTAGAAATAAATTATAATATGAATTGTTCCTGCCTCTCTACTTGCTTGCTTTTGAACATAATAAATGCTTGTTATTTTTTTAAAATTCTTGGGGAGGTACCAGCGCCCGCTGACGCCTTTTCCTTCCTAACATGTTTTGGCAAGCAAACAACCTGCTGTTCAGTAGCTTTTCATGGTTCCAGGAGACAAGGTCTAGACTAGACAGTATGGTTTATTTTGTCTCAGTTTTTGTTCGGTTGATAATGTAGTATGTTTCCTTCTCTTTTGCTTAAAAATTTTGGGACTACTCTATGTACTGTCAGTCACTTTACATGTTGTAAAATTATATGAAAATTAATGAAATAAGATTTTAGTGCTATTTTTCTCTATATTAATTTGTGGTTATGATTGTGGATGTGAATGTTATGTGGAAAATTATCCGCGCGAAAAATTTCCCTGTTTTTCCGTAAATTGTGCGATCCTGTGTGAACGAAATGCCGTGAAAGTAGTGTAAACGGGTACCCAGATCCTAGGGGGTTTAGAATTTAGTATCGGAGCAGTGGTACCCCGATACACACATTCGCAGTATTTCAATTCTGATCGCATTAAGTTATTGGATAGCGGCAGTCTTCCGACTTGTCGTCAGTCCGAGAAGGGATTTATGACATTCATATTCAATTACCACAGATGTCACCAATTTCATTTATTTTCATATTATATCCCAAGAAGAGAAAAAGCAGATAAGATAAGTTTCTGCAAGTGGTATTTTTATGACTAAAAATGGTTCTCATACAGAGCCATGTCATCCCGACCAGACCAGGAGATGACTAACCAAATAGCACACATATTGACTACTCTTATCGACCTTTCCATGTTCTATTTGATTTTGGTGTGACATGCTCTTTTCTTGCTTCGAGACTACTTGCTTCTTTAGGTAGAGTCGCAGAGACTCTCTTTTCTCCATATCACATCCGAGGGCCAGGTGGCCAATTGTTTGTAATTTCTCTGATAGTCAGGCACTTGCCCATACTGATTGGCGGTCACGAGATGATCGCAGATTATCTACTTCTACAGCTTGATGAGTTCGATTTGATTTTAGGCATGGATTGGTTATCCGCTCATCATGCACTTGTTGATTGCTTTAGGAAGACGGTTGTCTTCATGATTCCAGATCTACCTGAGTTCATTTTGAGGGTACTGTACATCACTCCACCATGGAGTACATTTCGGTGCTGCGAGCTCAGCGACTTGTTGATCAGGGTTGTGATTCATACCTTGCATTTATTCGGGAGGTATCTGATCAGGAGTCGATGATACAGGATATCCGAGTAGTATCAGAATACCCAGATATTTTTTCTGATGAACTACCAGGATTACCTCCTGAGAGAGAGATCGAGTTCGAGATCACATTACTACCAGACACCCAGCCGATCTCAATGGCTCCTTACCGTATGGCACCAGCTGAGTTGCGGGAGCTGAAGGTGCAATTACAGGAGCTACTTGACTTAGGATTCGTGAGGCCAAGCACTTCACCTTGGGATGCTCCGATTTTATTTGTCAAGAAGAAGGATGGATCCATGAGACTGTGCGTTGATTACAGGCAGTTGAACAAGAGAACGGTGAAGAACCGTTATCCTTTGCCTCGCATCGATGATTTGTTCGATCAGCTCCAGGGATCTTCGGTGTTCTCGAAGATCGATCTTCGCTGAGGCTACCATCAGCTAAGGATTCGAGAGTCCAATATTCCGAAGACCGCTTTCAGGACTCGTTATGGACACTACGAGTTTGTGGTGACGAGATTTACATCGCATTATAGGCATCAATTCATGTCAGCACTATAGACTGAGTTGAAGATGAGTTCTGCGTATCATCCGCAGACAGATGAACAGAGTAAGCACACCATACAAACACTAGAGGATTTGCTTCGCGCATGCACTTTGGAGTGGAAAGGGTCCTGGAAGTACCATCTACCATCGATTGAATTTACGTACAATAACAGCTATCATTCCAGTATCGACATGGCACCATTCGAAGCCCTATACGGGCGGAGATGTCTTACACCTCTCAGTTGGCGTAAGGTAGGTGATCATGCTCTCTATTCCGTGGATCTCTTGGAGGAAACTGCGAGAGCTGTTGATCTTGTGAGACGGAGGCTTTTGACGGCACAGAGTCGCCAAAAGAGCTATGCAGACCATTGGAGAAGAGATTTGGAGTTTCAGGCATCCAATCTTCTTCTCTTTCCTTTATTTCAAAATTAACTTCATCTCATATTAATGACATTCCTATCAATTATAGGTTGGAGATTGGGTATTTCTCCGTGTATCTCTCATGAAGGGAATGCAGAGATTCGGTGTTCGTGGCAAGTTGGTGCCGCGATATGTTGGACCTTTTGAGATTCTGGCTAGAGTGGGGAAGGTTGCATACCGAGTAGCCCTTCATCCACATCTTTCTGCTATTCATGATGTCTTTCATGTATCCAACCTGAGGAAGTATGTACACGACCCTCGACACGTCATCAGCTACGAGAATCTAGACGTGGAGCCAGATTTGACTTACGAAGAGAGGCCGGTGCAGATACTTGACAATGTTGTGAAGAAGCTTCGCAGCAAGGAGATTCCGTTGGTCAAGGTGTTGTGGCACCGACATGGTGTCGAGGAAGCGACGTGGGAGGCCGAAGCCGACATGCGGGCACAATACCCGCAACTTTTCTGATGTAATCATCAAAACAAGCTTTTAGATAGATGTTAAATATATGGCTTGAGTTCTCTTTGAGGTATTTATGGGTTCAAAACCCTTTGAGGTTTTTATAACCATATAAAATTCAATACAACTAATGACCTTGACTCGAGTCTCGAGGACGAGACTCCCTTTGAGGTTTTTATAATTGTAATATCCGGGTTCCAACTAAACTCGAACCCAACCCGATTAGGGTCCGATTAACCCAATAAAGTTGTTGGTCAATACCAAACAACCTAAAATGATCAATTGATCATGAATCAAAAGTCGTTCGGGCGAAATCAATCAAAAATCGGTCACTTCGTAATACGTGCTGCGAAAAAGCCGCGACGTAAATTCAGAAACCGCAAAACAAACCGAGACCATTATGAGATCCGATTCGACGATACAAGACCAACGGAATCGAACGTTCGTCAATCGGAGGTCGTTTGATATTTTTAAATCACAAAATTTAACCTTAAACAAAAACCGTATACGGAAATTTCGGGTATTCAAAACCTGACCGGAAGTATATCAATATTATATCATATTGATCATCGTTCAGAGACGATCAAATCGGGATATTTCGCGTCAAAATTCGAGGCCCGATGCACGTATACGGGTGAATTTGATGTATCAAATAAACGAAAAAAAATAAATAATATATATATATATATATATTCCATTTACTGTACAGTGTAGCACAATCCAGGTTTCACTACGTAGAGCTCTTGGTTTGCCTCCAAATGGCAACCAGAGATTTCCAGGTGTAACCTTTTAAATCATCTCTTCTTTCCTATTTATAGAGAGCCACGACCCTCCCTTTTGGTATCTCAAATCCTCTCTTCAAAATCCCAACCGAAGAGAGAGCTTCGGCCCCTTTTTCATCAGCTGCAGGTTTGCCATTTATTGGCAAATAGAAATTGATGAACTGCAGCCCTGTTCTGAAGGTGCTAACCACCAGTTCAAAAGGTTGTCGTTGCTGCTCTTCCGAAATACAAGCTGCTGCACCCCTTGCTACTGGAGTTTCTTTTGAATTTTTCTCCACATGCAAGCCCTTTTTCCTCCAAGTTGAGGCATTCAAAGGTACATTCCCTCCCTACCTTTGCTGCTTCTAGAGATCAAACATCAAGATCTGGAGGTGCTGGAGCTTCAAAACAACCATATCTGCTACATGCAAGACCGAATCAAGCTTTGTTCTCCTCCAATTTTGGGCCAATCCTTAGGTACCTCCTTCCCCATCCTATTGCTGCCATGCATGTAAATTACACATGATCTTTTATAAATCCTTCACCTCTTGCTGCCATGCATACAATTTCTACACAATAGATCTTCCGAGGGGTGGGATTTGAGATTGAGAGGATTTAGATATGCATAACCGTTTCCTATACAAATTGGTCTTCATTAAAAGTACTGGGTTGGGAGACAGTTGCAAAAAAAGGAGAGAATGCTGAATACAGAAGGATTGAATCGATGGCTCTTCTATAACCATATTTATTGATTTCAATAGCCTAATAGCCATGCCTTTGATTTGAAACTGGGGTAATGATCTGGGATTCCTGGAAATTTTCAGTTATGATAATTAAATAAGAATAAATGCCAAAGTGAAGAATAACTCCTGAACATCATAATTAAGTTCAAATCTTTTTCATACTGCAAAAAAAAATATACAATTGAATAATTGTTAGGTTGTTTTGAAAGAAAATTGGTTGACAACATTGAGAGCTACAGAGTAGAGTTTTCAATTTCCAACATATAGAGGCAGCATACTTGGTTAAGATAAAATCATTTTAATTACTTTGATTCCATATACATATTCTTTTGAGAAGGGCTTAAACTGTACATCTAAAAGAAAATGTGTTCACTGTGTTTAGCAATGTTTCAAGTACAACATATTTTAGAAATTTTAAACATTTTCTGGAATTTTACCGTAGGCTGCATATACTTACTGTAAAAATATATATAATTCTTCTAAAAAAATAGACAAGAAGCACATATCGGGAAAACATATGGGATAAATAGCCTATATTATATATGAGAATATACACAATACTATAATCGATTGGTGTTTGTTTTGGCATCAATCTACAGTACGATATTGCTAACACATATATGGTTCTGAGATATTTCTGTTGTAGTTGAAGTTTTAAACAGACAAGATAACCAGATCAGTGTACTATAACAGATAAGAAGTGAAGGATTCCGATGCTAATATGACTGATTTAGGATATGCAAAATATGTATAGATATAGAAATATAACACAGGAAATTTTTCTCGCTATTATAATGCTATAATAAAGCTATTGTTTTTAAAAAAATGTTAAGTGGAAATTTCCTGTTTATATTTAGAAATCAGCACAAGGCAAACATGCACTTATATAATTAGAAGACAATAGGAGACTGCATATGACAGACCTAAATATTGGTCCAATGTGAGTCGTAAAGCTTGATCATTTCCTTCCTCTTCTGGTTTTCTACTTCTTTTGGTTGATGATATGACTTACTTTTGAACAATTGGAATTGGTTCACCGAAAGATGAGAAAGGTTTTAGATTGCATATTTCCGTGAGTTTTTACGCATGTACCCTTACTAGAAACCGTGTAATTGCACATGCTCATAAATATTATGCACAGTAAGGATCTACACCCTTCAACCATTGTGATGTCTTCCGTTCCGTGCGTCCTCTCCTTGTACATTGCATTTGCACGTAGAATTAATCCAAGATGATCGTGAGAGGTTAGCTTAGACTCAAGGCCAAGTATAGACTAAAAAAAATGGGGACAGTGATTCTTGGGATTTAGATCTGGTTTGGTTGATTACTCTCCATCAAGATTTTAAGAACTTGAGACCAGATCTAATAATCTACTCCTAATCTCATGACATTATTAAAGAGGTGGGAAATACCATATTAGAATAATAATACTATTGGATTCCTTAGATCATTATCAATAGTAATTCACAATCAATTGATCCTTGAATGTATATATATATATACTTCTAATTTTATTTGTATAGATGAATCACTAAAGAGTAGTTGTGACAAATACTAAGATCTGTAAGTTATCTATGGAAGAGATTGAAAAATGATTTAGTAGTCAAGCAAGTAAAATGGTTGGAAGTCAAAGATGCTTATAATTTAGAGTGCGGTCACGATGAATCTTTACACTTGACCGCGCGAGGGTGCGGTGACCCTCAACTGGGCGGAAGAATAGGAAGCCCAGTTTGGGCAGCGGCCGCCAAGTGCGCGGGTCTAGGATCCCAGTCTCTTACACGGTTTTTACGCGAGCTCGCAGTGTTTTTACGCCTCGTTGGGATCCAGACTTAGACCAGTTCCGCTGATCCCTTTGTTTTAGGATACCCAGGCAGGGGATCCTTGGTTTTCAGTTTTACGTACGAGCTCGGTTGCCCGTTACCGGTCGGGCTGTTTTCTAGAGCGACTTTTCCGGGAAGTCTCTCTCACCCGTCTCAGTGGCGTAGTTTGGGAGTAGACCTATCCCTCTATTGGACCGCGCTTCCAATTAGAGGGCGAGACGGAAGAGCCCTTTTGTTGGCTTCTTCACCGCTTGAGTTTTTCTTTCGCCAACAGACTTGACGATTCTACATCCAGATCATCCACATCTCTATCTACATCGTCTATAGTTACATCTGATACAGTTGCACTTGAGGTTTGAAGAGATTACAATCAAAGTTGAGTAAATGGAAGTAATTACAATCTGAATTGAAATCTCATTAAGGTAGTGGATGTGTTGGGAACTTAGTTAGGATGCATTATACAACACCGCATGGCTACAGAGGCACCCCAACCCTAAGACATTTCCCAAGTCTTAGAGTCATAGTGTGAGGTTTCACACGAACCAAGAACATAGACTATCCACTAGACTTAAGAATCTAATTAAATCAAGAAACCTTTCCAATCTCAAACTCGTCTATCATCACTCACGAAAATGATCTCTAAAGAAAATGATGATATATACTTGTACTCATACATTCATGAATATTCATGTATAATTTAAATATGTCATATATGGGAAGTGTTGGGTTAATGGACTGATCATGAGAGGTGCTTACTGGAAATTTGGAAACCTTTTACATTTGCAAGTAGAAATAAATTATAATATGAGTTGTTCCTGCCTCTCTACTTGCTTGCTTTTGAACATAATAAATGCCTATTATTTTTTTAAAATTTTTGGGGAGGTACCAATGCCCGCTGACGCCTTTTCCTTCCTAACATGTTTTGGCAGACGAACAGCCTGCTGTTCAGTAGCTTTTCATGGTTTCAGGAGACAGGGTCTAGACTATACGGTATGATTTATTTTGTCTCAGTTTTTGTTCGGTTGATAATGTAGTATGTTTCCTTCTCTTCTGCTTAAAAATTTTGGGACTACTCTATGTACTGTCAGTCACTGTACATGTTGTAAAATTATATGGAAATTAATGAAATGAGATTTTGGTGCAATTTGTCTCTATATTAATTTGTGGTTATGATTGTGGATATGAATGTTATGTGGAAATTTATCCGCGCGAAAAATTTCCCTGTTTTTCTGTAAATTGTGCGATCCTGTGTGAATGAAATGCCGTGAAAGTAGTGTAAACGGGTACCCGGATCCTAAGGGGTTGAGATAGACATACTGCACTACCACCAGACCATTTAAGTGGGTACTGTGCGAGGATCCATCATTTGAATATTTCCATTACTAATATCTATGGTTAAGATCCAATCCAATTGCAACCTGTTCACTTCTCATTTTCATTTTTATTCTCTTAACTAAGACAAATGATTGTGGAAAGGGAAAAAGATTTGATTTCATTCATTGTGACCCTAGGGCTCTCTTATATAGGAGAAAAGTCCTACGGGAAAAATTACATAAAGTACACAGAGGAATAAAAAATATAAATAAAGAACAGATAAAAGAATCTATCTCAACACCCCCCTCAAGCTAGAGCATATATGTCTATCATGCTTAGCTTGGAACAACAACGATGAAATGAGCCTTTAGCAAGAGCTTTAGTGAACATATATGCAATATAATCTCTTGAAGTAACATGAAAAGTGGAGACAAATCCCTTCAGAGTCATATCTTGAGTGTAGTAGCAATCTACCTCGATGTGCTCGGTTCTTTCATGAAAGGTTGGATTATTGGCTATGAAAAGGGCATCTTGGTTGTCCCATTGGAGGTGCATGGGAAGTAATACCTCAGTAGTTAGGTTAAGAACAAATCTGACCCACATCATCTCTGTGGTACCTTGTGCCATGGCTCTTTATTCTGATTCGGCACTAGATCTAGCAACAACCATCATTTCTTACTCTTCCATGAAACAAGCAAACTCCCGATAAATACATCAAAGCATGAAGTAGATTTCCTATCTTTGGGGCATTTTGAATAATCTACATCAGCACATGCTATAACTGCAAGGGACATGTCTCTATTGAACAAGTGTCCTGTACCTGGAGAAGTCTTCAATATCCCAATATCATGTGCACAATATCCATATGTACATGCCTAGGTAGCGCCATAAACTGACTAACTCTGTTCACTGCGAATGATATATCATGTCTAATAATATTGACATATAGAAGCTTCCCCACAAGCTCTCTATATTGTCTCTTATCAACCTCCTCAGTGTCATCATCATATAGTTTAACATTTAGATCCATAGGAGCAATGTTTAAAAAAGCGCAAGGCGGTTCGAGGCATTTTCTCCAAAATTGAGGCGAGGCGTAAGCCACAATTTTTACAAAAAAATTAAAATTAAAGCAAAATACATTGAAAAAAGTATATAATATTATTGAGCTTTGCCAAAAACACATTCAAGAATAATTTAAAACTATTAAAATATACAATATATAGGCAATGAAGGCATTGAAGTTCAAAAAAACTAATACTAGGCCAATATTATACGGAATATCAAGTTCGAACTCCAACTGCAATGATTTTATATGCGTATTATACTAAAGTTTATACTTAATACTAAAGTACAATAAAAAGCATAATTTTTAGTGTTCGAAGTAAAAAATATTAATATGCCTTGAATCCCAAACATTTGTCTTGCTGGACATAGTCAGAGAACCATCATATGCATCCCCTCCTACCATATCATACCCAAACAAAACGGGGGTCTCGCTGCCCGGTCAGTGAGCTTGTGGGAGGAGGGGGGAGTCTAGGGGGGAGCAAGTGTGCTCCCCCCTGCGGGGGTGTGGGGGCAACACCCTCGACGATTTTTTACTAATTCTATTTAGCTATTCACAATAAAATGTAATAATTATTTTACTTCACGTTTTATTTTTCAGCCTTCCTTCTTCAAATATGTGATAACTATTCTAAGATTTACAACTCATATAACCAAATAACAACGTTAAGATGCAAACTTGAACTAATATAAAATAGTTATTACAATTCAAACTCAAATCTATGTGTAATAGAACTAGTATGTGTAGATCTATGATAAATTGAACATGATATATACAAGATCATTGAGCTTCTTTTGTTTCAGGCGATCTTTTCTTTTTTTGCATGGATCTATATATAGAAATATGCTACTATGCAAGGTTTAGCATGAAAACATAAACACTGAAATAAAAAAATAATGCTTAGGAAAAAATAGGATCGAGTGCAAAGCAAATAATCAAAAAATTAAAAAAAGCCTCCAGCTCGAGGCTTACGCCTCCACCTCGCCTTGACTGCCTCGCGCCACGAATGCCTCAAGCTAAGTCAAGGCGTACGCCCCAACCCAAGGACCTGAGGCATGCGCCTTGGGGCGATTTTGATGCGCCCTGCCTCAAGGCGTACACCTTTGCGCCTTGAGGCGTCGCTTTTTAAAACGATGCATAGAAGTAGTAGCATGCTTACATCATATCATGCCCGTCTCATCAAGGAGATCAATGACAAACTTTCTTTTCGTCATTGCCATGCCATGGTGGTTCCTTGCAAACTCAAGGCCAAGAAAATAATGAAGATTGTTATGGTCCTTGGTACACATTTCTGTCCAAGGAAATCCTTAACTACATGAATACCCTGTTCATCATCTCCTGTAACAATGACGTCATCTAGATAAACCAAAGTAGCAGCAACACCTTTTTGGGATTTTTGAACAAAAAGAGAGCTATCTGCAGTCGATCTGACAAATCCATGCTGCTCAATCAACTCAGAGAGCTTCTGGAACCAAGCCCTCAGACTTTACTTAAGACCATAAATCGCCTTGTGAAGTTTACACACCATATAAGACTCCCCCTCAACAACAAAACCTGGTGGCTACTGCATGTAGACTTCCTTTTGTAAGTCACCATATAAGAAGACATTCTTGACATCAAGCTGAAAGAGAGGCCAATCACGTGCCACAACAAAAGAAATAAGAATCATCAATATAGAATGCCGAGCTACGGGAAAAACATATCTTGGTAATCCACCCTACATGTCTGGGTGAACAAACGAGCAACAAGCCTTGCCTTGTATCTATCCACTCTACTATCGGCATGGTGTTTCACCGTAAATACCCACCTGCTCCCCACAACAGATACATTAGGTGGAGCAGGAACAATGAGACTGTAGCATAACCATCTCTTCCTCCATAGAAAGGCATCACTGACTAATATGTAGTACCTTCAGATATCTATGGTCTGTCCACAGTAGATAGTACAACAACAAACCTCTGAAACTCCTTTGAGGGATATGCAGGAGAAACATGAGAAGCAAGAGGGTACGTAGCACATATACGCCTCTACTTCCGTAAAGCAATGGGCACGTCAAGTTCCTCAGCCTCCACAGTAACTGAGGAAGGAACTTCTATAGCCATCTGCTCAGTCTGCTGTAAACGCAAATCACCAGTGCCATAAGTAGAAACCAAGTTCTCATAACATACCTGGGGCATGCTGGTTGATGGGCGTGGCTCATGAGCACGACGTCGGTGCGTGCAAACCTCTGTTAAAAAGATGGAGGATGCTGGTGGATGTGGTGGAGGAGATGGTGGTGGTAAGGATGGTGGTGACGATGGAGTGAGAGGAGTAGGATTTTATAGGTGTGATAGACAAAATCGGAGATAGAGGCATGCATACTTCTTCTCCAGAATCCAAGGGAATCAACCTGTCACTGTAGAAGAGAAAAACATAATAGACTTAAAGAAGGTGACGTTCACACGAACATAATATTTCCGTCGAACATGATCAAAATAATGGTATCCCTTTTGAGACCTGTAATACCCCACAAAGACACTTGACAGCTTTACGAGAGCTTTTCATGGCCAAGAGACGTATGATGAACAAAGGCAACATACTCAAATATACGAGGAGTGAGAGAGAAAAGTTCTATCTCAGGAAACACAATCAAGAAAGGAATATTCTCTCCCAACACGGACGAGGGCATACGATTGACTAGGAAGCAGGCGGTTAAACCACATCTCCCCAATAGGAATGAGGAGCACGACTCTGAATTAAAAGGGTTCTGGTGACATACAATAGGCAACGATATTTACATTCAGCCACCCCATTTTGTTGGGATGTATACACACAAGAAGTCTGATGAAAATGCCAAGGATTCTGAGAAACTGAAAGAGTTGTAAGCTACAAAATTCTAATGCATTGTCGGAATAAATATATTTGACATTTGCAAAGAAATATTCTTTATTTCATTAATACAAGAATGAATAACATGACCAACATCAGACTTATTTTTAAGTAGAAAAAACCAAGATAATCTAGAAAAATCGTCAACAACAACAAGATAAAATATGTATCCCTGGTGGTTTGGGATACGACTCAGACCTCAAATATCAAGATGGATCTACTCAAAAATACTATGACTACTACACCATGACGACTCTGAAAAGTAGACCGGTGATGCTTCCCAAGCTGGCAAGCCTCGCACTGGATGGTAGAGCGAGGAGAAATCTGAGGAAGGATGTGGGACAACTTCTATAGAGGAATCTTACCAAATCGAAGATGCCACATATAAGGGGAGTCTGATTCAGTGTGAACGATCGAAGTACCAACATATGAGGACCGAACTAGTCTATAGAGACCTCCTTGCTCACAACCAGATCAAATCACCCCAAGTAAGAATGTCCTGAAACAGAAAAGAAGATGGATCAAATATGGCATGCAATGTAAGTCTTTGGTAATTTTAGTAATAGACAGTAGGAGCATGAAGGACATTCTGTAGACGTATTATCGAATTTAACTACACCTTCCTTTATTCAGTAATGGGAGAGTGGGTCCCATCTGATATAACTACTGATCTGCCTGGCTGAGTCGACCTGCATGCACTAATCTGCCCTCTATTACCCCAAAGATGCGGTGAAGCTCCTGAATCCATAATCCATTCTGATAAATCTTCTCTGTAACAACTACTAAAAAGCATATGTTGTACCTGATGTGGTGACAAACGTCGACGCAACTACCTCTGAAGATCCTGTAGGGACAATAGGTGATCCAAGTGCATGCATAATCTCTCTCAGTCGTGCCACAAGCTCATCGAATCTGTTATCAACTGTCGGTTGAGGAGCACCGGTTGGTGGAGTCTGCTCTGTAACACGAGCTGAAGCAGGAAATCCATGCTTGGAGTAGTATATATATCCTCAGAATGACCGGGTCTATGACAATAAGTACACGGTTGACAGGATCGACTAGTCCCTCCCCTTCCACGGGTACCACACCCTCGATACCTGCATAAAGCTCCCTCTACCATGAGATGCGGCCATAGCCAAGGACGTCTGAGATTGTTGAGGAGCACTATCAGGTGCTATAGAGAGCCTACTCAATCTGCGGTATGCCTCCTCCATTGGAGGTATAGTGGTATCAACAAGGATATTTGATCGAGCTGCATCATATTCATGATCAAGAACCTCGAGAAAGACTCTAGTCATCACCGAATCTTTGTAAGCCTTGAGCTGTTTAGACGAAACCGTTAAGGGAATGAAACCATGAAGCTTCTTAAACATACCCCTAAGAAAAGTGTAAAGGGTATGAAGAGGACTCCTGTTCTGCTTAAATGTGAAGATATCATGTTGAAGTTGCAATATCTTCGACTCGTTCTTCGCCTGAGAATAAGTAGCGGCGAGGATGTTCCACATCGCCTTTGCGGTGAGCTGACTCATAATATCATTGGTTATCTCCATAGACACCGTCCCAAATGGCCAGACGCGTGCATATGCATCATCTGCCCCCCACGAGGCATTAATCCCAGTCTTGTTGATTGGTTCGTCCTGCGTCAGAATGTGCTTCTTACCATTGCACTGCATTAGGCTCATGAATTGCATAGCCCACAACTCATAATTAGTTCCATCCATCTTGACGATAGGCATTGGACCTTTGAAGGAATCCGAGGAGGTGTTGAGGATGGAATGCCGACCTTAGAATCGACCTTGTTGTCTGACATGATGACAACTGCTATGAAAACTGGGGCTGTAGACAATGATGAGCATGTCTACACAGACACATGAGAAGATGGTTATGGGTGTAGACTCATACCACAACCTCTTCCTTCCATTAGGAGCTTCTCCGGGTAACTAGGGTGGTTTAGATAATAAAAAAACCCACCTTAAAACATCAAAATCAGACTGAACAGAGAATAAAATCGCTCTTGGCAGTGATTTCGAAACCTCAACGAATGAAGATGGTGACCTCTACTCCCAAGAGATAGAGGCCTCCTTGGGCAACAAGGACAGGCTGCTAGAGGCGCCCCACGCAGCAGCGGGTGCCGCGGCTGCGGCTACTGTTTGCGGCGTGCTGCAGCGGCAGCGCGGGCTGCGGCTGCTGCTGCTGTGAACAGCAGACGGCGGCGGCATCATGGACTGCTGCTGCTGCCGCTTGCGATATGTGGCAGTGGACTGCTGCTGCTGCTGCTTGCGACACGTGACGGCGGCAGCTGGGTTTATGTGGGGATGGGGTGGGTTAGGGCACATGCTCCGGTATAGGATCGTCGCTTTGATACCATGTGAAAAGGAAAAAAGAATTGATTTCATTCATTCTGACCGTGGGGCTCTCTCTTATAAAGGAAAAAAGTCCTACGGGAAAAATTACATAACTTGAGATCAAGGTTCAGGAAAGCGGTATGCGTATGCGTTTGGACAGGTCACTGAATAGCGATTAAGCGGTATGCAGGGACATATGCGGGGTATATGCAGTTCTACGCGGTTTTTCTGTTTTTTATTTAAAAATAAATAAATATCTACAAAAGTGATTACAACTAAACTGAATTTATGAATACATGTGGTCCAAAAGAAGATTTAAGAAAAATGATTTTCATGTAGAAGTCAAAATAGTACAACTAAATATCAAAATTATCAAAGATAGCATTACATAATCTAATTTAATATATAAAATCAAAATAATATAAGATCTGGATCTTAAGATCCGGATTCGATTACCCAATTGGACCTTAAGCGGGCGCAGGAAGCGTGTATGCGCCTGCACAACCTACATATATGGGCCATATATGCACAAAGGGCACATAAAGCGGTGCTTCAGGTAATCGGTGCGCTGAGGAGGCCGTTTAGGCATATGCGGTCGCATATGCGGTCGCACGGACCGCTTTCATGAACAGAGCTTGAGATATCCCATATATCATAAGATGAGAAATTGTCCCTGTTTCACTGTTCACTGTTGCGAGTGTGATACTTTTGAGGTGGATGATGCTATCATTATTTATCATCTCACATAGTCAATTAGGGAAAACAGTAACTTATCTTTGATTAATCCACTCAGTTTATTTTCTCTGGACGCAATTCGGATGAACACTTGTATTTACACTTGTATGTTAATGTTAGTGTTAACCACCAACCCACAGCCCACTGTTAGTGTTACTGTTAACCGCCAACCAACAATCCACACCCCCCCCTTTGCCCCTATATCACTGAAGACAGGCCCGATTTACGGGTTCATATGATGGTACATTGTTTCTGCTGCTTGCCATATAATTGTTTGAGTTGTTCAGATCAGCTATTTCTTTCCCAAGTACACTGTTTCTGCTGCTTGTGATACTATTTTTCCCCTGAGTACATAGGCAGAAAATTTCGATCTATTGGATGATTATTGAGAACATTCCATGAATTAAATAAGTTGGATATTGAAAACTAATGGCAGAAAAATACGACATATTGGATGATCAATGAGAGAATTCCTTGAATTAAATGAGCTGGATATTGAAAAGTACTGTACACCAACATCACCTGAGCTTGCACGTTCATACTTTAGTGTAATTCTGTTGAGCAATATATCAGGACATGCAGTACTGCTAGGGAAGTCGTAATTCTCTGATCATCCCTTGCTTTGTGGATATTATTACTCGACCGTGGCATTCCTATTCAGGATATACGAAATTCACACGTACTTTGTGGAAGGGAAATTAAACAAAAAGAAACGTGAAATGAGAATGTAAATTGCTTTGGAGTAGAGATGTACAGTATACAATGGGCCACCAGTTCTTGACACGTTGCAATTTATGCATTCGTATTGATGGTTGGCTACCAGGATTTTTTCGGATAGGAGGGTCTGATACGATCCATCCATTTGCAGGGTTCATCTGGGTAGATTTTTACTAAATGGTGATCGAATAGGATTAATGAATAGTCCTATTTACTTTCTTTATTCGCAGTGTGGATCCAGCATGCTTGGATATCTTTATTCCTTCGTGTGCAGACTCCACAGTTTATTCGAACCACCTCGTTTTGCTGTGATCTGAGACTGTTCGTCCCTCGGCTCTCCCCTATACCCTATTCCTTGCAAGAGGACAATGGGGTTTGTAGGCAATCGTGGAATAGTGAACACGTTTCTATTTTGGTACTGCAAGTGGCTCTCATCTTTGGAGGTCGATATTTTGGATCTTGTTTATAGGATTGTATGGTTTCTTATCATCAGCTCCCCATTGGTTTTCTGGATACGCATGTTTTAGCTAAGCTTACTCCTTATTAACTTATTCCTTCAGTAGAATCTCAACTGCGGAGCATACAAAAGAAGGAAACAAGTTGGCCTTTCTCTCTCTCTCTCTCCCCGTCTGTAGAGATATGACCCAACTCTTTCCTTTCCAGTTATCCAGATGTATAGTAAATCTTGTTCTCAGCAGGTACATCGGATACTGTCCAGCAAGGAGGAAAACCCAAGGGCAAAGTTTTGAAACTTATTGGTCTTGGATGGTCGCTATTAATTTTTTTATTATATACCATAGATAAGCCGCCTCTTCAAGAGGTGGCTTTAGTTAAGTAAAAGCCCTTCTTGAAAAAACATCTTATAATCAAAGTTGCATCTTGAAGAGGCGGCTTTTAACCAATATTAACTCTAGGACGCCCGCCATACCCTCCCTACTCATTCAATTATGTTCTCCTTGTTGCGCCTTCTGTGACCTCCCCCACCGACCTCTGTGTGCTCGTCAACCACCTCCAGAGCTATCTCGTCGTCCCCCCACCTTAAGGAAGGTGATGCCTTAATATACCTCTACCCTCTCACAACTAGCCATTCATAAAGGGTTTTTTGATTTTGTTGTTTTTTACGCTTTGATTTGTGCTATATATATATATATATATATAGAGAGAGAGAGAGAGAGAGAGAGAAGAGTGATCTTATGAGAGCAAAAAGTTGTGAGAGCATGAGAGGAATGATTCTGGACCACATGATTCTATTTTCTCTCTCATGGTCTTCTCTCTCCTGGGTGAATCTTGTGGTCCAGAATCACCCATCTCATCCTCTCACAACTTTTTGCTCTCATAGGATCACTCCTCTCTCTCTCTCTCTCTATATATATATATATATATAGGGAAAAATGGGGCCTGCCCCCTAGGGGTAGCCAACATGGCTGCCCCCACCTCATTTTTCGCAAATTTTTTTATTTTTTTTTGAAAAATATCACCATGAATATTCATCTCTTTCTCCCTCCTATATGTCATTCGAATTTCGTCAGAAACAGAGACTCCTACAACCTCCATCTTGACGTCATTTTTTTAATGGTCGCAGGATTTTTTAAATCGACCTTGTCTAGATGGAGGCCGTAGGAGTCTCTGTTTCTGACGAAATTCGAATGACATATAGGAGGGATATAGGGATGAATATACATGACGATATTTTTAAAAAAATAAAAAAATTGCCCCAAAATGGGGCGGGGCAGCCCCATCAATCCCATATATATATATATATATATATATATATATATATATATATATATATAGGGTTTGATGGGGCTGCCCCTTGCGGGCAGCCAACATGGCTACCCGCCCCAGTTTGGCAATTTTTTTTATTTTTTTGAAAAATTTCACCATGTATATTCATCCATATATCCATCCTATATGCCATTCAAATTTCGTCAGAAACATAGACTCGTACGGCCTCCATCCAAATAAGGTCGATTTAAAAAATCCTGCGACCGTTAAAAAATAACTGTCTGGATGTAGGTCGTACGAGTCTCTGTTTCCGACGAAATTCGAATGGCATATAGGAGGGATATATAGATGAATATACATGGTGAAATTTTTAAAAAAATAAAAAAATTTGTTGAAAAAATAGGGCGGGGCAGTGATGGTGTTCGAAAGATTGTGAAATACACCGAGGACATGGATGCTGTATATTGGTCGTGATATTTACTATCATGGTGTCGGTGCCCGGATTTGTACCTCAGGGCGGAAATACATCTGTTCCTTTTGGGGTGAACATGATTCCTTGTGTAGGTACTGAAGATTGATCCGGAAGTTGATAGGTTGATGGAACCCTCACCCTCTTCAACCTTAATATGGTTAAAAGCCGCCTCTTGAAAATGCGTCTACTATAGTACATAACAAAAAAAATTACAACCACCCATGATCAATAAGTATCGAAACTTGCCCCTAAGACGAATTTTCCTTCAGCATTGCATGCCACTGTAAACCAAACATGAATTTCACTGTAAAAACCTCCCATTAGACTGTCAGCCACAGTATTTAGATTAATCAGATGACAGCTGTCGGATAGTGATTGGTCAGCTGATATTGCTGCCGTGCATTGTATAAAGTGGCACTGTTGTTCTCCAGGTAGATTTGGTGGAAAGGCTGTCCCTGATCTGTCATTATTGTTGCTTAGGCAAAAGGCCAAATAGCCCCATGCCGAACCAATGTAGACAGGGCCAACTTGAGGGGGGCTTCTGTACTGCTGAGAGGGGGAAATTTTCGCTCCATTTGTATGGTCTTTGTGCATGCGGTAAAACAACAGTATGGTGTCCTCTTCCTGTATTCTGATGAATTTCTTGACGACTTAGATGATGGTGATCCCATCCATCTACCATGCTGCATGATTAGCTATCTGTTCAAAGGTATATAAGATCCTTCCTTTGTGTGACATGATCATGCAACTTGTTATTGGGAGTACATGAACTTTTATTATTATTTTTAAAGTAATTCGTATGGTTGAAAGTAACGTTTGAATGTTTTGGAAATCCGCCTTCTTTTCTGGATGTTTTGGATCTTAGTTCAGTTGTGCAGAACTAATCTAAAACGCTATCTTTGTTTTTAAAACTAAAAAAAAGTTTTGAACCACTCACAAAATAAAGTAGTATGCTATATATATATATTTTAAATATTGTGTTTTTGGTACTTTGGATTTGAGATTTTAAAAATACTTTTTTCTTAGATTTTTATGTCATACCGCAACAAGATGGAAGCATGTTTGATATTTCGGAAGATCTCCATCCGCATTATGGGCATACCTCTATCTGATTATTATATTCTTCCTATTTGTTACAACTTACAGTATCGTTCTTAATGCTATTTCAGAATAAGCAAATATTGAGGTAAAGTGATGACGTCATGATTACCTTATTTATTATATTTATGTTTGCAGTATTTATATATCAATCGAAATGTAGTCTCACATGGACCACTCACAAAGTATGAGAGTATGCTATTAGTGATAGAGATTACTACTAGCATGTCGTCCCTAAGGTTAGTTTCCGAGTACAATGGTCCATGGTCCATCGACTTTAGGGATCTATTTTTACATATATTCAGTCTTTAGTTTAGAAAAAGTAGTATATATCGAAATGAGGTCTTATAGAATTGAATTTTTAGTAAAACAACTCACCGAAAATGAGCCCTTGTAAAATCGAATTTTTCGATGAAACAACTCGTTGAAAAATGAGCCCTTATGGTATCGATTTTTTGATGAAAACAACTCATCAAAAAATGAACCCTTATAGAATCGAATTTTCAGTGACTAACTCAATGCTAAAGTTTAAAATAATGGAATTATATAAGAGCACATTATTTATCAATTTTTTATAATAGCATTTTTCTCTTTTGAGGGTTCACGAAATGTTAGGGACGACACTGACTACTTAATGATTTGAAAATAAACATCGTGAATAGTTGTCAATGGGTTTAATTAGGTTCTAATCCAACAAGTTGTTGGGTCTAATTTTCCACTATCACGGTTTAGATATCAGAGCATGTTTTCTTTAATAATGAAAAGTATTGCACAAGAGATAGAGCCATCCTTACAAATTAAAAGAGGAAAATGCTATCCGGAGTGTGCTAGCGTAACTATTATTGAGAATGAGTGAAGAGCCATATCACATCACGGATGTTGCAAATATAAAGTTTGGAAGTGTAAAGTTTGGAAGTATGAAAAGTTGAGCGTGAACATTTTGGGTGGCTAGTAATGACTTCACACCCTTAAACAATAATGGCTTGAATCTGGACTCGAAAAATTATATTTTATCATTTCATTACCCCTCACCAATCAAACAAGAACATATAAATTTTATTATCCCTTATCCCTCGTTATTTCTTCTCTCATCTGAATATCACCCTATAAATTATCCATAAGGGGATAAATATGCCTTACATCCAGGATTAAATTTTCCAAGTAAACCTTTTAAACAACTTTGGGCATGTGATGTAACAATAGTTTTCTCCTTTCAAAATTTTGGTAAATTTGGGCATAATGCATATATATTGTCAGATTCCCCTGCAATGTGATGCACAAGATCCTGATCCTAAACGGATGGGTTATGTCCGATCCTTATTGGAGGATTACCTGTATATTGTACTGCTGATGTTGGACTTCTGGAGACTAATTATAGATACCTGTGTGTGGCCATGCTTCATCTTTGTCTAATCCTAACAAATACAACAAGCACATGCTTCGATATCAAAGATACGAGAGCAGTGCCATCTCTTGTCCTTTCTTTGAGAAGATATCGGCTTTAAGCTTTTGGCCCTTCTTTTATTTTTGTTTGAATCGGCCGACTCTCTGAAAAAGTGAAGACCTGCACAGTGCTATTTAATGACGGAGAAATAGTGCACTGATCATAATCGATTTCCCTTTTTTTTTATTTTTTATCTCTCGTGAAAACGACCTTTTATTTCGAACTTCTATTTTAATGATATATATAGGTAGGAGACCAAAGGAATTGCGTTTATCACGAAATATTTTCTAGCCTTAGATGACATTCAGCTTCGAATCACGTCAAAACAAAATTTAAACATCATCGTACTACATTTTACTTTTTAAAATTGGAATACGGAATTGAATTTCTGTGATTTTTTTTGTGATTTATGCTAAAAATATTACTGTAGGGATATACCATCATCTCAATTTTCTATCTATCATAGTTATTCTAGACTTTTTTTTAAGTTGCCTTCGAAACTGTGAACAGCACTTGGATTCATCTTTATATTATATTATATATATATATATATAGAGAGAGGGAATATCCAATAAAGTACATCTTTCCTGAGTGCAAAGGAAGTCATGTCACCACTTCATAATTAATCAAATAGTCATGATTAATATACGATTATCCTAATTTGTTTATTGTTAAAAAACCTATTTTAGTTACTTTGTCACATTCTAAAAATAGAATGTGACAATCCCACATTCTTTTTTTGGTATATACGTTGGGAGAGCCGTTATTAGGGTTTACGAATCCCACAATCACGTCAGCGGCAACCACGTCGGCAGCAAGCATGGCGGCACTTGAAGCTCCCGCCTCCTCGTCTTCTTCGGTTTGTGGTGCAGCACCGCAATAGGCGAGGCTCCGCCTTTTGCTGCAACGATGATCAGGGAACACGACGGTGTGGAAGAGATGGTGGCGCACACGATGGAGCCTCCTTCCGCCTACACACATGACGACGATAGGGGAGGAGGTTGCGGAGCACAACGACAGTGGAGGTGGTGGCACACGTGACGACGTTGGAGGAGAAAGGAGGAGGAGGTGTGGGTGGATGAGGGATATATGCAGGAGAAGGAGCGTACATCCAAATTTTACACTAAGATATCAATTTTTTACAATATCAAATCTTTTTTTACAATCCCAGATCGTTTTTTACAATCTTAGATCATTTTTTACAAATCTCGGGTTGCTTCTTACAATTCCAGATTGTTTATTGCAATCTCATATTGTTTTGACAATCTCATGTTGCTTTTTAACCATCTCAGTTTGTTCCTTACAAATTTCAGATCTTTTTTTCAATCTAAGATATTTTTTACAATATCAGATCGTTTTTTGCAATCTCAAATTTTTACGCTTATCTTTTTCCTCTTAATAATTGATGACTTACTCACTTATATTTTTTTGCAGTTCTTCATACGAATTGTACAAATCCTACACGCTCTTTTACAAGAGTATTATTGAAATTACAATTACAATAATATAACTATTGTTAACTGTGATTATATTTTACAATACATGATACAATTCTACAATGTCTGTGCACATATATAGGGTAAAATGAGACTTCCCCAGGGGGAGCTAACTTAGCTCCCCCCGCCTCATTTTCCCGATATTTTTTTATTTTCTTGGAAAAATAAAATCGTGTAAATTTATTATTTTATCTCTATATTATGTCCTTCAAGTCTCGTGAGAAACAGAGACTCCTATGACCTCCATCCTGACAGGGTCAATTTAAAAATCCCGCGACAGTTAAAAAAATGAATGTTTGGATGGAGACCGTAGGAGTCTCTATTTCTCACGAAACTTGAAAGACGTAATATAGGAATATAGTGATGAATTTCTTCGATTTTATTTTTCAAAAAAAAAAAATAAAAAATAAGAAAAATGAGACGGAAGAGCTAAATTAGCTACCCCTGTGAGCAACCCATTTTGCCCATATATATTGTCATCTACAATATTTTGCATTTATTTGCTTACTCGTGTACAATATATTCCTACAGTGATATTCATAGGCAGGCTCTTCTAGGATCACCATGATTGCTTCTTCATGCAATACCACTTTATTCTCTTTTTTGCTTGCTTTGGAAGTTGACTTTTCTTAGAAAAATCTCATAATATTCTTGAGATTATCGGATGTAAGCATTAGCAAATCAAAGGATCATCTAGGAAATAGTAGTCTATGAACATCTGATCTCATGAATGCCAGCAGGATCATGCTCCACATTAATCAAGTTCATAATAATAATAGTAATAAAACAAGTATCCAGGAAAAATATTACAATAAAAAATTCTCTTGATCTTATTTTGTCGCACATCCCCAACACAACCTCCAGTCTCTAAGACAAGCAAACTCTCTTCCACACAAACCTATGTATCACATTATTATTTCTCTGATATGCAGATCGCAACAATCATCTATTATGTTGCACCCACACTGATCCCTTTCCCTAAGAACAGCTGCAATCCCCTCAACAGATCCAAGTGACGAAACCGACAATCGAACATCCGATACATAGAGATCAGCAGGAGAGAGAGAGAGGGGAAACAAAATCGAAGATGGGAGGGCGAGGAAGTTGTCAAGAATCAACGGCAGACGAGGCCGCAAGATAGAGCCATCAACAATATGGCAGCTTCCTTCTCGTCCTGGGGGAAGACCTTGGGCAGGTGCTGGTTCTGCTCCAGTCCCATCGCCGCTTCCTCGAATCTCTTCGCCTCGGTCGCGCCCGCCGTCGCGAACTTGCTCCTCTTCTTGAACGGCACAATCGGGCGATGATCGTTGCCTGAATCCCAACACTTCTCCTCGGGGATTGCCTTGTGATCCATGGGAGGGCTTCGCACTTCAGCAGCATTAGCGGTCGTCGCTGCCACCGCCATGGCCTTCCTCGCCTTCCTTTGTCTGATCCCGCATGCATTGCACAACGACTGCACGCACGCGAAATAATCACTTAATAACAATAATGATACCGCGATCACTTGATTAATCGATCACTAGGATCACTGACTAACTACGAAACTAGTCAAGATTAATTGGGTATATATGGAAATTTATAAACCTTGGGGCCTTGAGGGCCACTCCTCCATAGCGGTGTCTTGGTTGTGTTGCAGTCAGAGCAAACCCTAACGATCCCCATGGGCTGCTGGTCGTCCTGGGGGGACTGCACGCTCCGCCTCGAGGGCTTCCGTGCGGCTTCGGCATCAGAATTCATCATCTTCTTCATCAGTCTCATCTTGGAGGACATCCACTTGACCGTTCCGTTCTTCCGTGCATCACACGAGTGCTGCTGCTGCTGCCTGACAGTGACCTTCTCCTCCTCGTGATCCTCCTTCGTTGGCAGGGATACCATGAAGAGGAGGGGATCGCTCGAGCCGCCGCATGGGGAGCTCTGATCGTCATCCTAAAACCATCAAGTAATTAGTATGCGATTGTAGCATTCGGATGTAGAGATAGAAGAGAACAAGTCTTACCTCATGGTGGTGATGGAGGAGAGGATGGTGTTGCGGGGAGTGGAGGGAGAAGGTGAAGGGAGAGGGATCATAGACAGGGAAGAAGGGTATGAGATGGGGCACTCGATCTTCTTCATCATCATGGCTCTGATGGAGAGGAGAGTACTGGTGGACTGAAGACATCAGGGGGGAGAGAGAGGAAGAGAGAGGTGATCTGATCAGAATGCAATCAAGTGAAGAAGGGGCTATATTTAGATAGATAGAGAGATAGATATATACGGTGAGATGGGAAAGGCGCAATAGATTGGAGGGGTCCCCAAGGTGCAAAGGCCCCACCACGTGTGTAGGAGATCAGAAAAACGACCAACCTGGCTAATTACTTGGAGAGGTTAATGTGAATTTTAGGGCTTGCACCCTCCCTCTATTGGATATCTATGTAAATGCCCCTCTTCAGTTTTGATCATGATTTTAAAAACTGAACCGGACATGTATCGATTTTTAGTTTTTATGTTCGGACCAATGAGATCGATCGGTCGAACTAGTGATGACGTCAACATTTCAAAAAAATCGGAAAAGATCGAACCGTTGTATTGTTGGTTTGGTTCGTATGGTTCAATCGGGTCGAACCGAGTTAAACCGATATATCATATAAATAAATATGAAAAATGTTACAACATATCTTTCGAGGATTTGTTAACTCTTGTCCTTCCAAGTTTTTTAATAACACATATACCCTTATTTTTAATACAATTGCATGTGTCCCTTATATTTTTACCAATTCAATAGTAGGGGCCTTTTATTAGTACACTTGTGCTCCCATTTATACCAACATAAGGATGATATTGTGATTTTTTAAAAAAAGAACATATAGGAGGACAAAGGAAATTGCTTAAAAGTTAGAGGTGCAGTGTTTTTTTAAAAATCAAAAGGGCATAATAATCATATTTCGTAAAATTTATACATATATGTGATGTAAACAATTAATAATTTTAAAAGTATTTAAACTATAATTAACAATAAGTGTTATTAATTTATTGCTTCTCATAGTATGACTATGGCAACGTCTTCTTAGTTTGTTATTGTTATAAGTGGATGACCTCATATACAATGTGGGAAGGGAGAGACAATGCTCATATGGCAGGAAGTGACAAACGATAATGAGTCATTGACCCATGTGAAGGAGAAGAGATAAACGAGTACTATACTATCGGTTAGAATGAATATATTATGATTTTTTCTGAAAATGTTTGTATTTTGTTAATTTATTGGAGATTATTTTTTGTCAGAAAATGGATGGTTGAACTGATGGTTTGGTTCAATTGGTTCAATCGGGTTTAAGCAGTCCAACTGAGTTTTGACTAATTTTTATTTTTTGAATAAAAACCATGTGGTTGGACCGTTTTTCCTGTGGTTCTTGATTTAACCAGTTCAACTAGCCGATTTGGTTTGGTTTTTAAAACCTTGGTTTTGATAAGGTTTGAACTCTGGTCACAATATTGTCCATTATTTTATATATAATAGCGAATATTATCTAATGCGAAATCATTATTTGTCCTTGAAACTATGTATTTCATTGCATTTTAATCATTTCATTTATTACCTTCTCAAATGTCAAGCATAATCTATAGTACAACACATCGACAGCTAGTTATTATCATTCTCTTCCAACTTCATTACATATGATTTTGAAAAATCTCCCTCTGATTTTAACCCATGATAATAATTTGCTATACATCATAACGCAGATTTGAACATAATACATAAGAGAGCATAGATGTGAGCATATACAGAAGCAATTAAGGATGGTACGTACCAATATCTTTATACAATAATGCTAATAATGTCAACAATAAATTTCCATGCATTGCTTCCACATGTCCATGCATAGTTAATACCAGTGTCAGTCGGTCACTATGCAAACATGTCCGAAGAAGAGGAGCGCATATTATGATTGAGTATTAATATTACTCAATTTTTGGATCAAGTCGATGGTGGATTATCTAGCTTAATTAATTATGAAATTAATGACTCAAATTGCCAATAAACAATTTCACGCATAAATGCACACATAATTATTGTCGCAAATATTTCGATATTTTCCCTCCTTTTTTCCCACTTCAAATCCATATGTTAGGAACTGCCCGTGACACAGTATGAACCTTTATTAAGAAAAAATGGTTTGACAGCTTATCAGGTTGAATCCATTTTAGACCTATTAGCATCTGTCCACAATCCTTCAATCTAAGTTGATTCAGTTAGATCACAACAAAATGCGAAGATAAAGATACTTTTTTCAAAAACAGTCACTAAATTTCTGTTGTAAAATATATAATGACGATATTAGTTGTTGCAAAATGATTTTTATGGTTGAAAATAGTGACATGTATCATATCCGTCATTGTTAATTTTGAAATTTATCCCGTACGCGGTTCATATAAAATATTTATGAGATAACAAATATTGGATTTTACTAAGTCAATGGATAAAACGTAACCGTATTATCTTGATCCACGTTGATGGTTAGTGTGTTATCGAAAGTCGGTTACAATAAGGTTTGTTATCCTGTTAAACCTTCCAAATCTACCCTATAAAAAAGTTATGATGGTTCATTGTGCAAGACACCGAATCAAGAATCATAGAGAGTCACTATCAAAACTCTCCACCATCCGAGAGAGTCTTAAAGGTTTAGGGTCAAGGGAATGAGAAAACTAAAGGAAGGAAGGATTGCCATTAGTGCCTTCATCGTCTCCATCACGATGATTTACTGATTTGCGATGGAAGGAGGTAACTCGTGAATTATTGTTTTTTATTGATTCCTAAATGTTGCGCTTAAAATTTCCTAGAATATGGTATTAGAGCGAGATTCTTGAACTTATCTTTAATGCAATCGATATAATGGTTTTGATAATGTGTATCTTTTTTTGTACTCCGTGAATCTAAAGCATATTCAAGCCTAAGTTTTGTTACGGAAACTTATTATCATATTCCTTAAAGGTTAAACGGCCTGAGAATTCATAGTATAATAGAGATATAATCCCAAACCCTACGGTTGGATTTGAATAATAGGATATGGAAGTTTTAAAAGCTGTTAACTGATATTTTATCTCATTTTCTAAACCTTTGCTAAGATAACACTCATGTTTTACTTATTTATTAATTAATGTTGTGTCAGTTATCGAAAATTGATAACTTTCTTTTCCTAATTTCACATGATTAAGATTGGTATACATATGATTACAGACTTGAAATAAGTAATTATTACAAAGCAATTGTTGATCTAACAACTAAAAAATTAAAATCAAGCGATACTTGGTGCATGCCCGCAAGAGAAGTGATTGATGTACTTTTGTAAAGGTATCTCATGCACATTATTGTTGATGAATGAATTTATAATATTCAATTAGTGGTTAATCACCAAGTAATCTAACTACGTACGGAATTTGATTCTACATTCTGATTATCGTAGTGTTGATGCAAATTAAAGTTAAATGACATAACATTTATTTTGATAATCTGAATAGTATAATCAAGGACTAGAAGATCACCCAAAGATAGATCATTGTCCGTGATTATGCACATTAATATGCTAATTAATGAATCGTGGAGTTTACATCCAAATATAGAAAACATGAATTAGACATAATTTATTCAGTTACCTATTAAAGAATATGTTGCATCACTTACAAATTTATTAATATGTTAATATTCTACCTAAAGGTTATTATCAACATATTGTGAAAAAATTTTTAATTTACATTTTTTGCATATAAGTTATTAATTTATTTCTCAGAGCATTATTGTGAGCATACGCGTTATTGTTTTACAGTCTTAGTAGCTATGAAATTGTTCGCATTGGCTACTCTATGGTTAGGTTCAACGGACTCAACTATGCAGATTGGTCAGAATAGACTCAATTCCATTTGGAAGTGATGAATTTAGACAGTGCATTAGTTGAAAATCTAAAACCACAAGCCATAACAGAAAATAACATTGAGGATGAAAAGCTGTATTATGACGCTTGGGAAAGATCAAATAGGCTTTGTTTGAGCCTCAGAAAAAGTACAATGACTGAGAATGTCGAACCGTCAATGCCTAGGACAAATAATGTTAAGGAATTTATGAAGAAAATCAAGGAGTGCTCCCAGTTCGATATAGCTGATAAGTTCATTGTTGGGACTTTAATGAGTGGGTTGACCACGAAGAAATTCAAGTAGTCCAACTTGTTGATGGATCATGTAACTGAAATGTCTAATCTCGCAGCGAAATTAAAAATCATGGAGATGGATGTCAACGAGACGTTCTTAGTACAGTTTATCATAAATGCCCTTCCTATTGAATTTGGGCAGTTTCAGATAAACTACAACACATTAAAGGATAAGTAGTGTTTCATGGAATTGAATGCTATGCTCATTCAAGAAGAAAGGGGATTAAAGAAGATAAAAGAACACCCAGTGAAGTTCATGTCTACTGAAAAGACTATGGTAGGGGCTAGCGGAAATAAAAGACACACAAGCAAAAGGAACAAAGGAAAACCTCTCATGAAAGCTAAAGGGAGCCATTTCAAAGAAATCAAATGCTACTTTTGCAAGAAGTCCGGGCATATGAAGAAAGATTGACTTAAAGGAAAACATGATTCGAAAAGAAAGATATGCATTATGTTTCTGTTTGCCTCGAAGCAAATATCATAGATGTTCCTAATAATACTAGGTGGTTGGATTCTGGTGTAACTACCCACACATCTCACATATTACAAGCATTCTTTACAATCCAGAACATAAAGGAAAGTGTTAATGAGAACTAGGATGAAGGCACGAATACATGGAATTTGGATTTATAGATTGATCATGGACACTGGATGTCAAGTTGATCTGGAAGGATGTCTCTACATTCCTTAATGTGCTTGAAATCTTGTTTCCGTTTGCATAGTGAATAGTTTAGGATTTTCTTTCAAGATTTCTGATGGATCATTCTATATGTTTAGAAATAAGTACTTTTGTGGTTTTGGTACTTTGAAGAATTATCTTTATCATTATAATCTTCATAAATAAATTTATAAATTCCCTATTTTATGTTAAATACAATGGGGTGTGAAAAGAAATGCATCTAATGAATGCTCTTCTTTTTTATAGCATCAAAGATTAGGTCATATATCTAAGGACAGAATGTTGGGACTTACTAAAAATGACATTAATGAATCCATGATTCATCGCCTTTATTCTTTTATTTTAGCTTCATTTTCTTATTCAAACACCTGTAAATACCCACTAATTCCATAATTTTACATTTTGCATGCAGTTGTTAAATATGCATTTTTAACACCTTTTGTGCTTAAATAAAAAGAATAAAGAGGAAAAGAAAAAAGAAAAGAAAAATAAAGGATGTATTTATACAATAAATACAGACTGACTCGAACCCCGAGAGAAGGTCAAGAGTTGACCTGATCGACCAGGAATAAAGTAGGGGGAGATAGGGTCTTCTGTCAAAAATCCAAAAATAATTTGTACATAAATTCCTTGTAGATTTGTATAAAACGTGTACTATTTTATTTGTATATAATTTGACCCCAAATCAATTATTTTTATAAACAAAAGTTTTAAATAAAAATGTGTTGTAAATAATAAAAATAATTTCCAAATAAAATAATGTATATATTACAATTAATTACCCTCACAAAAAACCACAACGCGATTATTGAAATACCAATTCCAGCTCCATACGGACTCAAATTGAACAAAAATCACTTCATTGTACTCTAAATTAAATTATCTTTCAAATGGCCGTGATTTCATAATTTTTGGAGTTACGGTTAAAAAATCAGTTTTCTGGGGTGTTTTGTGCAGTTTCACCATTATTTATTGTACATATTTATTCATATTTATTTATATATATAATTTACATATTTATTTATATTATTTTCATTAAAAATAAAAAATAAAAATATAAATAATAAAATTTAAAAAATGTGTTATAAAAATTATTGCCTTATTTATGCATATGTATATTGTATTATATGTATATAAAATGTGTATACAACTAACTTCCTTAAAAAAATCAACAAAAAAATAAAATATCTCACATAATTAATTAATTTAATTTAATTACGAAAATTGTAATTAGATTTAATTATTTAATTCATTATTTGATTTTATAACATACCATGTATATTAGATTTCATTCTGTGCCTTTAATGGCCACCATTAAGGTAGCTAATTGATTTCCATAAATTATTTAATTTAGTTAATTTATTTAATTCCGAATTTCTTAATTAATTAATTAATTATTTTATTAATTTCACCAATAAACACCTTCCTTAAGTGTATGGAGTGTCCTTGGATTCTATTTGGAGGACCCACACAGGAGGAAGAGCAGGGACGAGAAGAAAGCAATTATTTTATTGAGAGAACATTTTTGATATTTTGTAATAATTTAGAACTGTGGACTTGGACACTTTTCTCGGGGTTTGTTTCACCAAGTTCCGGTGCACTTGGGGGACCTCACCAATGTTTTTTCGAGTTTTAAATTTCATCGACTATAACTCTCTATTTGATTCTTGTGGTTTTGGCCCCTAAGCGTAGGATTTTTGTTGATTGCGACGTAAATTGCTATGACCCAACATCTAATAGATTATCTGTTCCTATAGAACGTAATTGGACCTTGTCTAAAAATTAATTGAAAAAGTTAGTTTAATTGAATTTGAGACCACATGCTGTGAGGAGTTTCATACAACGCTGGCAGGACCCGTTGTGGCGGGCACTGAGTGACTCCCAAGACGGACTCTGGACTCGATTCGGTTAGCAAACTAGTGTTCTTCACGATCAAGCTTCTCGTCTAAGACCGATTTCCTCGTACATAATTTAGCTAGTTTACATTATGTATTTAATTTTATGCGCATATCATATTGCATGTAGAATGTTGGAGCAAGGTGCACATTTCTATCCCTGCATGCATCATAGTGTTTGACTGTGCATTGGCTTTTTAGACTTCCTCTCCCTATTTTTGGACTCAAATTAATCAAAGAGGAAATCAGAAAGCTCGTTAGGCGTTATTTTTGAAAAAATTCAAAAAAAAAAATAGAAAATTAAATATTATCTCAATTAGATTTTAATGACCTATAGTGGTGTATATATTACATTAAATAAAAGCAATCCAAATACACATCAAAGAAGCCAGCTACAAGGCTACCTAGCTTCTAGAATTGATACATACTGACATTTGTGGTTCTTTTAATGTCTCATCTTGGGGAGGGGAACGATATTTTTATCACTTTTATAGATGATTTCTCACGATATGGATATATTTATCTATTGTATGAAAGGACTCAAACGGTAAATATCCTTGAGATATTTATTAATGAGGTATGAATGCAATGATAGGAAAATAAAAGTTGTGAGATCTGAACGAGGTGGTGTATATTTCGGAAGGCATAACAGGACGGGTCAACATTCTAATCTATTTGCAAAATTCCTTGAACGTAAGGGTATTTATGCAATATACACAATGCCTGGAACACCACAAAAAATGGTATCACACAATGATAAAACTGTACATTAATGAAAATGGTTAGGAGCATGATAAATAATAGTACTTTACCTCTTTCATTGTGGACTTATGCATGAAGGACTTATGCATATTTACTCAATAGGGTTCCTAGTAAAACAATTCAAAAGATACCTTTTGAATTATGGACAAGTAGGAAACCTAGCTTGAGAAACCTACATAGTTGGGGATGTCAAGCGGAAATCAGAGTAATAATCCACATGATAAGAAATTAGATCCAAGGATAGTCAGTGATTTTTTCATTGATTATCCTTAAAAGTCAAAAGGGATATAGATTTTATTAATCTAACCATAGTATAAGAGTTATTAAAAGTGTCAATGCTCGCTTCATTGATAATGACAACATTAGTGAGAGCCAAGAATCACGAAATGTGGAAATAAAAGAAGATATAGATAAAGTGTCGCTAAACGAGTCCGGGATCACGCTGTGTTAAAAATATATGTCGTGAATTATCGTTTGCTTAAAAATTAATTTGTCATTTCATTGTAGGCGGTAATCGGAATCGGTCAGGAAAATGACCACAATTATTTAATCAAATTTTAATTGCGTGGTTTTAAGTTTATTTTACTTGAGCAAGTCCCAAAGTCACACAACGAGGCAAAGAACAACCCATAATTATTTCTATCAAAGTTCGTACGCAATTTTCGAAATGGTCTTTTTTTAATATATTTTTTTACGCAATTAGAGATGCAACATGCAATTTTTTGGCCTATTTACTTCTTTCGGAGAAATTAGTGGCTCACAAGGAATGGAAAGAAACATTCTATTTATTTAGGGACTAAAATGCAAATATTGATCAAACAATGTCCGAAAAATATGAAACTTGGCCAAAAATGATGATTATGATGAAATGAATGTACGGTATTTTTTTTTGGAATTTTTGGATGCAAGATGATTTTTTTGAATTTTTAAATGAAAACAGAGTGAATTTCAATATTTAATTATAATAAATATTAAACCTAATTATTTTCAAGGGACAAAATTATCTAAGTATCATTAGGCAAGGATCTCGGAAAAATCGTAAACCTCGAAAATACCAGTTTCACTACTTATTAAAAATCAAACACTGAAATATGGAAAATGATTTTTATATGGCAAAATACGCATGCAAATGCAATTCTTTTTGGGCATAATTTTGAACACAATTAATTCTACAATCTGTGATTTTTCGGGAATTTTTATAGCAACGGTTAATCAATGGTAAATTTCAGAGTAGAAGATGGGTAAAATTTTCTGCAAAATAATTAATTATTAATTAACCATTGATCACAAAAATGCCAGACATATGCCATAATCTAGATAATTAAATGTGGAACAAAATTCTTTTTTTGGATGGATAAAATATTGTAATGTAACTATCCAAAATAAAGGGGAAAGATAGGGGTACAACTGTAATTACAATAAATAAAATAAATATAAAAATACAGTAGGGGGGCCTAGGAGAGATTACCGATAAGTATGGGGGATATGCTGCAAAATTACCAGAGGGGCACGTGCGTTGCATGTTCCACGCAATCACTTGGAGGAGAATTGAGGGCCTTCTTGCGATTGTTCCACGAAGTCACGTGGTGCGCACGTGCCGTGGCAGGCTCGGAGAGATGGTCGGCTCGGTGCTCTACGTGTCGATATAGCGTGCCTCGGCCTTGGTCCGAGGCTCAGGTCTGGATCCGAAGCTGGTGGGAGAATTTGAACCATTAATGAAGATCGATCTAACAGCTGGGGCTCGCGGATGCGTCAACGGCTCTGATGACTGGTGGCGTGATGATCAGACGATTGCTACGGGCCGACACTTGGCCGGCAGACGGCGGTGGAGAGGCGGAGGAGCTCCTGGGCGGTGGTAGCTCCTGTGTGACGAAGCTCCTGGGCGCGGTGAAGATGATGGCCGAGCGGAGGAAAGACGGTCGACGCCTGGGCAAGGTAGTCGCGTAGGTCATCGACATGCGAAGCCCAGGCGGTTGACGTCGATGTCAGAGGAAGGTGACATGGGGTGAAGTGTTGTCGGTGAAGATGACGAAGATGACGGCATTGAATGAAGTCGTGGGCTCAACGACCGAGGTCGAAGCGAAGCAGGTCGATGGGGCGACGCTACTACGAGCTGGTGAGGCTCGGACCTCGTCGGAGAAGGGGGAGGAGTGGTCTGTCACCCTGGCCCCTCGACCTGCTGTGCAAGCGGTAGATGGTGGCGAAGTTCGGGGGTGGCGGTGCTTAAATAGGGTTGAAGATTGACCGGACATGGAAGTAGGGTTGATTCGATTCGAAGAGATTTGATGAGGTGGAATTGATCGGTGATGAGATTTGGGGGGCACGACGGCGGTCAATATCGAGATTCATGGGCGGAGATCGGTGCGGCCATGGAAGGATTTCCGGCGATTGCTGGGGACGGCGGAGATTTCGCGGCGTGGGCGACGGTTCAGAATGGGAAAGATGGTTGATTGGGGAAGATGGACACGGGCCGTTCGATCGGCCGAGATCGGACGACCCAGATTGCGATGCATGGAGGCTGGGGGGGTAAAGAGGGACAACACGTGCGTGGCGCATGCCTGGGAGGCACGTGCGATGCACGTGCGGGGTCTTTTTATTTTTTATTTTATAAAAATGAATAATAAAAATTCGAAAAATGGCTAACACGTGGCGGCTCCAGGAACCGCCATGTGTCAGCACCACAAAAATTAGAAAATAAATACTTTAAAAATACAAAATAAATTGCAAACAACCTTGGATCAAAAACATTTCTTCTAAAAATTACTCGTCTCGACGAGATCTACAACTTTCATGAAGACATCAAAATTCATGGGATATTTTTGGGATATCCCATGTACATAGAATACCATGATTTTTGGGTTTTGTATTTTTTTGTCGTTTTTTAACCAGATTAAAATCCGAAAAAAATATTGTAAAATCAAAGATAAATATTTACACATTAATCTAATTTTTTTATTTTTATTAATTAAGAAAAAGAAGAAATAAAATAAAACACAGAAAAACCGATTTTGTACAGACAGTTAGTGAAGACTCGGACTATATTTTTTTCTTTGATTTCAAGCTCAGTTTGGATTTGGATTTTTACGCATTTTAATAAAACTTTTATCAAAGAAGACAAATGAAAAAGAAATGAACTAAGATAGGTCAAATATGTACATAAAATAATAGGTCAAAATCAGTAAAATACAAAATGTACAAAAGAGGCCCAAAATCCAACTTTCACATATGAGCTCCGATTCACTTGAACTTGGTCTTGTTTTGAAGGTAATGTGCATTAGTTCAAAAGTGAGTAGGATTAAAACGGACACTGGATGGGGAGGATATGAGGTTTTTAGTCTGAAAATCTTAGAACAAGGGTTTGGGTTTTTGGTCCACTTATTTGGGTTAGTGATTTTTTTGTATTTTTCATTTATTCTTATTGGTGATATGTACACAGTGGAGATGATTTCGGGTTATTCGGAGTTAGCATGGATTAGTTAAAAATCAGGGAAGTTAGACTATTTGCAGGTCAATTTTGGTTGGGATTTTTGGCTTCTCATTTTGTGCAAAAATGAGTGATAAAATGCACTTCTTATGAAAACATGCATGAATGCTAATTATGCAGGATAAATGAAGAAATGCCAATGATTTTGAGGGATTTGAGCCTAATTAATGAGATTTAGAGTGATAAATCTGAGATTCATCATCGCTTCCATGTTTTCCTGAATCGTTTGGAGTAGACGCTTTGAACGACAAAGGAGATGTGCAAATTTTGATGACTATATAGTCTATGCACTTAAGCATGAACGTGATTGAGCATTGATAAAGATCTAAACTCATTCAATCAGTCCATAGAATGTAATGATTATGAAAGTTGGTTGAATGGTATGAAAGAAGAACTCGAGTCAATGGCCAATAACAATGTCTGGGATATTGTTGAGTTACCTGAAGGTTCTAAAAGAGTCAGGTGTAAATGAGTATTTAAGACCAAACATGACTATAAGGTTAACATTGAAAGATATAAAGATAGACTTGTTTCAAAGGGATTTACTCAAGAGGAGGATGACATCGGCTATAAAGGGACCTTTGCTCGGTTTCAAAGAAGGACTTCTTAAGAATCATTTTATCTTTGGTGGCTGGAGTTCACCAAATGGATGTAAAGACTGCTTTTCTGAATGGAGTAAGATATCTATATGAACCAACCCAAAGGTTTTAGGATCACAAGAAAGGAAAATCTAGTATATAAATCAAATAAGTCAATATATGGACTAAAACAAGCTTCCCATCAATGATATATTAAGTATAACAATACCATTACATTGTATGATTTTGTATAAAACACTATAGATAGGTGATCTACATGAAAGTTAGTAGGAGCAAGTTTACTATATTAGTCCTATATTTTGATGACATATTATTGGCTGCAAATGATTTAGGTTTATTACATGAGACAAAGAAGTATCTTTTCAAGAACTTTGAAATGAAAGATATGTATGAGGCATCCTATGTAATTGGAATAGAAATATTCCATGATAGACCACAAGGACAATTATCATTGTCTCAGAAGGCATATATTGAGAAGGTCTTGGAAAGATTCAGGATAGACAAGTGCTACAAGGATTGTTTCTATTCAGAAAGGGAACAAATTCAATTTGAATTAACGTCCAAAGAATGAATTGAAATGTAACGAAATGAAAGAAGTTCCTTATGCATCAGTGGTTGGGAGTATCATGTATGATCAGACATGTACTCGACTTGACATTAATTTTGCCACTGACATGTTGGATTGATCTCAAACTAGTCCTGTTATGGACCAATGGAAAGTTGTAAAGAAAGTTCTCAAGTATTTACAAGGCATCAAATATCATGTGCTCGCGTACAAACGATATGATAATCTTAAGATTATCAGATATTCAGATTCAGATTTTCCAGGATGCATCGACACAAGAATGTGAACCTTTGTTTATGTATTTCTACCCGCTGGAGAAGCTGTCATGGAAAAGTACGAAGCAGTATGTCATTGTTGCTTCTACTATGGAGGCTAAATTTGTAGCATATTTTGGTGCTACAGTTCGAGGATTGTGGCTGGGAAATTTTGTATCAGGACTTGGAATAGTCGACAATATTTCCAAGCCGTTGAAACTTTATTATGATAATGCCACAACAGTCTTCTTCTCAAAGAATGATAAGTACTCTAAAAGTGCAAAGCACATGTAATTAAAGTATCTATCAGTAAAGGAGGAAATTCAGAAACAAAGAATGTCAATAGAGCACATCAGTACTAATTTAATGATTATGTATCCGTTAACTAAAAGTTTAGCACCAAAGATTTTTTCTGAGCATGTTGTTAGAATGTATGTTTTAAAGAAGTTCTTATTATGACATACATTTTATTTAATGCTCATTATGATATGACATTTTCATTTGTTTTATATTTGTGAATCATTTAGTTGTTATATTATACATGTATGTTTGCAAACATATAACATAACCTTTGAAATGGAATTAAAGTAGGAGATGCTATTCTTCTAAATTACATGTGATTGGATTGAATTGATATTGATACATGGAAAGAAGATCATGTTAAGTTGTATGATATGTGACCGCCATGATCATATTAGTTTAATTCAATTAAAGTATATGATCCATTGTCATTATAGAAAACCTATGAGAAGGCACGTTTAAGATTATTATCTCGTGATTAAAGATCATATGCACCAAGTGAGAGAATGTTGGAATTTATCCCGTATGTGGTCCATATAAAATATTTATGAGATAATAAATATTACATTTTACCGAGTCAATGGATAAAATGTAACCGCATTATCTTGATCCACGTTTATGGTTAGTGGGTTATCAGGAGTTAGTTACGATAGGGTTTGTTATCCTGGTAAACTCTCCAACTCTATCCTATAAAAGAGACATGATGACTAATTAGCAAGACACCAAATTAAGAACCAGAGAGAGCCACTATCAAAAGTCTCCACTATATGAGAGATTCCTAAAGATTTGGGGTCAAGGGAAGGAGAACATTAAAGGAATGATGGATTGCCGTCGATTTCTTCATCGTCTCCATCACGTTGATTTTCTGATTTATGATCGAAGGAGGTAACTCGTGAATCATTTTTTTTGTTGATTCTTTAATGCCGCATCTAAAATTTCCTACAGTTATCTCATATCGAAGGTCCATATAACGACATTTATTTTTTATTTATAACATTGAACTAATCACCATTATTTTTTTGGAAAAAATAAGTACAATTAGCTTAACTTTTTTTTAAAAGATACCAGAGTTCATTCATATGGATGATTAGTTTAACTAATCGTACGATGTTACCAATATTACATGTTTATAAGAAAAAGACACAATGATCACTTTGATCACATTGTAGTATAACTCTCTACAATTATTTGATTATTTGTTAATTGAAATTGTTTTACTAATGAATCGAACCTTCATTATCATAACAAAATGCAAGACACGCACAACACATGCATTCACGCACGCACACAACACACACACACACACACACACACACACACACACACACACACACACGTGCACGGGCGCACTGATGAATCCCCATTCATCACTCTTTATTCCTTTATTTTAGCTAAAAATCTTTGCAAAACACCATCTAATTATTTGTAAATACAATAAATTGTCAAAATACATGCTTCATGCAAATAGCCATAATTAGCATGTTTTTTGTAAAAAAAGAAATAAAGAAATAAAGAAAAAGATGGAAATATTTAGAATAAAGATTGAGAGACCAGAACCCAAGGGAGGGCCAATCATTGGCCTGACCGTAAAATAAAACAAGTAGAGAGAGATAGGGCCATTCTCCATCATGCATATATTCTCCCTTTATGTATACATTTTATTTTCATAAATTAAAAATAATTGTGTGTTACTTATAATGTGTATATATTTATAAAATAAAATAAAAATGAGAAAAATAAAATTAAAACAAAAATAAATTCTCTCTCTCTCTCTCTCTTTCTTGTATATACCATGTAAATATGTACATATAACTATTTGTTTTCCCCTTGTAAATACATAATAAAAATTAAATAAAAATTACTTAATATCCCAAATTTTATGTTGTAAATAAATAAAATATAAAATATGGATAATTATACAAAAATAAAGAAATAAAAATAAAAATAAAAAATACCCAGGTATTTTATCTATATATAATAATATCCTATGAATATACACTAATTTATTTTTCAAAAAAATAAATAAAATAACTAAAAAATAATTTTAAAAATAATAAATATTTTTCATGTTGTAAATATTTTTAAATAAAATCATTTACTATTTTAAAAAGAATTTCCAAATAATTTCGGGAGGGAATTTTTTGATTAGTCCACGTGGGATTGTTGACCCCCGGTCAACACCCCCCTGGACCACATTCTCGCGGATCTGCACGCCGACCCGATTTCGTCCAACTATCCTGGAATGATCTGATCGCCATTTACCTAAACCCCTAGCTCTGATTGAACCTTGATGATACGGGATTCACGCCCGACCTTCTTGCTAGGGCTCTATGCATCAATCCGCGCGCTCCACTCCTCTCTTATCGGACATGCACCACTATATAGCTTCGCCTCCCGCCGTATATTCACGCACCTTCGGCCCCCATCTTCGATCCCCGTGACCTCCATCTTCTTCCTCGAGTGACCGCGAGTGCGGAGAGTGTTGTAGAGAGTGATTGGAGGTGTTTGCCCCAGGTCCGGCAACCATCATCGTCGAGCTCAGCCACCGACGAAGCCTGAGCCTTTGGAGGCGTCTCTCCATCGAGGCGAAGACTATAGGAGATCCAGCATCTCCCCCACAGACGATTCCGTCCATCATGTACCCCTGTTAGCGTCTTGATTAGAGAATAGATTCAATCTTTCCTCTTTAGCTCCGCCAGCTCCGTCAGCTCCGCCTCAGTGGCCGGAGCTCCGTCACCTCGTTTTTACCGTATAGATAGGCGCACCGACACATCATCACCCTTCCTCCACGATCTGATCACCTTGATCTTGGCTATATGAGCCAAGATCGGGCTCGGTCCCTTCCACCGCCTCCGTCGGGACCCCCCCTTCGTCAAATCATTCCGCTTCCCTTTGCTGTTGATCTAATAACCCGTGCCGGAGTCTTCCTCCGAGCACGAGCTTTCCTTTGCAGGTGAATAAGCGTGAAGTACCCCCCCTGAGTCGCATCTCGCATACCTCGCCGGAGTAGCCCAGGTCCTCCCTCCCTCGTCGGAGGATCGAACCGGTGGGAGCTTCATCGGCCCCACCACCCGACGCGGATCATCATCGCGAGGCGAACCCTCCTTTCTGATCTTACATCAGATGCTCGGAGCACTCCCAGCTCGCCGGAGAAGTTCACCCAGGAGGAGTTCATCCAGACCATCTCTCCACCGTCGGATCGCGCCTCACGTCCAGACTTCACTAGAGCCGTTCGTCGCCGGCCTCTGATAGGCCGTTAGATCCACAATCTAACGGCCACGTGCACACCACGTTCGCCTTCGTGCCAGGACCGTCCGATCTTCCAAGAGGCATTATTAGAGCCGCGCGTCCACCGCCACTCACCGCCTGACACGTCACCCCTCACGCGCCCCGTACGCGTTGTAGCTGGGTAATTTACGCCAGACCCCCTACATTTTATTTCAGTTATTTTTTAGTCTATTAAATAAATTAGCACACTTAGATAATTTGCACATCAGGACATGTAGTTTATTGTATTTGCACGTTAGTCCCTATTTTGTGGATGCACCTGCTTCGAAACGTGACTTTTATGGGCTTTTTGCATGTTTAGGGCTTGGGTTTATTGATTGTTATGTAATGACCTTTTAGTTTTATTATTTGCATATATACCCCTGTACGTACTGGAATTGGAACATGTGCTAATTTCTTGTGAAATTTATGGTGTAGCCCCTATATTCTTCGCACGTGTTTCTTTTTAGCCCTCCGAACTTGTTTTTCTTACATTTAGGTCCCTGTTGCTGTGGCTTGTTTATTTGTTGAATAAAATATCAAACAACTCCAAATTTGGTGAAATTTGGACATGTCCCCTATCACTGTGTAAAAATTTCACTAATTTTTTGTAACATTTTTGTGTTGTTCTTCTATTTTTGAAAAATTCAAAAACCCTTGTTTTTGCTACTATTTGAAATTTAAAATCAATAAAAATATTAAAAACCCTCTGAAAATTCTAAAAAATAGGTACAATTTGTTTTAGTGTTTTCTTGCTTGAGACCAATTTTTATTGCATTTAGATATATAAAACCCCTAAAAATTGAAAAAGCCTAAAAACCTTATAAAAATCATTAAAAATTCTAAAAAAAATAAAAAAAATGCAATTTTTATTCCTGTAGCTTGGTTTTCATTTTTAGTTTTCATAAAAATTGTCTCCAGATTTTTATAGTTGTTTATCAATTTTTAAGTTTCCTTTCAAGTCTAGTTGCACATTGAGTCCCTGTTTTTACCTTATTTCATTTTTATAAAATTCATAAAAAATCATAAAATTCTTAAAAAAATATTAAAAACACATAAAAAATATAAAATCCACTAAAAACATTTTCTTTAGTTTATTTATTTTTTCGACTACTTCGTAGGCCTCTTTGGCCAACCCGTGCTCCTTGTGTCCGACCCTGATCGCTATACCGGGTTAAATAAATAGCAAGACCGCTATTCGGTTTTTGATTGATTACTTTGATTTTGGTGGTCTATTTTTCTTTATTGACTGAGTCTCAGTATTCGGGTCACGACGATCTTTGATTGACTTTTACCTTAGCCCGATAGTGAGTGGATTATTTTCGGTCATCAGAATGGCGTCGTTGCCAGGGAGCACGGCTTAGTAGTCATTTTTGAGTCTCGCGACTTTTGCACGGCTTTTCTGTAGATACTTGTAGATATTTTTGATCTGATCTTATTTGCATATTTTTATAAATAATCTGTTCTGATACACTTTTGTCTGTTTTCTTGCGAGGACCCGAGGATCGAGGCAGCTTTTTCGGAAGCCGACGCAACCGCAGCATTCAGAGGCCCTCTTTTCTGCATAGAGCCGTAGGAGAGCACGAGGAACCGAGCAGGAGTACATGAACCACAAATAATCGTAAATAGCCGTAGTTTAGCATAGAGTAGCTTTTTATTTCCAGTAGAGCTCCTATTATTATAATAATACATGGACTTGGACTTGGACTGTGGTGATACAGGGGTCTGTTTCACCGAGCACCGGTGTGCTCGGGGGACCTCACCGCATTTTCGTCTGTTTTTTAGTTTTCTCACATTTTTTATTAACTGCTTATCTGATTTACGCGATTTTGGCCTTAGAATAGGATTTTCTCTTGATTGTGACGTAATTGACTAGGATCCATTCCCTAATTATATGCCTGCTCCTATTAGATCGTAATTAGACCTAATTAATTAATTCACAAGAAAAAGCCGGATTACTTAGACTCTAGTCCACGTGCCTTGGGGAATCACATACAACGCTGACAGGATTTGTTGTGGCAGACACCTAGTGGCTCCCAAGATAGGACTCCAGACTTAGGTTTGAGCACCCGGCTACTGTGCTTCACGTGTAGAAATTGTCGTGTCTAAGGACGGTTTCTCGTGCATCATATAGGTAGTTTATTTCCTGCCTTTACTTTTATGCGCGGATCATTTTGCATGTAGACTGCTGGAGTCAGGTACGCATCTCTTACTCTGCATGCATCATTGATTTTGTCGCGCGTCGGCTTTTTCGTCTTCTCCCCCTATTTTCAGACTTAAATAACCAGGAGAACCGAAAAATTCGTTAGGCGTTGTTTGCTTGAAAAATACATCATAAAAAGAAAAACTATAAAATTGGGACTGCTAAACACACTTGACCCTAAAATAAACTTCACCTAAAAATTTGTCTCGCGAGGAGCAATCCCCTCCTTATTTGGTTTGGATGAGCTAGAGAGCGACCCGCACACTAGGCTAGAGCCATATCCGATCTCCGATCAGACTACCGGCCTTTTATATGGGACAGTCTGTTGGGAGTATTGGATTCCCATCAGCTCGCTTAACCGCTCTGATAGACTGACATTATCACCTAAAATAAAATTGACAAGATAATCAATCGATTTCTTACGGTCATCAGCTCTGTGTTGTGTAGGTGAACCTGGGGTTTGTTTTTTCATCTTGTGTGTTTTCCAGATCTCATCCACCTGACTCGCCATATCAAGATGATGGGCAAGAGGTCTCTTAGGTAGCCTCTGGCTGCACCACTTTTCAGCACTCCAGCTCGTTCATCTAGGTTGGTTCGTGAGAGCCGAGACCCGCTCTCCGAACCCGAGTTCGATTCTGCCCTGTTCCCCCTTGACCACCCTTCTACCAGTCCTGAGATGCCAGTGCCAGATCAGAGAGAGCAGCAGCCAGCTGATTTATCGGCACCTGAGTTTTGGTCTTTTGTCTTTGCAGAGACCACGACCAGTAGTGAGGAGCGCACCGAGGGTCAGAGACCAGAGATGACTACGTATGTGTTGGACCATGGTGCGATCAACATGCTTCCCTTGAGACGATGCAACGCCATTTATAGGATCAGGGAGCCTTCGTGGTGGAGATGAGGAGAGAGATGGAGAGGCTGAGGACAGAGAGAGATCAGCCGAGAGCCGCAGGAACAGGGGGCATTCCAGATCAACCTGAGGAGCCAGTCCAGCCGGCAGCAGCAGTAGCAGCGAGACCGAAGCAGGAGTTGCACAACCCCGGATCTACACTTACACACCGATGGATCGTACTTCAGGCGATCGTGGGGGACTTCAAGTTCCCCCCACAGACGATTCAGCTTCTACCCTGCTTCCACGGGCTCGCGACTGAGGAGCCCCATCTTCATCTCCAGGAGTTTGAGATGATCTGCAGCACCATCCACGATCGGCAGGTGGAAGAGGATACCATTCAAATGATTGCTTTCCCTTTCTCCCTTGTTGACCGAGCATCCAACTTGTTGAAGCATTTGGGGAGATTTGTGACTATCTGGGAGCAGCTCTGCACCGAGTACTTGAACAAGTACTATGCACTCGGGAGGACCAATGCAGCAAGGGACCTAATTAGCAACTTCTCCATGATCCCCAACAAGCAGTTCCACGAGGCATGGGAGAGGTTTAGAGAGCTTACCAACAGATGTCCGAACCATGAAATCTCGAAGACGAACCTAGTTCAGAACTTCTTTTGCGGACTGACACCAGAGTTGCAGGGCCTGGTGAATGCTTCTTGTGGAGGTTCCTACTTCGCCAAGGATGAGGATCAGGTCTGGGCCATCTATGAGGAGATGGCTGAGAACTATACAGTGATGTCCCAGACCCGACTCTACACTCAGGGATGCCCCCAGCCACAGGCCGTGCAGTTTCAGAGGATAGCACGGGTAGATGCCGGTCCTTCCACTTCGTCCGCGGTAGCCGCACATGCAGAGTCTACAGCCGCAGACATGGGCATCATGAGCGAGAAGCTGGACCGGATCGAGTTGATTGAGAAGAAGTAGTGCAAGGGCATATCGCAGATGGATCAGATGGCACAGACATTGAGTGACCTAAAGACAGAGCTCATGTGTCTCCATGAGGCACATACGGCTTCTCAGCCCCGTCTTAGGTCACGAGAAGATCCAAGCAGTAGGGGTAGCTTGTCCCAGCACTCCAGTCAGCCTAGACAGGTTCACCTTGTACAGGCGGAGTCGTACCAGCAGCCACCACAGTTCTACCAGCCACCCCCATCCCAGGATACTCAGATGGTGGTGTACCAGCCGAATCAGCCCCTGGCAGTGCTTCTCCTACCCACCTACGAGAAGGAGCCGTTGATGGATGTCAACGGGATTTGGTATGACCGACAGCAGCCCGGTATCCGACAAGACCATCCTGGATTCCGCTAGACGGCCGGAGGCACCATTTCCCAGCAGCAGCCTCCAGTTCAGGGTGGCCAGTATGGTTAGCAACGAGAGACTCACCAGCAACCCCATCCCCCCGTACAACAGCAGCAACCATCCCAGCACCAGCTGTATGGTCCTTGTCCCTATCTGTAGGGACAGTCTTGGAGGCGTGAGTAGCCTCAACAGCAGTATCATAAAGCAATACCCCTCTCACCCTCAACAGCGGCAACCTCACTACCAGGAAGACCACCCGTTAGGTTCTCATGGTCCGACCTATGAAAACCCCTCCTTGAATGATCTAGCCCACCTCATGTCCGAGCAGCAGGCTACTTTCCGATGGGAGATGGATGAGTTCCGTGAGGAGATGAGGGAGATAGTGAGAGGGAAGGCTGCAATCCCTGTCCAGATCGAGCCGAACCCGAACAGCCTGAAGAGGAAGTCTGAGCAGGTAGAATTCACTGAGATTACCACTCCTAGTGCTTCACTTAGTGATATGCCTACATATGTGTTTGATGCTGATTTTGTTACACTTAGGAGAGGTAGGATGCCAATAGGTAGTGCATCGTCTGAGCGACGATCCCACACCACTTCATGAGCGCCAGACGAGGATGAGAGCGGTACTGATGCCGCTCAGGAGCATGATGATGTCAGTGGTACTGTTGCTACCAAGGATGTTGATCGAGCCAATGGTATTGAGGCCATCCTTTCACCAATTGGAGGAGGTGGTAATGACGCCACCATTTCAGTTGCTGAGCCAGAGCGCGGTATTGATGCCGCTAGTCCAGATGCTGGGGGTGGTACTGAGGCCACCATTTTCAGTTCTGCTAGTCCTGTCGTTTTTCCTTCCATGCATGTATCTCAGGACATTTCTGCAAATAAAGGAAAGGATTTATTATTCTCAGATCCACCTGTGTTGCTTGATGATGTTTGTGTGGATTCTACTGTTCATGAGCATTCCAGACCCTCTCCTAGGCCTTCATCTGAGAAGGACCTTGTAGTGCCCTTTCCCCAAGCACTCCACTTGGCTAAGGGGTAGAAAAAAGAAAATCAGAAAAAGAACCATCAGATAGAGTTCAGCCAACATATGATGGATATATTTCAGATACAACTGACTATACAGGAGGCCTTGGAGCACATACTTCTCTTCCAGTGATCACTCAGAGACAGGACCACAGTTAGGAGGAAGAGGCGGAACCATCAGTCAGAGATCCATGTGCTCACTCGCGCGACTTTCTTTGCGATGTAGAACCGTCTGCCAACCAAGAGGCTAGATTCAGGAGCCCTGTATGTCAGATGCCACATTCATGAGCAGAGGTTCGACCGCACTCTATTAGACAGCGGTTCTTCGATCAACCTTCTTTCGACAGCCCTTCTCGACCGCTTCAAGTTGGGCCCTCTACGACAGAGCAGGACGGTCCTTCAGTTTGCTGATCGATCTATCAAGATGCCAAAGGGGTTGCTGAAGGACGTTGTCGTCACGATTCAGGGCTTAAAATTCCCCTGGATTTCGTTGTGTTGGACATGGAGATCCCTGAGTCTGTGACCAATACCCCCATCATTTTAGGACACCCGTTCTTGGCCACAGCCAAGGCAGTGTCTGATCATGATAGCGGGATGGTATACTTTCGCATCGAGGGCGAGAGTTTACAGATAGAGACAGTCGATGAAACTAGAGCCAGAGATTCAACTTGCTCAGAGATGACTTCCGATTCAGAGCAGATGACAGAGGCAGGGCGAGACATCCACCAGGAGTGCGATTTTGTGATTATAGATGACGAGGCAGTTTGGGCAGATCCAGTAGCACATGCCATCCTCTCATCTTCAGAGTTCGCTGATGCAGAGATGCTAGCAGAGGAGGTCTTGGAGAGCGCATTCCTGGTCTAGGATACATCTCAGGCAGCTGAGCCGGTTCCCGATCGTGAGGCAGATTTTTGTGATTCTGATACAGATCCCTCGGAGTCAGATATTGACTGGGCAGAGTTTGATGATTTGATACCTTGTTTGACTTCCACAGAGCCTACGAATAGGGAGGAGGCTGATCCCGCACAGAGTAGAGACACACCAGCAGAGCAGCCTTCACCAGATTCAGATTGCAAGCGAGAGTTCTCATTCTCCCATGCAGATTTGGCCGCATTCACTCGGACTTTTCAGAGGCCAGATCCGCCAGCACCTACTTGTCTAGAGCTGAAGCCACTACCGTCGTCGCTGAAGTATAGGTTCCTTGCGGGTGAGCATGAGATGTACCCAGTCATTATCTCTGTTGATTTGACTGGAGAGCAGGAATCCTGTCTGATGGGTTTTTTTGAAAAGAACCGCAAGGCAATAGGATGGAGTGTAGCTGATCTCCAGGGGATAAGTCTGGCCCTGTGCTCCCACCATATTTATCTCGAGGAGGACGCGAAGCCGTCGCGTGAGTTCCAGCAGCGGCTGAACCCGAACCTTCGAGATGTTGTCATGAAGGAGATCTCGAAATGGTGGAGCGTCGATTTTATCTACCCCATCTCCGACTCCAAATGGGTCAGTCCATTGCATGTGGTTCCCAAGAAGACGGACATCACCACAGTTGTTAGTGAGTTTGGAGAGGAGATCGCTACCCGGGTACCCACTTCTTGGCGGGTCTGTGTGGACTACATACGATTCAACCAGGCCACCAAGAAGGATTGTTTCCCCCTACCCTTTATTGATCAGATTATTGAGAGGCTGGCAGGGAAGAGCCATTATTGTTTCTTGGATGGGTACTTCGGATATAATCAGGTGGCCATTGTATCCGAGGACCAAGACAAGACCACCTTCATCTGTCCCTTCGGGACATATGCTTTCAAATGCATGTCATTTGGATTGTGCAATGCTCCGGTAACATTCCAGAGATGCATGTTGTCCATCTTTTCGGACATGGTGGGGGAGTGCTTGGAGATCTTTATGGATGATTTTTCGGTCTACAGCGACGGATTCGATTCTTGTCTTGACTGCCTAGACCGCATCCTTCAGCGATGCATAGAGATTCACCTTGTGTTGTCTTGGGAGAAGAGTCACTTCATGGTGACTCAAGGGACGGTGCTTGGCCATATCATCTCCAACATGGGGCATGGAGGTTGATTCGGCCAAGGTGGATATCATTAGAAAACTCAATCCACCGTCCAACTTGTGGCAGTGACGGTCTTTTCTAGGGCACGTCGGTTTCTACCGACGATTCATTAATGATTTCAACAGAATTGCCCGACCGCTGACTGATCTGCTGATGAAAGACACTGAGTTCCTTGTTGATGATAAGTGTCTAACGTCATTTGAAACTCTCAAGAGTTGTGTTGTAGAGGCTCCTGTTCTCCAGCTTCCTGATTGGTCTCTCCCATTCGAGATCATGACGAATGCTTCTGATTTTGCCGTAGGGGCCATGCTGGGACAGAGGAGGGATGGAGTCCCCTTTGCTATTCACTACGCTAGCCTAACTTTGGATGCTGCTCAGCGAAACTACACAGTCACTGAGAAGGAGATGCTAGCCGTAGTTTTCACCCTAGATAAGTTCAGATCTTACATCAATGGATCTAGAGTGACCATCTGTACTGATCATACCGCCATCAGGTACCTCATGGCAAAGAAGGATGCTAGAGCCAGATTAACCAGATGGATCCTTCTACTCCAGGAGTTTGATATAGAGATTAAGGATGAGCCTGGAGTCAAGAATGTGGTGGCGGATCATCTCCCCCGATTGGAGTGTCTTGAGGATTCTGAGCAGATTAAGCCTATATGTGAGACCTTCACAGATGAGGCGATCCTTGCTATCGCCTCTCTCCCATGGTATGCCGATATTGTGAACTATCTTGTCGCCAAGAAAGTTCCACATGATTGGCCCATGCAGAAACTTGAGACCTTCCTTGCGAAGGCCAAGTTTACCATTGGGAGGAGCCCGCCCTTTATCATGAAGGAGGGGATAGCATCTGGCGTCGGTGCATTCCTCAGGAGGAGCACCATAGCGTCCTTACTTACTGCCACAAGCTTGAGGTAGGAGGACATCACTCTGGGAGAAGAACAACACAAAAAGTGCTCCAATCCGGCCTATGGTGGCCTACTCTCTTCAAGGACTCTGATGAGTTCGTGAGGAGGTGTACTGACTGTTAGAGGATGGGCACTTGCGGACAACATGATATGATGCCAATGCAGTCCATTCACTTCTGTGAGGTTTTTGACGCATGGGGCATCGATTTCATGGGTCCATTCCCCAGGAGTCAGGGATTTGAGTACATTCTGTTGGCCGTGGATTATGTGAGTCGTTGGGTTGAGGGCATCCCCGCCCGAACCGCAAATGCTAGGAATGTTTGCATATTTTTGAGGAAGAATATCATTTCACGGTTCGGGGTACCTCGAGTGTTGATTTCTGACGGGGGGTCTCATTTCGTCAACGATAAGGTAAAGGCCCTTGCTAGGGAGTTCAGCATAGACCATCGAGTAGCCACTCCATACTACCCTCAGACGAATGGTCTTGCTGAAGTGTCGAACAGGGAGATCAAGATTACATTGCAGAAAGTTGTCTGCCCTGACCGAAAGGATTGGTCACAGCTTTTGAACTCGGTCTTGTGGGCACATAGGACGTCTTTCAAGACTCCTTTGGGTACATCTCCCTTTTGCCTCGTTTATGGCAATCCCTGCCATTTACCTATTGAGCTGAGACATAGGTCACTTTGGGCAGTCACTGATATACTTATGGATCCAGTGAGTGTAGGAGATCAGAGGAGGGCAGAGTTAGCAGCCCTGGAGGAGCTTCGTGGTACAACCTTTTCGAGCAGCCTAGGAGAGAGTGATGGAGTGGCATGGTTCTCATATCAGCAACAAGCAGTTTGAGCCAAGACAGAGAGTATGGTTGTTTCATGCTAGGCTTCATCTATTTCCAGGTAAGCTATAGAGCAAATGGGAGGGACCCAATCTGGTTCGAAAGGTGCATGACAATGGGAGTATTGATATATCTGAGTTGTCTTCTGATGCTACCTTTTATGTTAACGGTCAGCGGCTCAAGCCATATCTAGATCATGAGCCGCGGGTCGTTGACGTTGCCCCGATTCACTTTGCGTGAGATGTGATCTCTTGCCTCACATCTATTGCATCTCACGCCTGATTATCACTGTTCTTCCAACTTGTATAGATCCAGTTATCCATATCTCTCCATTCTTTAGTCCCACACCTCTTTCTCATCTTATTATTATGCTATACTTAGGGTGTACTTTACCCTAAGTATAGGGGGGGGGGGTAGGACTCTCGGGTATTCTATTGATTCTTTCTACCTCTATTTTGCTGCATATACTTAGGGATATTTTACCCTAAGTATAGGGGGGGGGGTAGACCCTGTACATCCTTCTACTCGGATTTCCCTTCATGTACAGCTTGCTATACTTAGGATTACTTGATCCTAATATAGGGGGAAACACCGAGTCTCCTTCATTCTATTCTTTGATTCGTCTTTGTATATACCATTCCTTTTCACTTCCCTATTAAGCACGGGTTATGTCTTCTTCATCGCTCTTGATTCACTCTGAGGACATCGTTCGAGCTAAGTATAGGGGGTGTCGTATATATTTCATATATACTTTTTCCATAACTCGTACTTTATGTGAGTGTGCTAATAAATAAAATGGCTAAAAAATCCATAAAAATTTATTTTTTTTCAAATTTCCCCTTGTACATAAAATTCTTCTTGCACATACCTATTTATTTATAAAAATTGTTTTTGTTCAAATGTTTGTAAAAATGATTTGTGTAAATAGTTTGTAAATATTTTGACACCAAAACTATGTATATAGTACATTTTTTTTATGAAATGTTTGAAAAACAAAAGGTTTGCAAAATCTTGTGTAAATGCTTGTAAATATTTTGCAAAACTTCGCATACATGCATACATCCATGTTATTCAAACATTTTTCAAAAAAATTTGCACATTTGTAAAATATTGTAAAATTTGCATATTTATAAATATTTGTACAGTTTTTCCAAGTCATGAATGACATTTAAACTGGCCTGGAATTAAATTGGAAAATGGAGCTTGGTTAAGAACTTAATCCACCTAATTCTAAGAGGAACCTTATAGGGCTTAGGATTAAGACTTTTCAGGTCCATTGGGACTTAATTCTTTGAGTCCACTAGGCTATGTGCATATGTCATCTTGATGAGCCTAAGTAGAGCACTTAACAACACACACATGACTCTCAGAGACAATGTCTTTACTTGCACCAACACTTTACACTTAGCTCTCCACGGATGAGGTGGTGAGGAGGCAGTTTCCTTTGGCTTGGGGTAGCATATGAGGGTAATACTTTTAGGCGGAACCTCTCTTCTTCTTATAGTGAAAGAAGTGCGTCTCAACTTAGTCTGGTGGTTATGAAGTCTAAAGACAGGAGTTGTGGGTTGCAATAAAGCTTCAAAAGAGGGATAGTCTACTGGCTCAAGAGGAAAAACTCCTGATGAATATATGCTGCACCATGTACATACGTTGTACATAGGCACAAAAAATGTGCAAAGAAAGAAAAACTCCAAAAAAGTGGTGGGTCGGATTGAAAATTTAATAATCCCACCGGAGTATATATAGCCAAATAAAGCAAAGCTTATGTTAAACATAACCATCTCATGAAGCTTGCTGCGGGAGATTCAGCTACACTGGTTAGAGCTCCCAAGGATACATGGCTACACTGGTCATGGTCCATTCTCTTCATCCCCTCTTCTTGAGCTGGTTGTACTTGAACTTAGAAGGGAATACCCCGCTCCTCGAGGAAAGAGTTGCTAGATCGAGGCATTAGAGCTACCAGGTTGAGGGAGGTTGTTTCTTTGTCACTTCTGAGGTGGGGAGCTACATTTCACTTACACAGTACAAGGAAAGATTCATGATCATTAGAGTTTGTGTATGTAGACTTGTTCTGATTTGGTTTATTGAGGAGTCTTGACCATAGATTGGTGGAACTTAGAGGCTATTAAGTCTTAAGCATAAGTCCAAATAAGGTTCCGACAAATTAATAATCCAAAGGTCTGACTGAGCTCCATAGTTCAATTTAATGAAGGAAAGTTTAATAATCAACCTTGATTTCCCATCCTTTTCTTTTTCTTTCTCTTTTGCACTTCTTTTTCAAATAAGTGTTTGCTAAGGGACTAGCAAAGGGGTGATGAATCCCCATTCATTACTCTTTATTCCTTTATTTTAGCTACAAATCTTTGCAAAAGACCAGGTAATTATTTGTAAATACAATAAATTATCAAAATGCATGCTTCATGTAAATAACCATAATTAGCATATTTTGTGTAAAAATAAAGGAATAAAGAAATAAAAAAAGAGGGAAATATTTAGAATAAAGATTGAGTGACCCGAACCCAAGGGAGGGCCAATCATTATCCTGACAACAAAATAAAACAAGTAGAGAGAGACAGGGCCATTCTCCATCATACATATATTCCCCCTTTTTGTATATATTTTATTTTCATAAAATAAAAATAATTATGTGTTCCTCATAATGTGTATATATTTATAAAACTAAAATAAAAATGAGAAAAACAAAATAAAACAAAAATAATTTCTCTCTCTCTCTCTCTCTCTCACTCTTGTACATACCATGTAAATATGTACATATACCTATTTGTTTTCCCCTTGTAAATACATAATAAAAATTAAATAAAAATTACTTAACATCCCAAATTTTATGTTGTAAATAAACAAAATATAAAATAAGGATAATTGTACAAAAAACAAATAAAAAAATAAAAATACCCAGGTATTTTATCTGTATATAATAATATCCTATGTATATACACTAATTTATTTTCAAAAAAATAAATAAAAATCACTAAAAATAATTTGACAAATAATAAATATTTTTCATGTTGTAAATATTTTTAAAATAAATCATTTACTATTTCAAAATGAATTCCCAAATAATTTCGGGAGGGAATTTTCTGATTGGTCCACGGGGGATTGTTGACCCCCGGTTAACTCCCTTCTGGACCACATTCTCGCGGATCCGCGCACCGACCCGATTTTGCCCAATTACCCTGGATTGATCCGATCGCCATTTACCTAAATCCCTAGCTCTGATTGAACCTTGACGATCCGGGATTCATACCCGACCTTCTTGCTAGGGCTCCATACATCGATCCGCGCGCTCCACTCCTCTCTTATCGGACATGCACCACTATATAGCTTCGCCTCCCGCCGCATATTCACGCACCTTCAGCCCCCATCTTCGATCCTCGTGACCTCCATCTTCTTTCTCGAGTGACAACGAGTGTAGAGGGTGTTGCAGAGAGTGATTGGAGGTGTTAACCCCAGGTCTGGCGACCATCATTATCGAGCTCCGCCACCAGCGTAGCCTGAGCCTCTGGAGGCGTCTCTCCATCGAGGAGAAGACTGTAGGTGATCCAGCATCTCCCCCACAGACGATTCCATCCATGTGGTACCCCTGTTAGCGCCTTGATTAACGAATAGATTCGATCTTTCCTCTCCGTCACCTCATTTTGATCGTATAGATAGGTGCATCGACACATCATCACCCTTCCTCCACGATCTGATCACCTCGATCTTGGTTATCCGAGCCAAGATCGGGCTTGGTCCCTTCCGCCGCCTCCGCTGGGACCCCCCCTTCGCCAAATCATCCCGCTTGCCTTTGCTGTTTATCTAATAACCCATGCCGGGGTCTTCCTCCGAGCACGAGCTTTCCTTTGCAGGTGAATAAGTGCGAAGTACCCCCCTGAGTCGCATCTCGCATACCTCACCGGAGTAGCTCTGGTCCTCCCTCCCTCGTCGGAGGATCGGACCGGTGGGAGCTTCATCGGCCACCACCACCCGACGCGGATCGTCATCGCGAGGCGAACCCTCCTTTTCGATTTTCCATCGGACGCTCGGAGCACTCCCAGCTCGCCGGAGAAGTTCGCCCAGGAGGTGTTCATCCAGATCATCTCTCCACCGTCGAATCGCGCCTCACGTCCAGACTTCATCAGAGCCGTTCGTCGCCTGCCTCTGACAGGCCGTCAGATCCACGATCTAACGGCTACGTGCACACCACGTCCGCCTTCGTGCCAGGACCGTCCGATCTTCTAGGAGGCATCATCAAAGCTGCACGTCCACCGCCACTCGTCGCCTAACACGTCACCCCTCACGTGCCCCGCATGCGTTGTGGATGGGTAATTTGCGCCAGACCCCCAGCATTTTATTTCAATTATTGTTTAGTCTATTAAATAAATTAGCACACTTAGATAATTTGCATATCAGGACCTGTAGTTTATTGTATTTGCACTTTAGTCCCTGTTTTGTGGATGCACGTGCTTCGACACATGACTTTTGTAGGCTTTTTGCATGTTTAGGGCTTGGGTTCATTGATTGTTATGGAATGAACTTTTAGTTTTTTATTTGCATATATACCCCTGTGCGTACTGGAATTGGAACATGTGCTAATTTCTTGTGAAATTTATGGTGTAGCCCCTACGCTCTTCGCACGTGTTTCTGTTTAGCCCTCCGAAGTTGTTTTTCTTACATTCAGGTCCCTGTGTGCTGTGGATTGCTTATTAGTTGAATAAAATATCTAATCAACTCCAAATTTGGTGAAATTTTGACACGTGCCCTCTGCCACTGTGTAAAAATTTCACTTATTTTTTGGAACATTTTTGTGTTGTTTTCTATTTTTAAAAATTCTAAAACCCTTGTTTTTTCTACTGTTTGAAATATAAAATAAACTTAAAATATTAAAGCCCACTAAAAATTCTAAAAAAATCAGGTACTTATTATTTTAGTGTTTTCTTGCTTCAGACCAATTTTTACTGCATTTGGATATATAAAACCCCTACAAATTGAAAGAGCCTAAAAACCTTATAAAAATCATTAAAAATTCTAAAAAATAAAAAATGCAATTTTTGTTCCTGTAGCTTGGTTTTCATTTCTAGTTTTCATAAAAACTATCTCCAGACTTTTATAGGTTATTTATCCATTTTTAAATAACCTTTCAAGTCTGGTTGCACATTGAGTCCCTGTTTTTACCTTATTTAATTTTTATAAAATCCATAAAAAAACATAAAATTCTTAAAAATTACCAAAAACACATAAAAAATATAAAACCCAAAAATAATTTTATTTTAATTTTCTGGTTTGTCTTTGTGTGGTGAATAAATTGTTGATTGTGTTCTTTTTGCCTTCTTTTTGTATTTTCTTCATAATTAAAAATTACAAAAAAATTTAAAAATATAAAATCCACTAAAAACATTTTCTTTAGTTTATTTTCTTTTTCGACTACTTCATAGGCCTCTTTGGCCAACCCGTGCTCCTTGTGTCCGACCCTGGTCGCTATACCGGGTTAAATAAATAGCGAGACCTCTATTCAGTTTTTGACTGATTACTTTGATTTTGGTGGTCTATTTTTCTTGATTGACTGAGCCTCACTATTCGGGTCACAACGACCCTTGAATGAGTTTTACTTAGCCCGATAGTGAGTGGATTATTTTCGGTCATCACGCACATACGCACACACACACATGCCTATACGCACACATGTGCACACATGTACACATGCACAAATGCGCATACATACATGAACAAATATATGCATGCATATATGTATACACGAATGTATGCATGACGCATGCATGCATGAATCCATACATGCACAAATGCATGCATATATGTTGGAATTAAATTTTTTGGGATGATTTATGCAACTTGATGGACAATCACAAATAGTATTAATGTATCTCAATTCTTGGGATCCAATGTTTCGACCCTGTGGGGGGTGTTGTTTAGTCCCATATTGTGGAGTGTCAAAACTGTCACCTTTTTGTATATGGGATGTCCTGAGACCATTATGGAAACATATTAAAAAGGACTTTGGACTATCACACACACGTACACGCCTGCCATACGCTGTGTTGGGCCAGGCATGGGCTCGAGCTCGGGCGTGGTCACGATGTGAAATAAAGATCGTGCCAGTTTTATGTAACTATGGATTGATTTAAATTCCAAGGACACGTCCCATAATCCTCTCACATTGTGTAACCACCTCCAATGACTTTAAGTACTACTCTCAAAGCCATGGTCTAGAGTTACGAACACTTACATTTCTCATTCCCTCAGTCTCTTCCCCCTCTCGCTATATCGAGCTTCGTCTACGGAGATGACTTTCAAGGATGCTTAGGCATGCACACACCGTCGACGAGCATGGAACTGTCATATCCTGAGAGCCCTATGTGTGTGTAAAGTGGGTGCGTTATCTCTCTAAGAGGACTCCTACAATAGGATGCTTCAGTTGTGATCTCTAATCCTCTATTTCTTTACCGCATCGTTTGCTATAATGATTGTTTCTAGATTTTTCCCTTACTCTAATCTGCATATATTTTTAATACTGATAGTTCTTATCAATAACGATCTGGCTGCATACATGCTGTAATTTAAACTGAAAACATGTTGTAAAAGTAAAGGCACTCGGTCTGTCTTCAGAAGTAGTGGAGTCTCAAATGATAGTTTGGGATTAGGTTCAATCTCAAATAAGAGATTTATTAACGATAGCGATGGAGATGTAGAGAAGGAAGTGTATTCGGTAAGACAATCATCCTCAATAAGTGAAAATGACCGAATTGGAGTGGACAAGGATAAGCTCGCGAAGTCTGAGCAAAAAGTCCTCCAATTCGACAGCTTTAATTATATAGAGGAAAGATGCGAGATCACAAAGTAAAACAAAAAGAAGAAATGAGAAAAAAGACATAAAGTGCATAAATAGATCTTTACACTAACAAACAAACACAAATCAAACACCTGATTCACCAACTGAACACAATGTGAAGACCGCAACAGTTCGATCATTTATCTTTTCAATTTTAAGTTTGTGAATTTCAAGAAGTTACTTATCAACAGACACATAGGGTGATGTCACGCTATCACCCAATATATGTTCTCAAACCTCCCTAAATAGTGGAACCATTTGCTCAGGCTGCCGGGTTATATCGGTCCCAAAGGGAGATAAGAGGCAGAGCACACCAAAATGATATTCTAAGGTTAGATGCAAATGCTTACATCTACGATCATACACCAAAAAGTGATGTACAAATGCTTAAGGCACAAGTCCAGGGATATGGGTTCTATCCTTATGGAAACGTCTTCACCCACATTGTCTGGAGGTTAATACCTGCAACAATGAGGGGGTTCCTCTCCCCAAAACAATGATGATAATCGTTACGTTTAGTTGTATGTTAATAGTCCCAATTATATTTGGTTATCACTTTTTAGGGATTTTTTTTCAAATAAACAATCTAACGAATTTCCAATTCCTTTTTATTCCTAAGTGAGAAAACAAGGAAGGAGATCAACATGAAACTTGTATATCTCATCAAGATCTACAACTTTCATGTTTTGATTTTTTTAATTCCATCTTCTTCTAATTATTTTTGTTTTTTCCCTTTATTTTCTTCTTTGAATTAATCTCATTGGGTCGTGTGACTCCTTCTGGTTGAGCCACGTGGCCCACCTCCCCTTGCACCTCCCGCCTCTCTTCCGCACCGTCTGATCACCTTTTGGAAACCTCATGTCAGCCACATGTATCCCCTTCATTCTCCACCCTCTGATCATTTCCCTGTCTTCATCCCGACCTTCCATCCACGCCCATTTTCCATCCATCACCACCTACTCCACAACCGCACGATCAAATATGATGATCGGATCGTAACCCTCCGCTTGCGCATCCATCTGGACCGTTGGATCGCAAGATGCAATGGTCGACACTTCATCTCGCACCTCCGGCTGTCCTTCTCTCCCAAGATCTCCCTCTTCGCGTACACCACACCCTTCCCATTTTTTCCACCTTCTCAACACCACTCTCGACCCTCTGACCATGTGATGAATCCCAATTCATCACTCTTTATTCCTTTATTTTAGCTAGAAACTTGAGCAAAATACCATGTAAATATGTGTAATATCGTAAATTGCCAAAACACGTGCATCATGTAAATATGCATAATTGGCATGTTTTTGTGCCAAAATAAAGGAATAAAGAAACACAACAAAAAGAGGGAAATATTTAGAATAAATATTGAGTGACCTAATCTCAAGGGAGGGCTCAACATGGGCCTGACCGCAAAAGAACCTAAGTAGAGAGAGATAAGGTCATTCATACATGTACATAACGCCATATATTTAAATAAATTTATTGTCCTCAAAATAAAAATTAAAAAGTGTTTCTTATATTTTGTACATATTTATAAAATAAAAATAAAATAAAAATGAGAAAAACAAAACAAAAATAAAATAAATAAAACCTCTCTCATCAGTATATATAGACCATGTATATAAAATAACATACCTATTTATTTTCTCCTTGTAAATAAGTAATAAAAATCCCATAAAAATATCTCTATATTCTATATTTCATGGTGTAAATAAATAAAATAAAAATCAGGAAAATAAAAATAAAATAAAAAGAAAAATAATAAAAATCATTTTCCACCTTGTGTATATACCATGTACATATATAAACCTATTTATTTAACCCATGTAAATGCATCATAAAAAAATAAAAATACATTATTATTCCATATTTTATATTGTAAATAAATAAAATATAAAATTTGAATAATGTCCAAAAATAAATAATTAAAAATAAAAAATAAAAACATATACGTATATACCTATATATAATAATATATTGTAAATACGTTATTTATTTTTCAAAATAAATAAATAAAAATCACTAAAAAATAATTTGAAAAATAATAAACATTTTTCATGTTTTGATTTTCAAAATAAAATCATTTAATAATTTTAATTGAATTTTCGAAGAATTAATAATGGGAGGATTCTGATTGGTCCACGGGGGATTGTTGACCCCCGGTTAACTCTCCCCCGCGGACCATTTCCCGTCGAATCGGGCGTTCGACCCGACTTCTCTGAATTTTCCCCATCTGACCCGACACCCATTCGCCAAAACCCCGGGCTCCGATCGAAGTTTCCACATCCGAGACCCTTGCCCGGTCAACATCCTAGGGATCCGTGCTCCATGCAACCCTGCCGGACTCCTTCTTGCCGGACCCTCCTCACTATAAAGGTTCATCTCCGACCGCAATTTCACGGTATATTTGGCTCTGCTTTCCCATCCCAGGACCTCCACTACTTTCCCTAGAGTGAAAGCTAGCTGAGGGCCGTGTCGCAGTGAGGAGGAAGTGACCTTAGCCACTGATCCGGCAAAGCTTCTCGCCGTGCGCCGCCGCGAGGTGCGCCGAGCCTCGGATTCCGACGAATCCTTGAGGCAAAGACCCCCAGAGCTTCTCCAGCTCATGTCCAGTCGATTGCAGCCATCAGGTAGCGTAGATTCCTTCTAGGTTAGTTTAATTTGTGATTTCGCCCAAATCGCGCCGCCGGATTCGCCGACCGATTCCCATCGATTCGCTCATCCATTTGATCATCGGACGACCTATTCACGATCACGAGACCGCTTCCCACATTCTCCGCACATCCGATCAACTTGGTTCGCCCCGGAACCAAGAATCGCATCTCCTCCGCCATCGCCTCGCCGGAGACTCCGCTCCGCCCCCTTTCCGATCACCATTCCACTCCTAACCTGGTCGGGCAATTTGCCCTCAACCCAGGAGTTCCTCTGTGCTGTTTTGCAGGTCAAAGGATCCCATCTGGGGGTCGAGTCATTCGAGCACAGGAGCTTGGCTCCTCCGCCGTCGCCGAAGCTCTCCGGAGCTCCTCGGCCTCATCGGAGGTGTCCATAAGCTGCAGAAGCCTCTGAGCTTCATTTCTCCGATCTCAGCAGCTTAGGAGGAGGTCCCACGCGCCCATAGCGAGCCGGCGAAGTTCGCCGGTGTCCAGTTCTTCCAGGACCTTCGCCTATCGTCCGATCAACCCCGTCGCTCCAGATTTGATCATCGCCATCCATCTGCGGAGCTTCAGCCACCATCTTATCCACCTAGGGCTCGATCTGGACCGTCCATCCAACGAAGAGGCACCTTACATTCTCAACCGTCATATCAGCACATGGCGCTTCCTCTTCCATCCGATAATAACGAGGGTAATTTGCACTTAGGACCTCTTCTGTTTTGATATTTCGAGTTAGTCCTGTAAATATTTTAGTTAGCTATTTTTATTTTGGAACAATTGCAGTTAGGACCTTAGACTTTATTTTATTTGCAATCTAGTCCCTGTGTATGTGTGCCACGTACATCGACACGTGAGGTTTTGGAACATTTGCACTTTTTATCCTGTATTTTCTTGGTGTTACTGTTTGATATTTTATAAATAGGAATTACAGTTATACCCCTCCATGTCTGATTCACGTGACTTGCGCGTGATTTTGTGGACTTTTTACACAAAGGCCCCTGGGCTTTCTGATTTTGTTACTGTTTGGTCCTTGAACTATGTTTTCTTGCATTTAGGTCCCTGACTGATGTGTGCCTTATTTAGATTGAAAAAATAGCAAATTAAATCCAAATTAGGTGAAATTTGGGTACGGGCTCCAGCCATTGTGTAAAAATTTTCCTAAATTTTTGGGACTTTTGTGAGGCTTTTTGTTATTTTTAAAAAATCAAAAACACATATTTTTATCACTGTCTGCATTGGAAAATCAAAGAAAAATATAAAAACTTCTTTAGAAATTCTAAAAAAATAGGGTTAGTTAGTTTTAGTGTATTTTAGCTTCTATCCAATTTTCGTGCTTTTTGGATTTATAAAACCCTTAAAAATTGAAAAACCCTAAAAATCTTATAAAAATTCTAAAAAACTCTATAAAAACAAAAAATATAAACTCTTTTCCTGTAGCTTAGTTTTTACATATATTTTTCATAAAATTACCTCCAAACTTTTATAGATCAATTTTATATTTTTAATTGATCTTTCAAGTCTGGCTGCACAGTAACTCTTATTTTTCCTCTTTCTCGATTTTTATAAAAGCAAATAAAAATTGAAAAATTCTGAAAAATTCACCAAAAACACTTAAAAACCTAAAAAACATAAAAACATTTATTTGAATTTTCTGTGTATTTTTGAGTGCTTTAATAATTTGTTGTATTTGCTTGTTTTTACATTTTCTTATAAAATTAAAAATACAAAAACATTTAAAAATCATAAAAACCCAACAAAAACATTTTCCCCTTATTTTCGATTTTGACTATTTCGTAGGCCGTAAGGCCAACCCGTGCTCCTTGAGTTCGACCCTGATCGCTATACCAGGTTATGAAAAATAGCGAGGACCGCTTTTGATTTTGCTTGATTTATCTCTGTTTGGTGGTCTCCTTTTTCTTGATCGACCGATTTCCACTCGATCCGGGTCGCGACGACCCGAGTGTGATTATTTTTACCTAGCTCGGATTGAGTGTTTGTATTCTTCGATCATCAGAATGGCGCCGTTGCCGGGGAGCACGGTTTAGTAGTCGATTTCGATTTTTCCGCGGCTTTCTTTTACGCAGCTTTTTGTAGATATTTTTGTATATTTTTTCTCTAATTTGATTACATATTTTTCTGGACTGACACACTTTGGTTTCTCTTTCTTGCGAGGGTCCGAGGACCGAGGCGTCTTTTTCAGAAGCTGGAGCAACCGCGGGAGTCGGAGGCGGCTTCTTTCTCTACAAAGCCGCAGGAGAGCGTAAGGAGGAAAAGCTGAAGTTTGGGAGCTGCGAAATAACCGCGGAATAGCCGCAAGGATTAGTCATAGTTTAGATTTAGTTTAGTTTTGATTTATTTTCAGCAGAATAATTTTATTGTAATAACACAGGGACTTGGACACTTGGCAATTTTCGGGGTCTGTTTCGTCGAGCACTGGTGTGCTCGGGGGACCTCACCGAGATTTTCGCGGTTTTGACCATTTATTTACTACTATTTGATTTATGCGGTTTTTAGCCCTAGCTTAGGATTTTCATTGATTGTGACGTAATTAATTAGGATCCAAACACCTAATTATCTTCCTGTACCTATAGATCGAATAATTGGACCTAATTAATTAAATCACAAAGAAAAAGTTGGCTTATTTGAGGTCTGGTCCACGTGCCTTGAGGAGTCACATACAGCGTGTGCAGGATCTGTTGTGGCAGACACCGAGTGGCTCCCAAGATAGGACTCCGGACCTAGGCTCGAGTACCCGGCTACTGTGCTTTCGTGTAGAAATTGCTCTGCTAGGACCGGTTTTCCACGTGCATCATATAGGTAGTTTATATTCAGTCTTTTATTTATGTGCGGATCGCCCTGCATGTATACTGCTGGAGTCAGGTACGCATTTCTTACTTTGCATGCATCATTGATTCCCGCACATCAGCTTTTTCGTCTTCTCCCCCCGGTTTTTGGACTTAAAATAATCAGGAGAACCGAAAAGTTTTGTTAGGCATTGCTTGATTTGAAAAATACCTAAAAAAAGAAAAACTATAAAATTGGGACTGCTAAACAAACTTGACCTTAAAAGACACCTCTCCTAAAAATATGTATTGGGGAGACCAACCCCCTCATTGTCTGGTTTAATTGCGTGAGAGAGTGACCCACACACTAGGCTAGAGCCGCATCCGAGCCCCGATCAGACTACCGGCCTTTTATACGGGACAGTCTGGTTGGCGGATTGGATTCCTACAAGGTCACGTAACCGCTCTGATATCCTGACATGATCACCTAAATAAAATAGATAAGATAATTGATCGAGCTCTTACGGTCTTCAGCTCAACGTGGAGTAGGTGAATTCGGGATTTGTATTTCTTATCTTGTTTGTTTCCAGATCTCATCCGCCAGACTAGCCAGATCGAGATGATGGGCAGGAGGTCCCTTAGGAAGCCTCTGGCTGCACCACTTTTCAACACTCCAACCCACTCATCTAGGTTGGTTCGTGAGAGCCCAGACCCGCTCTCCGAACCCGAGTTCGATTCCGCCCTGTTCCCCCTTGACCACCCTTATTCTGTTCCTGAGTTACCAGTGCCAGATGCGAGACCACAGGAAGATGATATTTCGGCACCTGAGTTTGGGTCTTTTGCCTTTGCAGAGACCATGGCCAGCAGCGAGGATCGCACCGAGGGTCATAGGCCAGAGACGACCACATACGTACTGGACCAGGGTGCGATCAACACCACCATGTTAGCCTCCCTCGAGATGATGTAGAGAAAGATACGGGACCAGGGAGCTTTCATGGTGGAGATGAGGAGAGAGATGGAGAGGCTTCGAGAGCAGAGAGAGCAGCCGAGAGCCGATGGACGGAGAGATCCCGATCAGCCAGTAGTCTCTGCAGCAGCAGAGCAGCCGATACCAATGCGGGAGTTGCACAACCCCGGATCGATTCAGAAACATAGTTGGGTGGTACTTCCGACGATCATGGGGGACTTCAAGTTCCCCCCGAACACACTTCAGCTTCTTCCCTGTTTCCACGGGCTCGCCACTGAGGAGCCCCATCTTCATCTCCAGGAGTTTCTGATGATATGCAACACCGTCCACGATCGACAGGTGGACGAGGACACCATCGGGATGATTGCCTTCATCTTTTCACTGGTAGATAGAGAAGCCACCTGCCTGAAGCATTTGGGGAAGTTTGTTTATGCCTGGGAGCAGCTCCGCACCGAGTACTTGCACAAGTACTATCCACTCAAGAGGACCAACGCAGCGAGGGCCCTGATCAGCAACTTCTCCATTCTCCCCAACGATCAATTCCATGAGGCATGGGAGAGGTTCCATGAGCTTACCGACCGATGCCCACACCTCAACATCATGAAGCCGAACCTAATTCAGAGCTTCTTTTGCGGGTTGACACCAGAGCTGCAGGGCCTGGTGAACGCTTCTTGTGGCGGTTCCTACTTCGCCAAGGATGAAGATCAGGTCTGGGCCATCTACGAGGAGATGGACGAGAACTATACAGTGATGTCCCAGACCCGACTCTACACTCAGGGATGCCCTCAGCCACAGATCGTGCAGTTTCATGGGATAGTACGGGTCGACGCCGGTCCTTCCACTTCGTCAGCGGCAGCCGCACAAGCCGAGTCCACAGCCGCCGACATCGGCATCATCAGCGAGAAGCTGGACCGGTTGGAGCTGATAGAGAAGAAGCAGTGCCAGAGCATATCTCAGATGGAGCAGATGGCACAGTTGCTGAGTGATCTGAAGACACATGTCATGTGTCTCCAAGAGGCACAAACGACTTCTCAGCCCCGTCTTCAGTCAGGAGGAGATCCGAGCATCAGTGACAGCTCGTCCCAACACTCCACTCAGCCTAGACAGGTTCACCTTGTACAGGCGGAGCCGTACCAGCAGCCACAGCCGTACTACCAGACACCACCATCCCCAGACACTCAAATGGTGGTCTACTAGCCGAATCAGCCCCTGGTAGTACTCCCGCCACCCTCTTACGAGCCGGAGCCGTTGATGGATGTCAACGGGATTTGGTTCAACCGACCCCATCCTGGTATCCGACGAGACCATCCCGGATTCCGTTGGTCGGCCGGAGGTGCCAGTTCCCAGCAGCAGCCTCCAGTTCAGGGTGGTCAGTACGACCATCAGCGTGAGCAGTACCGGCAACCCCAGCCCCCAGTACGTCAGTAGCAGCAGTCATCCCAGTATGGACCTCGTCCCTATCAGCAGGGACATTCTTAGAGGTATGATCAACCTCCTCAACAGCAGCAGCATCCACAGCAGTACCCCTCTCACCCGCACCAGCCACAACAACAGCCTCACTACCAGCGAGGCCACCCGTCGGGATCTCATGGGCCAGCCTATGAGAACCCCGCCTTAGACGACTTAGCCCGCCTCATGACAGAGCAACAGGCTACATTCAGATGGGAGATGGATGAGTTCCGCCAGGAGATGCGAGAGATTGTGAGAGGGAAGGCCGCCATCCCTGCCCAGATTGAGTCGAACCCGAACAATCTGAAGAGGAAGTCTGAGCAGGTTGAGTTCACAGAGATTACCACTCCTAGCAATTCTTTTGGTGATTTGTCTGCATACATGTTTGATGCTGATTTTGTCACACTTAGGAGCGGTAGGATGCCAGCAGGCGGCACCTCGTCTGAGCGATGACACCACGTCACTTCCAGAACGCCAGGTGAGGAGGAGCGCGGTACTGAGGCCGCGAGAGATGATGACGGTGGTACTGATGCCACCATGGACATTGATCCAGCCGACGGTACTGAGGTCGTCGATTCACCAGTTGGAGGAGGTGGTACTGACGCCACCACAGTTGCTGAGCCAGAGTGCGATACTGATGCCACGAGACGACATGCCGAGGGTGGTACTGAAGCCACCACTTCTACTTCTGCTAGTCCTATTGTCTTTCCATCTGTACATGTATCTCAGGACGTTTCTGGAAATAAAGGAAATGGTATGTTATTCGGATCCACATGTTTTGATTGATGATGTTTGTGTGTGTAGATTCTGTTGTTCATGAGCATGCCAGACCCTCTCCTCGTCCTTCGTCTGAGAAGGATCCCGTGATCCCCTTTTCACGAGCACTTCACATGGCAAAGGGGAAGAAATTAGAAAATCCAAAAAAGAATCATCAGATAGAGTTCAGCCAGCAGATGATAGATCGATTCCATATTCAGCTGACTCTTCAGGAGGCCTTGGAGCACATCCCTCTACTCTAGAGATAACTCAGAGACAGGACCACAGTTAGGAGGAAGAGGAGGAACCATCATTCTGAGATCCATGTGCTTACTCGTACCACTTGTTTCGCGATTCAGAACTGTTTCCCAGCCAAGAGGCCAGATGCAGGAGCCCCGTATGTCAGATGCCAAATTCATGAGCAGAGGTTCGACCACACTCTATTAGACAACGGTTCTTCGATCAACCTACTTCCGACAACCCTTCTCGACCGCTTCGAGTTGGGCACTCTTCGACAGAGCAAGACGATCATTCAGTTTGCTGATCGATCTGCCAAGAGGCTGAAGGGGTTGCTGAAGGACGTTGTCATCACGATTCAGGGCCTAAAATTCCCCGTGGACTTCGTTGTGTTGGACATAGAGATCCCTGAGTATGTGACCGATACCCCTATCATTTTAGGACGCCCGTTCTTGGCCACAGCTAAGGCAGGGTCCGACCATGATAGCGGGAAGGTGTACTTTCGCATCGAGGGTGAGAGTATACAAATAGAGACGATCGAGGAGACTAGAGCCAGAGATTCAGCTTGCTTAGAGCCGACTTCCGATTTAGAGCTGATGACAGAGGCATGGCTAGACATCCACCAGGACTGTGATTTTGTGATTACAGATGAGGAGGCAGTTTGGGCAAACCCAGTCGCACAGGACATCCTCTCACCTTCAGAGTTCGCTGATGCAGAGACGCCAACAGAGGAGAGCTTGGAGAGCGCATTCCTGGCCTAGGATACCTTTCAGGCCGCAGACCCGATACTAGACCACGAGACAGATTTCTGTGATGATGATACAGATCCCTCGGAGTCAGATATTGATTGGGCAGAGTTTGTTGATTTGATACCATGTCTGACTTCCACTGAGCCTACAGTTAGGGAGGAGGTTGATGCCGAACAGAGCAGAGATAGACCAGTCGAGCAGCCTTCTCCAGTTACAGTTTGTGAGCGAGAGTTCTTATTCTCCTGTGTAGATTTGGCAGCATACACTCGGATTCTTCAGAAGCCAGATTTGCCAGCACCGATTTGTCCAGAGCTGAAGCCGCTACCAGCGTCGCTGAAGTATAGGTTCCTTGCGGGTGAGCATGAGATGTACCCAGTCATTATCTCCGTTGATCTGACTGGAGAGCAAGAATCCCGTCTGATGGGGGTTCTTGAAAAGAACCGCAAGGCGATAGGATGGAGGGTAGATGATCTCCAGGGGATCAGTCCGTCTCTGTGCTCCCACCATATCTATCTCGAGGATGAGGCAAAGCCGTCACGTGAGTTCCAGCAGCGGCTGAACCCGAATATTAGAGAGGTTGTCATGAAGGAGATCTTGAAATGGTGGAGCGCCGATTTTATCTACCCCATCTCCGACTCCAAGTGGGTCAGTCCGTTGCATGTGGTGCCCAAGAAGATGGGCATCACTACAGTCGTCACGGAGTCTGAAGAGGAGATTGCGACCCGGGTACCCACTTCTTGGCAGATCTGTATGGAATACAGACGATTGAACTAGGCCACCAAGAAGGATCATTTCCCCCTGCCATTTATTGATCAGATTATTGAGAGGCTGGCAGGGAAGAGCCATTATTGTTTCTTGGATGGGTATTCCGGCTATAATCAGGTGGCCATCGCACCCGAGGACCAGGACAAGACTACCTTCACCTGTCCCTTCGGGACATATGCTTTCAGACGCATGCCATTTGGATTGTGCAACGCTCCAGTGAGATTCCAGAGATGCATGTTGTCCATCTTTTCGGACATGGTGGGGGAGTGCTTGAAGGTCTTCATGGATGATTTCTCGATCTACGACGACAGATTTGACTCTTGTCTTGACTGCAGAGACCGAGTCCTTCAGCGATGCATAGAGGTTCACCTTGTATTGTCTTGGGAGAAGAGTCACTTCATGGTGACTCAAGGGACAGTGCTTGGCCACATCATCTCCAACAGGGGCATGGAGGTTGATCCGGCCAAGGTGGATGTCATTAGAAAACTCGATCCACCGTCCAAATTGCGGCAGTTATGGTCTTTTCTGGGACACGTCGGCTTCTACTGACGCTTCATTCATGATTTCAGCAGGATTGCCCGACCGTTGACTGATCTGCTGACGAAAGACACCGAGTTCCTTGTTGATGATAAGTGTCTATCGTCGTTTGAGACTCTCAAGAGCTGTGTTATAGAGGCTCCTGTTCTCCATCCACCTGATTGGTCTCTCCCATTCGAGATCATGATGGACGCCTCCGATTTTATCGTGGGGGCCTTGCTGGGACAGAGGAGGGATGGAGTCCCATTTGCCATTCACTACGCTAGCTGTACATTGGATGCCACGTAGCAGAACTATACCGTCACAGAGAAGGAGATTCTAGCTATAGTCTTCGCCCTAGATAAGTTCAGATCTTACATCATTGGATCTAGAGTGACCATTTACACTGATCATACCGCCATCCGGTACCTCATGACAAAGAAGGATGCCAAAGCCAGATTGACCAAATGGATCCTTCTACTCCAGGAGTTTGATATTGAGATTAAGGATAAGCCTGGAGTCAAGAATGTGGTGGCGGATCATCTCTCCCGATTGGAGTATCTTGAGGATTCTGAGCAGATTGACCCTATTTGTGAGACCTTCCCAGATGAGGCGATCCTTGCTATCGCCTCGCTCCCATGGTGTGCCGATATTGTGAACTATCTTGTCGCCAAGAAAGTCCTACAAGATTGGCCCATGCAGAAACTTGAGACCTTCCTAGCGAAGGCCAAGTTTTACCATTGGGAGGATCCCGTCCTTTACCATGAGGGAGGGGATGGTGTCTGGCGTCGGTGCATTCCCCAGGAGGAGCACCACAACGTCCTTACTTACTGCCACCAGCTTGAGGCAGGAGGACATCACTCAGGGTGGAGAACATCACAGAAAGTGCTCCAATCCGGCCTATGGTGGCCTACTCTCTTCAAGGACTCTGATGAGTTCGTGAAGAGGTGTACTGACTGTCATAGGATGGGCACTTGTGGACGACGTGATATGATGTCGATGCAGCCCATACACTACTGTGAGGTTTTTGACGCATGGGGCATCGATTTCATGAGTCCATTACCTAGGAGTCAGGGATTTGAGTACATTCTGTTGGCCGTGGATTATGTGAGTCGTTGGGTTGAGGCCATCCCCACCCGAACCGCAGATGCTAGGACTGTATGTAGATTTTTGAGGAAGAATATCATTTCACGGTTTGGGCTACCTCGAGTGTTGATATCTGACGGGGGGTCTCATTTCGTCTACGACAAGGTAAAGGCCCTTGCTAGCGAGTTCAGCATAGACCATCGAGTTGCCACTCCATACCACCCTCAGACGAATGATCTTGCTGAAGTGTCGAACAGGGAGATCAAGACTATATTGCAGAAAGTCGCCCGCCCTGACCGAAAGGATTGGTCACAGCTTTTGGACTCGGTCTTGTGGGCATATAGGATGTCTTTCAAGACTCCTTTGGGTACATCTCCCTTTCGCCTCGTTTATGGAAAGCCGTTCCATTTACCTGTTGAGCTGAGACATAGGTCACTTTGGGCAGTCACTGATATACTTTTGGATCCAGAGAGTGTAGGAGATCAGAGGAGGGCAGAGTTAGCAGCCATGGAGGAGCTTCGTGATACTGCCTTTTCAAACAACCTACAATATAAGGAGAGAGTGAAGGAGTGGCATGATTCTCATATCAGCCACAAGCAGTGGCTGTTTGATGCTAGGCTTCGTCTATTTCCAGGGAAGCTACAGAGCAAATGGAAGGGACCGTATTTTGTTAGAAAGGTGCATGACAATGGGAGTATTGATATATCTGAGTTCTCTTCTGATGCTACCTTTCGAGTGAACGGCCAGCGACTCAAGCCATATCTATATCATGAGCTGCGGGTCGTTGATGTTGCCCCTATTCACTTTGCGTGAGATGTGGTCTCTTGATCACATCTATTGCATCTCACGCCTGATTATCACTGTTCTTCCGACTTGTATAGATCCAGTTGTCCATATCACTCTATTCTTTAGTCCCACATCCCTTTTGTCATCTTACGATTATGCTATACTTAGGGTGTACTTTACCCTAAGTATAGGGGGTATAGGATATTCCGGTATTCTATTGATTCTTTCTACCTCTGTTTTGTTGCCTATACTTAAGGATATTTCACCCTAAGTATGGGGGGGGGGTAGACCCTGTACATCCTTCTACTCGGATTTCCTTTCATGTACAACTTGCTATACTTAGGATTATATAGGGGAAACACTGAGTTCTCTTCATTCTATTCTTTGATTCGTCTTTGTATACACCATTTCTTTTCACTTCCCTAAACTAATCACGAGTTATGTTTTCTTCATCGCTCTTGATCACTCTGAGGACATCGTTCGAGCTTGGTATAGGGGGTTGTGTATATATTTCATATATACTTTTGCCATAACTCGTACTTTGTGTGAGTGTGTTAATAAATAAAAATGGCTAAAAATCCATAAAAATTTAAAAATTTTCCCTTGTACTTAAAATTCTTCTTGCACATACCTATTTATTAATAAAATTATTTTTGTACAAAGGATTGTAAAATCTTTTTGTGTAAATAGCTTGTAAATATTTTCATATCAAAATTATGTATATAGTACAAAATTTTTGTAAAATATTTTGAAAATAAAAAGTTTTCAAAAACCTTTTGTAAATTTTTGTAAATATTTTGCAAAACTTCGCATCCATGCATATATCCATGTTTTCAAACATTTTTCAAAAATTTTGCACATATGTAAATATTTTTAAATTACATCTTTGTAAAATAACACCTTTGTAAATACTTGCGCAGTTTTTCCAAATCATAGTTGACATTTAAACTGGCCTGGAATTAAATTGACAAATGGAGCTTGGTTAAGACCTTAATCCACCTAATAATAAGAGGAACCTTATAGGGCTTAGGATTGAGACTTTTCAGGTCCACTGGGACTTAATTCTTTGAGTCCACTTGGCTATGAGCATATGTCATCTTAATGAGCCTAAGTAGAGCACTTAACAACAGACGCATGACTCTCAGAGACAATGACTTGACTTGCACCAGCACTTTACACATAGCTCTCCACGGATGAGGTGGTGAGGAGGCAGTTTCCTTTGGCTTGGGGTAGCATATGAGGGTAGTACTTCTAGGAGGAACCTCTCTTCTTCTTATAGTGAAGGAAGCGCGTCTCAACTTGGTCTGGTGGTTATGAAGTCTAAAGACATAAGCTGTGGGTTGCAATAAAGCTTCAAAAGAGGGATAGTCTACTGGCTCAAGAGGAAAAACTCCTTGTATATATGCTGCACCATGTAGATATGTTGTAAAGATGCACATGAAAAAAAAGTGCAAAAAGAAAAGAACTCCAAAAAAAGTGGTGGGTCAGATTGAAAATTTAATAATCCCACCAGAGTGTATATAGTCAAATAAAGCAAGGCTTGATATCCATGTTCCATCTCATGAAGCTTGCAGCGAGAGACTCAGCTACACTGGTTAGAGCTCCCAAGGATACATGACTACACTGGCCATGGTCCATTCTCTTCTTCCCCCTCTTCTTGAGCCGATTGCACTTGAACTTAGAAGGGAATACCCCGCTTCTCGAGGAAAGAGTTGCTAGACCGAGGCATTAGAGTGACCGTGTTGGGGGAGGTTGTTTCTTTGTTACTTATGAGGTGGGGAGCTACATATCACTTACACCGTAAAAGGAAAGATTCATGGTCATTAGAGTTTGTGTATGTAGACTTGTTCTGATCTGGTTTATTGAGGAGTCTTGACCATAGCTTGGTGGAACTTAGAGGCTGTTAAGTTTTAAGCTTAAGTCCAAATAAGGTTCCGACAAATTAATAATCCAAAGGTCTGACCGAGCTCCATATTTCAATTTAATGAAGGAAAGTTTAATAATCAACCTTGATTTATCCTCTTTTTCCTTTTCTTTCTCTTTTGCACTTCTTTTTCAAATAAGTGTTTGCTAAGGGACTAGCAAAAGTAAAGTATAGGGGGGGGTGATGAATACCAATTCATCACTCTTTATTTCTTTATTTTAGCTAGAAACTTGAGCAAAATACCATGTAAATATGTGTAAATATCATAAATTGCCAAAACACTTGCATCATGTAAATATGCATAATTAGCATATTTTTGTGCCAAAATAAAGGAATAAAGAAACACAAGAAAAAGAGGGAAATATTTAGAATAAATATTGAGTGACCTAATCCCAAGGGAGGGCTCAACATGGGCCTGACCGCAAAAGAACCTAAGTAGAGAGAGATAAGGTCATTCATACATGTACATACCCCCATATATTTAAATAAATTTATTTTCCTCAAAATAAAAATTAAAAAGTGTTTCTTATGATTTGTTTATATTTATAAAATAAAACTAAAATAAAAATGAGAAAAACAAAATAAAAATAAAAATAAATAAAACCTCTCTCATCAGTATATATAGACCATTTATATTAAATAACATACCTATTTATTTTCTCCTTGTAAATAAGTAATAAAAATCCCATAAAAATATCTCTATATTCTATATTTCATGGCGTAAATAAATAAAATAAAAATCAGGAAAATAAAAATAAAATAAAAAGAAAAATTATAAAAATCATTTTCCACCTTGTGTATATACCATGTACATATATAAACCTATTTACTTAACCCATGTAAATACATCATAAAAATAAAATAAAAATACCTTATTATTCCAAATTTTATGTTGTAAATAAATAAAATATAATATTGGAATAAATGTCCAAAAATAAACAATTAAAAATAAAAATAAAAATACATATATGTATATACGTATATATAATAATAATATAATGTAAATACATTATTTATTTTTCAAAAAAATAAAAATAAATAAAAAATAATTTGAAAAAAATAACATTTTTCATGTTTTGACTTTTTCGAAATAAAATCATTTAATAATTTTAATTGAATTTTCAAAGAATTAATAATTGGAGGATTCTGATTGGTCCACGGGGGATTGTTAACCCCCGGTCAACTCTCCCCCGCGGACCCTTTCCCCTCGAATTGGGCATTCGACCCGACTTCTCCGAATTTTCCCCATCTGACCCGACACCCATTCGCCAAAACCCCGGGCTCTGATCAAAGTTTCCACATCCGAGACCCTCGCCCGGTCAGCTTCCTAGGGATCCGTGCTCCACGCAACCCTGCCCGACTCCTTCTTGCCGGACCCTCCTTACTGTAAAGGTTCACCCCGACCGCAAATTCACGGTATCTTTGGCTCCTCTTTCCCATCCCAGGACCTCCACTACCTTCCCTAGAGTGGCAGCTAGCCGAGGGCCGTGTCGCAGTGAGGAGGAAGTGACCCTAGCCACTGATCCGACGAAGCTTCTCGTCGTGCGCCGCCGCGAGGTGCGTCGAGCCTCGGATCCTGACGAATCCTTGAGGCAAAGACCCTCAGAGCTTCTCCAGCTCATCCCCAGTCGATTGGAGCCATCAGGTAGCGTAGATTCCTTCTAGGTTAGTTTAATTTGTGATTTCGCCCAAATCGCGCCGCCGGCTTTGCCGGCCGATTCCCATCGATTCGCTCATCCATTAGATCATTGGACCACCTATTCACGATCACGAGACCTCTCCCCACATTCTCCGCACATCCGATCAACTTAGTTCGCCCCAGAACCAAGAATGACGTCTCCTCTGTCGTCGCCTCGCCGGAGACTCTGCTCCGCCCCTTTCCGATCACCATTCCACCCCTAACCTGGTCGAGGCAATTTACCCTCGACCTAGGAGTTGCTCTGTGCTGTTTTGCAGGTCAAAGGATCCCATCTGGGGGTCGAGTCGTTCGAGCACAGGAGCTTGGCTCCTCCGACGTCGCCGAAGCTCCCCGGAGCTCCTCAGCCTCATCGGAGGTGTCCATCAGTTGCGGAATCCTCTGAGCTTCATTTCGCCGATCTCAACAGCTCAGGAGGAGGTCCCACGTGCCCGTAGCGAGCCGGCGAAGTTCACCGGCATCCAGTTCTTCCAGGACCTTCGCTTATCGTTCGATCAGCCTCGTCGCTCCAGATTTGATCATCGCCGTCCATCTGCAGAGCTTCAGCCACCGTCTGATCCACCTCGGGCTCGATCTGGACCGTCCATCCAACGAAGAAGCACCTTACATTCTCAGCCGTCAGATCATCACGTGGCGCTTCCTCGTCCATCCGATAATAACGAGGGTAATTTGCACTTAGGCCCTCTTCTGTTTTGATATTTTGAGTTAGTCTTGTAAATATTTTAGTTAGTTGTTTTTATTTTGGAACAATTGCAGTTAGGATCTTAGAATTTATTTTATTTGCAATCTAGTCCCTATGTATGTGAGACACGTGCATTGACACGTGAGGTTTTGGAACATTTCCACTTTTTATCCTGTATTTTCTTGGTGTTACTATTTGGTATTTTATAAATAGGAATTACAGTTATACCCCTCCGTGTCTGATTCACGTGCCTTGCGTGTGATTTTGTGGACTTTTTGCACAAGGGCCCCTGGGCTTTCTGATTTTGTCACTGTTTGGTCCTCGAACTATGTTTTCTTGCATTTAGGTCCCTAATTGCTGTGTGCCTTGTTTTGATTGAATAAAATAGCAAATTAAATCCAAATTAGGTGAAATTTGGACACGTGGCTCTTGTCAATGTGTAAAAATTTCCCTAAATTTTGGGAAATTTTTGAGGCTTTTTGTTATTTTTAAAAAATCAAAAACACGTATTTTTGTCACTGTTTGCATTGGAAAATAAAGAAAAATATAAAAACTTCTTTAAAAATTCTAAAATAATTAGGGTTAGTTAGTTTTAGTGTATTTTAGCTTCTGTCCAATTTTCGTGCTTTTTGGATTTATAAAACCCTTAAAAATTGAAAAACCCTAAAAATCTTATAAAAATTCTAAAGAATTCTATAAATAAAATAAAATATTTTCCTGTACCTTAGTTTTTACATGTATTTTTCATAAAAATTTCCTCCAGACTTTTATAGGTCAATTTTATATTTTTAATTGATCTTTCAAGTCTGGCTGCACATTAGCTTTTATTTTTCCTCTTTCTCGATTTTTATAAAGTCGAATAAAAATTGAAAAATTCTGAAAAATTCACCAAAAACACTTAAAAACCTAAAAAACATTTCCCCCTTTTTTTTTGATTTTTGACTACTTTGTAGGCCGCAAGGCCAACCCGTGCTCCTTGAGTTCGACCCTGGTCGCTATACCAGGTTAATAAAAATAGCGAGGACCGCTTTAGATTTTGCTTGATTTATATCTGTTTGGTGGTCTCCTTTTTCTTGATCGACCGATTTCCACTCGATCCGGGTCGCGACGACCCGAGTGTGATTATTTTTACCTAGCCCGGATTGAGTGTTTGGATTCTTCGGCCATCACCATGCCAGGTCCAAGCCCTAACTTCCACCATCATTGTGCGCCACTTGTCCTTGCTTCCCCCCTCTTCTTCCGATTAATACGAGCCCATGAAAGAACTGAGCCCATGACATGCAACTCAACTTTCTCCCCTTCAAATAGGCCCTCTCCGACACTTTCACGCTTGTCCACCTTTATGCGGGCCGAGGCCCAACGCCTCTGCTCCCCTTTGTGATAGAGAGGGGATCGATCGAGGACGTGGCAATGATCGCCAGCCCCGGTGAGGACCCACATCCATGGTAGGCCATGACATGACCATAACACGACCGAGGAGATGCCCTGAAGGGTCGCCAGAGTCCAGTGAAGATCGGAGCTCCGCTTGGTGCTCAACATAGACCGTCTCGTCCTCCTTGATCTCCAGGTAAGATCTCTCCTCTTTTCCTTCTTGTTTATCCTAATTAATTAGGTGCACGCGCACATCATTTTCACCATAAATTGGTCACTTCAGAAGCTTCCCCTCACCTTACTCATCCTCGCACCACTCCTAGCTCACCTCTTCCTCTTCTCCATCACCTGACCACATTCGCACCACCTCCTCTCCAGTTCGCCGGAGACGGAGCTTCGAGTCCCCAATCCTTCACTCGTATGGAACCCCATTCCACTCACTTCGTGCAATACCTGCACGTTTTGGCTATTCCTAACACTTGTAGGTGACTCCCTTAATGTCCGGAGCTTCGCAGGAGCTTAGTTTGAAAGCTCCATCTCCGATCCACTCACATCACCACGACGACATCGATCTCCTCGGCAGTACCCTTACGCTCGAACTTCAACGTTAACTCCTCCAGATCCTTCCCCAAGCCACCGACATTCGATGGAGGCCTGTCAGAGGGATGGGGAGCTCTCTGGAGAGCCACCAAGGTCGTTGCAGGAGGCAGTTGTGCTGTAGAACGCTGTGTACAGATGACGTCCTATCCTCACGATCGAACGACCCAAAGGAAGCCACATGTCCTCCCCGAGCCTCTGCATCTAGCCTTCAGGCTTGGGCTATCTGAGCCAAGCCAAAGCACCATGTGACGCCGCGTGGCCCGAGCCTCCAGTGTGCGACATCGAGCCAAGCGCTGAGCTTCGCATCCAACTGAGCCTAGCCCTCACGTGCTTTGATCACGTTGGTGTGGGTAAATTGCATTGGTGTCTTTCCACTCTCTCCAAATTACATTCAGGTCCTTCCAAGCACATGCAATGCATGCACGCCTAGGGTTATTTACAAATCAACCCCTTATGTTTCAATAATTGCAATATAGTCCCCACATACATGGAAAATTTAAAGAGAAGGCCTTGTAGTTATTTTTAATTATTTTTATGCCTTCCCAAGGACATGTTTGTGTTGATTCTGTAATTATTTTAATGTTTTCTTCACGTTTATGCCCCTAGACTATTTTGCAAATATCTTGAGCATATGATCTCCGTTTAAGTTGATTTCAATTTCATTTTGAAGCATGTTTTGTTGTCTGTCCAGTGGAATTATTTATTTCCTGTCACGACACTTAAATCAGATTGATAAGTTCTAGATATATAATGTTATATGTTTAATTATTTTAATGCCATTTGTTAGTTCATAAATTAAATTTTCTTCATGAATTGATCCTGAAATTGATCACATGTTTATTTCTCAATGATTTTGTTTATGTAGGGTATATTTACACATTTTTGCATTTGTATCATATTGCATTATAAAAACCAAATCAAAAAGTATTTTCTATTCATGCATCATATGTCTTCATCGGTGGCATGATATTTCCTTGTTTGTTGACCTCTTAGTTGTTAATCAATCACTTGATCCGAATATCAAGAGTCTGAGTAGCAACTTAAGAGGCTCATATCCCAGAGTTCGACCTTCGTACACTTACCAAGTAAATTGACCTGGTTTTCGCCTCCTGTGCTACTGTTGAAACAATGAGATTAGAGAGGTAAAAACGTGGTTTGTCATAAGGATCACGAAATACGATACTCAATAACACTCCCAGATGAAGGGGTGAGGTTCTTTCACAACCTCAGCTCACTAGAACCACCCTCGGGAAAAAAATCATGCAGAAAATAGATCAACATCAGATGGAAACATGGAGGGATATATAAAGGCCGGGGATGGCTATATATTTATTCGAGCGAGCGAGAGGTTTATTTGATTAAGAGATTTGTAAAAGAAACCGAGAGGAAGGGCTGCTGGATCAGGTAGGAAAAAGGAGTGAAGGGGCAGCCAACGAACAAAGTAATTAGGCAGAAATGGTGAATGGAAGGCTAACCCAGGTCAACGAACCCTGGTATGCCAATGAGAGGAAAGGGCGCTACAAGACAAAATGTAAAATGACAAAATAGTAAAAAATGAGAAACAAATTAATATAAATATGAAAATGAATTTAAATAAATAAAAAATATGAATAAATAAATAATCTTATTTGTGATTAATTTTAATAAATTAAGTAAATTGAATAAATTTAAATATTAACCTTTATTCATAAGTATTTATACCTGTTTATATGAAATAATTTATTAAGTCAAATAAATAAGGATATTTGCAATATATAGTGGTACACATACAATATACACAATGAATTTATTTTTTATTCTTTTGGAATTAATTATTTTTATTTTCATTTTATATTAATCAAATATAATATTTATAAGTATCTAAAAATACAATATGTGGAAAAATATACATAAAATAAATAAAAGAATATATTCACACCATGTACAATTCAAACATAGTATACAATACACTCCAAAAACCACTTTTTACATCTTAACTCCAATTTTAATAAAACCAATTTCATTTTAAAGCTAATTTAATTTAGATTAAAATAAAAGTAAGTTTGCTTTATTTTGAATTTTTATGGAGAAGGTATGGATTTGACAAGTTAAGCCTTGCATCCATTTCAAAGTGTTATTATTTACACTATATACAAGTTTTCGTCTTGCAATTATTTTTAATATTTATAACTTATTTTTATATACAAGTTCCAATAAGAAAATATTTTTTCGAGATAAATTGGATGATGAATAAAATAGAATAGGAAATATATACAATATTTACATTATGTATAATGATGAATCGTGATGAAAATACAAGTGGAATTGATTTTTCTTAATTTTTTATGTGAAGAGCTTATCTCCCACTACTTTATTCCTTATCGACCAATTCAAGTCTTGACCTTCTCCCGGAGTTAGAGTCAGCCTGTATTTATTTCATATATACAATCTTTATTTTTCCTTTATTTATTTATTTTAGGTTAATAATAATTATAACTATATACTAGATACAAACGAATAAGAGATTTATAAAAAAAGTGTTTTCTTGATATTTACAAGTGTTTAAGATATGATTTTAAGCTAAAATAAATGAATAAAGATGATGAAATGCATATACATCACTGTCCAAGTCACATTATGTGTTGTTTTTATGTGCATTTATTTTTGATTTTTTCTATGTATTTTTATGTACAAGTTTCATGTTGAGGATTTTATTATTTTAGGTGTGTAAAAAGGAAAATAAAATAAGGCATATATGGATATTTATTGATGAATAAAATTAGGATTTTCATGTTTTTGTACAATTTGATTTCCCTATCTCCCCTTACTTTATTCCCGATCGACTTAGTTAATATTGACTTGGTCTTGGGGGTTGGGCCCATTCAGTGTCTTTGACACTTCATTTGCTTTCCTTTTCTTTCCTTTATTCTTTTATTTTAGTATTAAATATGTGCATTTATACATTATTTACATGTCAAATAATGGGTGTTCTTTTGTACAACTTAATGCTATTTACATGCATTTATCTAGTGATTTAAGGCCGAAATGAAAGAATAAAGGTGATGAAATGGAGATTCATCAGAGACACTTGGTCATACATCGATTGCTAATTGCGTTTGATTAACAGATCGATGCAAAACCTCTCTATCGAGAGGTTTTCAGTATGGTAATCAAACATGATTAGCAATAGCTGTAGTGACCAGGTATATCTCAATCAACAATTAACCTACAATAATGAATAACAACCAATATGCATACTTGAGTTAAAATTTATTATAACTTTAAAATAAGTGTATGGGCGTAAGTACGGTAGAGTGTTAACTCAGAAAAAAACCAAAATGAATATAACTGAAAAATATTATTAATTATTGTTAATTAATAATATTTTTAGATTTTAACTTTGCTTGTTTTAATTTCTTTTTCTGATTTTTATATTTTATGGGTTTTTATGGATATTCAAAATTGTATGATTTTAATGTTTTACATTTTTGATGTTTTTAATTTGTAATTTTTATTTTTCTTTTTAGTTTTAAAAATAAGGTTTATAATAATATATAGATGATATATGTATAATATCTAGATAAACTAAAGAGAAGAGATGTTTTTAGATTTTTAAATAAGTTAAAATAAAGTCGAAATAAAGAAAATAAAATGTTTTTGGAGTTGACACATTTTTTCTATTTTGAATGATTTTTGAAGCATTTTTCCAATTTTTTATGTATTTTAAAGTAGAATATAAGTGAATAATGAAAATTTAGAAACTTTTATAGGGTCTTAAAAATAGATATCAGTTAAAAATAAACCCTAGAACAATTTTACTAGATATTATATATAGCAAAGAAAATCTAGAAATAGAGAACACAATTTTTAGATTCTTCTAAGATTTTTGAAATTTTTATAAATTTTTCTATTTTGTAATTTTTATGGTTTTGGTTTTCAAATTTTAAATATTTCTAGTCTGGTGAGAAAAAAACATATTGTATTTTTCTTGGAAATTTTGAAATATTTTGAAATTTTATGGATTTTAAATAGGTAAACTGGAGAAAATGACATATTTTTTATTTTTAACAAATAGTAAAATAATTTTAAATACCTTGTGAAAAATACATGTGATAAATATGGGTTCCAGGAACTTAAGTAAATTTTCCTATAATTTTTGGACACAAATGCTATTTAAAACATTTAAAATACAAGCGAAAATATAAATCAGCAATACATGGATAAAAAATGCAATTTTCTGGAACATTTCATGCATTTGATAAACATAAGGACAAAATCCAATGACTAAACACGTAATTTTCCCAATTAAAATTATGTTTATACCTAAATAAGCTTGGTATGTGTGTAAGTGCAAATAGACACACTTCTATGAGCAAACACGTAATTTGGCCTAAAGTATTACATTGCTATTACAAAATTTGGGACCAAATTAAAATAAGTAAGCATAGAGGGGGTCCCTTGCGAAAATGACGAAGCGACTCTTGTGGAGAGCTACATAAGGTGACCTTGCACTGGACCTAAGTGCAAGTCAAGGAAAACTTGGGGTCCTAATGTTAAATATTACAAAATATTTTACACTACAGTTAAATTTTCAAAAAATAAAAATAGATAACAAAAATTGGGTGATAGATCTGCAATATACTCGAAGGAGCTCGTTGATGGACGAGCGGGGATTGATTCACTTAAAAGATCGGGCGGTGTAGATGGGCCCGTACCCCTTCGTCGATGGATGTATGAAATTAGATCCTCATATGGATCTAAGAATCGCTGCTAGGCTTGATCCAATGGTAGAGATCAAAACTGGGAGGCTGTTCTTGATCCGACGGTTGCTGCTCCTCTCCAAGAATGGGAAAAACAACCACATTGGGATGCTTTGATCATAGATATCTTGTGATTTTGACATCCTCCTGTTCTTCTGAGTGGATCAACATGTTCCTAGAGGGTTTTGCAATGGATGATACCCTCAGATGAGTCCGGGCCTCGCTGATTGAGCTAGAGGGTCTTTGTAGTGGATGATACCCTCAGATGAGTCCGAGCCTCGTTGATCGAGTCCCGGAGCTCCAGCAAAGCTCAGGCACCTTTAAAACCTTACTTATGCCTTGAATTGATCCAAAAGGAGCCTCGACATTGCTTCACCTGATCAAAATGGTTTGGGATCGATAGACTCTCTCTACCCACAAAAATGGGGCCAAACAGACTAGGGTGAGGTAAAGGTGAAACCTCCAGCAACAAGGGGGCGGATGGAGGTTGATTCGTTGATCTTTACGAGGTCAGGTAGTTTAGATGAGTCTAAAAGATGGAGCAGGAGATGAGGAACGGAAATAGAGTGATCGGGGGTTCGAGACAAAGTTGGAACAAGCGGGTCAATAATCAAAGCCTATAGCTCATGCGAGATTTTTTTATTTTAAGCTGCAATGAATCAAATCAGACAAAATAAAAGTCTAACCTACACTACTAATTATTCTAGGAATCGAAAATACAAGGATATAACAACTCACCTGACCGAGATTGGCTGGGAGCACAAGTTGCACGGAGGAGCTCTGGCGAAGTTGAATCACGATCCCTCCTTCTCCTCGCCTCAATTCACATGGAAACACCTCCTATTATTAGGGCTCATCCCCATGCAAGAATCTAGAGGCCACGGTGGGTGCAATCGAATTTGATTTTAAAAATGAGATACTATATTAGCAATTACTGGAGCGAGGGTATTCTCTTAGGGTTCACGCTTCGATCGAGGCCTGACTGATGCAGCTCTTCGATGGGCGTGAAAGCTTAATCTTGGGTGAAGAAATTTCGTTAAGGAGAAGAGGGTAGAAGATGCCTGGATCGATCAGAAGCAATTCGCTATGAAACGAAAAATGCATGCTTGGAACCGTTCCAAAGGGGGACTAGGGAGTTGAGTCAGATCAGCCAAAGTCACATCCTGATTAGTCCACATGGACCAAATTAGGATAAAATAGGACTGAAAATAGAAATAAAAGTATAATAAAATAGAATATGATTTTATTAATTAAATCTTAAAACATGAAAGTTGTGTCTTATTTTATGTACTATTTTAAGTGATATTTATTTATTTTTATCGATTTATTTATTATATGTTAATTTTTACAAGTATAAATGTAGGTTTATATACATATATTTTGTATATTTTATTTTTATTTTGTATTTTATATACATATTGTTATATTTACATACTTTATATAAATATAGTATTATTTATTATGTATTTACATTTTTATTTTATTTTTATTATTTTTTATGTAGGTAAATAATTACATGTATACCTATTGTAGGTATAATATACCTATGTATTACAATTGTTATTTATTTTGGATTGTTTAGATGTTTTATTTTATGTTAAATTTTAATATATTTTTTATAATTTTAATAATTATTTAAAATTATATATGAAGAAACTTTTAAAGAACTAAATAAAATAATATGATATATAGATGCCCTAGTATAATGGTACCCTAGAAAATCGACTTTTGTATCTTGACTCTATTTTAAATAAAATCACCTTCATTAGACAGATAGTTTAATTTGAAATACAAGGAGGTGAGTTTAATGAATTTTAAGTTCACGTAGAGGAGATATTGATCAATGAAGTTCTGTTGCGGCTTTTTCATATGTGTGTACCATGTAAACTATGCATGATATTTATTGGATATTATTTTCTATTTTTCTATAGGCTATTATGTACATGTTTCATGCTCAAAATTATTAAGTTTGAGGTATGTATGAGCGTATAAAATAATGCATATATGAGTCATATACATTATTTCGAACACCTAGGGTTTCTAGGGTACTATATATACTTATATGTATCAGTTTGTCCTTATCTCCTCCTCCTTTATTCCTTATCGAACTAATCAATATTTGACTAGGTATTGGATTTTAGAGTCATTTAGTATCTTCTGTACTTCATTTATTTTTATTTTATCTTCTTTATTCTTTTATTTTGGATTTAAATACATGTATTTATGCACTATTTATATATTAATGTCAGATGTTAATCCATGCAAGTTAATGATATTTACATGTATTTTACTATAGATTTATAGGCAAAATAAGAGAATAAAGGTGACTGAATCGCTATTCATCGCCTATATTCAAGACAAGACCTTTGGGAGGTCACCAGTGGCGATAATGTAGTGCCATCGTCAGCAACACAAGTGGATGCTTCAAGATCGGGAAGGCAATGTTTATGCTCAAGACAATGATCGAGAATGATCTGATTGAGTACATTAGATAATCCATTACTCTGAAAGAAGCTTGGGATGCACTCTCCACATTATTCTCACGTAAAAATGATGCGTGATTACAACTATTGGAGAATGAGCTAATGGTGCTCAAGAAAGGAGAAATGACAATCACTCAATACTTCACAAAGGTACACTCACTTTGTCGAGATATCTCTCCATTAGATCTAGAGTAAAAAATTAGTGACCATGGATGCAGAGAATTATTATATATAATTTGAGGTCAGAATCAGTGCGTTTGTCACTACTATCTTCAGGTGGCCCACTTAGCCCATCTTGTTAGAGCTGGAAAGTCTCTTAGCAAATAAAGATACTTAGCCAAGCAAATGACTAGTCTATCAGTGAAATGTGGAAAAGAAGCATTGTTTAAAGCACGTAAACGAGGGAAGCTACATGAGTTGCATCAAAAAGATTTCAACTCCTCAGTGGAAGCAACATTCTCAAAGAAGCTTCAAGCCAGTTGGGAGCTTCATATGGTCTATCACAAAGGACAAATGTTTCTTTGCAGAAAATAGTGAAGGGTGCTTCGTTTGTGGGAAAAATGGACATTATGCACGTGTCTGCAGGTTCCGAAATATACTAGCGGAAAGTAATATTGCAACATCAAGACTTGGGACGAGAAGGCCTATACAATGAGCACATCATATAAAGATTTTATCAAAATATGATTAGGATGGAGAGGTATATACAACGGTCACGCTGTACGAGGATTTATCAAAAGATGGTTGGGATGAGGAGGGAGCCAAGTTATCTCCTCCCAGGGGGAAGCTCCATTTTACCCATATATATATATATATATATATATATAGGAGTGATCCTATGAGAGCAAAAAGTTGTGAGAGCATGGGAGGGATGATTTTGGACCACATGATTCACCCAGGAGAGAGAAGACCATGAGAGAGAAAACAGAATCATGTGGTCCAGAATCATTCCTCTCATGCTCTCACAATTTTTTGCTCTCATAGTATCACTCCTCTCTCTCTCTCTCTCTCTATATATATATATATATATATATATTGCTCGACCAATCTTCTCCCGGTGAGATCCAGGAGGCAACCACCTTCTTCCACGATTGCCTTCCCCCGTAGCTGCTCAAGCTCCTTCATCACCGCGAAGTCGTGCGAGGACTCCTGGAGCTCACCTGAGTTCCAAATCTCCCAGGTGAAACCCCCACTCTCAGGCAATATCCCTCTCCTTCTTCCTTCTTCTTCTACTTCTTCATCTTTTTCTTCCTCTTTTTCCTCTTCCTTTACTGCTTCGTTTTCCTCTGTTCTTCTCAACTCCTTCACCTCATCGCACCACTTCCACGACCTTTAGCAGTAGCAGACCACTATGTGAGAGTACAAATCACCATGAGGGACCAACATCTATGATGATCATGTAATAAAATGAATCATGTTTCGACAAAACATCCTCCTAGTGGTCACCTCAGGAAACTGAACTTCTAGAAACGAGGACTTTACAAGATTAGTTAGAAGAAAATCAAGGGCATCATCAACAAACAGAAGATGAACCTAAGGAAAAAGATGATGAGGTGTTTAAGGTTGTTGAGAAGACAATAAGTACCCAAGAATGTGGAGTTCATGAACTAAATCCAAAGGAGTCTCAACCTATTCAGAATAAGATCAATGAAGATTCTAGCGTACCACTTCAGGGATCTATCGAACTGCGCAAACAAAATTCTAGGTATGTTGATACTGTAGTTATTGAAGATGAAAGGTTGCTGGAACTTGCTACGTGGAGTAATGCAATGGAAGAAGAAATCGAGGCATTGCAAGAGAGTCAAACATGAGATCTTTTTCTTAAGCCATATGACGTAAAGTCGATATCTTACAAGTGGGCTAACAAATTGAAGATACATCCTGATGGATCTACCAAAAGATATGAAGCTAAAAAATTCTATAAATAATATAGTCACGAGCATGATGAAATATTTAGTCAAGATGTGAAGATGACTGCATTAAGTCCTTTGCTAGCCTCAGTAGCTAGTAAAGCATGGGAGTTGCAGCAATTAGAAGAGAAGAATGTTTCTCTTCATGGAGAATTTGATCGAGAGATTTATACTGGCCAATGCAGAAGCTTCAAAGATGAGAAGAACTAAGGGTATGCTTGCAAATTGAAGAAGGTATTACGTTGGTTTGAAGCAAGCTCTGTTGCACCACCAACTTCTCTTGGTTCTAAATATTTCTTGAGTAAGCATTTACTCTAAGTTTCTATATTTTTCTTTAGAATATGAACCTCTTATTCTCTAGAATTTTCTTAAATTAATTTAGCTCCAATTATCAAGAGTTTCCTTAATTCTTTAGAATACTCTTGGATGCATTCAACTTCAATATTCTAGAGAATTCCATACTCTTCAAGGCTATTGGAGTAATAGTATAAATAGGCCTTGGGAGCTATTGTATGGAGGCATCAAATCAAGGGAGCAAGAGAGAATGCTGAGTGTTTTGTTGTTGTGTAAAGTTAGGTCTTCTCAATGAGTTAAGTGGTTGTTGTATGTACGTATATGTATTGTATTTTCAAGTAGCAATATATATCATCTTTATTCGTGTCAAGTATCTACACCTTAATGTTAACCATCATAATGCCAAGATGATTATTTGACTTGATCTTAATTATTTTTTATAATTGTTGCAGTTAATTGTGTGGTATCTAACTTCACAAGGTTTAGGACTAGTTCTCTCTCAAATAACGAATTTCCTCTGGAGAGTCAGATAAGAAATTTAATGATCTTGATTCGATCGACGAGGGGATTAAAAATAGATATCTGACAGACATTACCAAAAGATGCCAAGATATATTTGTTCACAATGGCTCTGTCCGTCCATCGAAGCCTCCGCATTTGAGCCTCCTCTTTTTTATATTAATATTAAGTAATGGCAGGAATCCAAACATCCTTCCATGATTTCTCTATTTTTCTTTTTTTTAAAGAAAATGAGTAATTGCAACCTTCGAGGGTTGAGTTGTTAATATTGATAATACTGAAGATCTTGGACGAATCCCCACTTTAATCACGATCTCGAGATTTATTTATTGAATATAAGCGTGTCAACTGTGTTAAAGAATCATCAAATGATCCAACATTTACCACCTCGTGGTCAGTAATCACAGTTAAAAAGTACACATTAATTAGTCATGATTCTCCCCACCATGCAATTAAGTTGTTTCAAATATATGTAACGTGTTATGCATATTAATATTGGGATTAAAATGTGAATATTCCTTTTCCAATACAGACCTTTAAGTTTTCGTATGAAATTGTTTTTGTCCCATAATTATTTATTATTCTGCATCATTTTGACGTAGGTTAGCTTTAAAACTTGTTAGATTCTACTAATTAGGCAATTCATTGCATTTTATGTTAATGGAAAAGGGCAAAAATATTTTATCCATAAATAAATTCAGATATGGTTTAATCTAAAAAATGCAGGAAAATGCAATATACAGTACTTTCCCATCAATTTCATGTACCTACGTCAAGAGATCCGTTTTTTCTTCAGAATATAACAAAAATAAAATATCCCCATAGCATTGAGATTATGGGATGATATCCAGCAATGATGCATCCAATACTCCTGTTCATCCACAAAGAAGTCAAAAGGGCAATCAATATATTATTATGGAGCTAATGATACATGCCCCTTCCACATATAATAAACATACATGATTAGACTTGTGTGCAACACGCATCTTGTGGCTATTGCCATATATGCATCGATTGGTTAGCCCATCCCTCATCATTTTTTTTAATATTTCTTGCTTAATGCCAAGTTGATCCTTATTTAAGACTTGACAGTGTTCGAGGGCCCGGACACAATATAATACCAGTAATCGATTCCTCCACATAAAATAAGCATTGATTACTTGTAGTCTGACCAATACCCACATACTTCAACTTGGGCTTCGGCCAATTCATTGCTCGTAACTCGTTAGCATGGTTAATATTTTTGCATGGGAGAAAATAATATCACACACACCCCCTCTGAGAGATCTGATTCAGAAAAAAATGCATATAGCCAAAAAGCATTGATTGCATGGGAGTAGGCAAGAGGTCAGGGACTGCCCCCCCTGCTGCCAACTTTGGCAGCAGTTGCCCAATAATTAAGGTATTTGGCATCAACAGTGGATGGATCGATCTTCCTCGATCGATCTCTGTACTGTTCATTCTGCCCCGGTCCATCCAGTTTTTGAATATTTTCCTGGGAAAAGAGAACAAAGAAGAAGCTGAAAAGGAAGTCTCCTGCACCAATCTGTACAAAATCTCCGCATGATTCCATCCATATAAAGCCTAAATGGAGGGACCATGGTGGACTCGTGATGCTTTGATTTGATTGGCCATGCACTGAGGTTTTAATTGGACTGTAGAAATCGAGATTAGATCACAGTGTAAGCGTGTCAGCTCCTCGTACGATTGATCATGGTCGGTCTCCTTAGTATACATGCATTCCTATCGATTTTCCGTTCCTATCCACCTCTTGCATGCCCTCGTACTCTCGGTGTTGTGATGATATGAAACCATGCAAGCTGTGTACATGTTGTTTCATACTTAAAAAAATTCAGATGAGAAAGACGGACCGTCAAAAGGAGGGGGTCTTAGATTGTCCCCTCTGATGGGGGAGTGCAGGAATATTAATGTCAAGCGAGTTGTACCTTCATCTGTTAAGACCTAAAGCTCCATTTTTTTGAAGTCACCGTGGCCTTTTCGAAAATGGGAGTGAAGGAATGCATGCTCAGCGGTCAGCCTGGGGCAATGGAGCATCAACAAGGAATAGGATGCATGCTATCCGGGTCCTGGAGAGAACCATCTCCAGTTTCACATGTTCCACTGCTCCGGTCTCTGCTTCGGAGAATCAGCGACTTCTCAGTGAGTATAAATTCGCCGCTGCTGGCATGGAGTTATGGATGCTGGCACCGAGTTAGTGGATGCTGGCACCGAGTTAGTGGATGCTTCTAGCCGTAATGACACTACAAACACACCTAAGATACCAGAGAGAGCGAAGGTTTTTTATCGGCAATCGCTTGTGGATGTATCTCTATGAGTTTAATATATATATATATATATATATATATATATATATATATATATATATATATATATATATATTGAGTCAAAAAAGGGGGAAACACGCGTTGGTGTCCGCCCCAATAAATTGATTAAAAATAAATTATAACAACCAGGACTCGAGTAGAGTCCGAGTATGGTGGACTACATTTTCAACATAAAATCTCTCTGAACGGAAGAATACACCATTCCTGGCAAGCCAAAGTGCCCATAAACCCGCAATCGGCATTAGTCTCTCCCTATTTGGACGGAATCGAGAATTGATTAGGGATTCCCAGAAAGATGTCATGTTGTTTTGATCAATCCAAGCCCAGTATTCTTGCACCTTCTCACAACGAAGAAACAGATGCTCAATGGATTCCACCAACGATCTGCAAAGAATACATGAGTTATCCTCTGTACGTAAGATGCGTGCACACCGTTCCCTTGTGAGTAATCTCCCATGTCTTAGGAGCCATAGAAATACTTTGATGCGCGATGGAATCTTAAGCTCCCATATCATCCTGCATCCCTTAACCAGGTTCTCTTCAAGTTGATCTGTTTCCCTAACCAACATGCTGTAGGCCTTCTTTACAGAGAAGACGCCTTCTCTCCACACCCAATGGTCACTACCAGTAGTGGGACCATCGGTCCTTGATAGAGATTCCATCAAGCGTAGAAAATCCTGCATACGCCGCTCAGAAATACCACCTCTGAAGGCAGGCATCCTGACATTATTAACCCAATAATCAGCAACCCGAGCATTTTTGTCCTCCGCCAAAGCAAATAAACGTGGAAAACGGGCAGCCAGGGGTCCATCTCTCATCCAGTCATCAGTCCAGAAGTAAAACTTCCATCCATCACCCAGACACGGACGGAAAAGATGTGGCAGATCCGGTAGAATCATACGAATACCCTTCCACATAGCCGACTCAAACCGCATGGGACGAAAACCACTAACAGTGTGAGCATCGACCCTATATATATTGCGTATCAGCTTACAACATAGGTCCTCCTTATCACCCCAAATTCTCGCAGCCCACTTGATTATAAGTGCACGGTTCATCAACTCCAATCTCGGTACACCGAGTCCCCCAACTTCCTTGGGCAAAGTAACCGTCCCCCAATCCATAAGATGCATAGAGCGTCCATCCCTACCATTCCCACCCCAAAAAAACCTCCTCATAATCTTCTCAAGCCGATTGCGAACACCCACTGGAAGAATTCTCGTTGACATAAAGAAAGTTGGGATTGCTGCCAGGACTGCCTTCACCAGAACCAATCGGCCACCACGTGAAAGTAAAGAACCCTTCCATCCCGCCAACTTCCTCTCTAATTTCTCCACAACCGGGAGCCAGTCCGAAATACGAAGACGACCACGACCCAACGGTAGTCCCAAATACTTAATAGGCCTCGGACTGCAAGAGCACCCCAACTCCAAACTGCACATTTCCACCTCCTCAGTCAGTAGGCCAAAGGGAATCATGCTTGACTTTTCTCTATTGAGCTTTAGACCAGAAAGCTCACCAAAGATCTCTAAAACTAGCGCCATACCCTTCATCTCAGTAGCCCCGCCCTCGACAAAAAGGATAGTATCATCTGCATATTGTAGAACTGGAAGGGAGATGTCATCGAAGGAAAAACCTGCTGTTAGACCATGTGCCACCACTTCATTCACCATACGAGGCAGGACATCTACCGCCAACACGAAGAGGAGCGGCGCTAGAGGGCAACCTTGGCGAACCCCCCGCTGTGGCTGAAAGAACCCACCCTCAGGACGACCGTTCACCAGAACTGAGTAAGAAGCAGTGGTCACACACCTCTTCATCCAGGAGATCCAAAGATCTGGGAACCCCCTCCTAGCCAGGACAGACCATAAGAAGCGCCAATCAATACTATCATATGCCTTGGAGAAGTCTACTTTCCACATCACCCCTCGAACCTGTCGTCGTTGCCAGTCTGCTATGATCTCAGAGGCCATCACCAGGCTGTCTCCAATTTGTCTTTCAGATATGAAAGCGGACTGCACGGGCGAAACCAGATCATCAAGAACTTCACTGAGTCTCTCAGCAAGAACCTTGGCAATAATCAGATATATAGCATTGGAGAGGGCGATGGGACGGTAATCCTCAACACGTTCTGACGCCTCCTTCTTTTGAAGAAGAAAAAGAAGAGCTTTGTTTACTTTGTTGAATCCTGCATTACAATTGCTAAATTCTTCCAAAACTGCAAACACATCATCCCCCACCACCTCCCAGAATTCACTGTAGAAAAGAACAGGAAAGCCATCTGGACCCGGAGCCCCGCCATCATTCAAAGCGGAAACAACCCACTTTAATTCCTCCTTCGAGAAAGGTCTGATCAGACGCACAGACTGCTCAGGCAAGAGCCTAGGAGCCCCAGAACCCGTCCACCTCCACGCTCTAGGTCCCGCTCTTCTTGAGAGATCCTGAAAGTAGTTCACCAGTGCCCTCCCAATCTCCTTCTCTCCCTCCACTCTCGACTCCCCCACCACCACAGCTCGGATCAGATTTCTCCTTCTCCTCCCATTGGCCACAACGTGAAAGAATTTTGTATTCGCATCACCTCTCTGATCCACTTCTGTCTAGACCTTTGCTTCCATTCTACTGCTCTTTTTTTATCATCCAGGACGATAGAGCTCATATAATCCTTTCTCTCTTTTAGCTCGTCTTCTATCAAATCTCTGAAGTCTTCTAGCCTGTCTAGCCGAGCTATCCCCTCCTCTGCCACTGTTCTGTTGGCCCTCCTTGTCTCTCTTACCTCTCGCTTGAACTCACTCAACCTCTTCCTCAGGCTCACTAATTTTTGAGATAAACGGGAAACTGCCGAACCCTCCCCTACCATTGACTGCCAATGTTCAGCCACCATCTCACGAAAGCCATCTTCAAGCAGCCATGTCCTCTCAAACCTGAAGAAAGAGCGCGGGGCGTCCCCACTACCAGAGTCCCAAATGAGAGGAGAATGGTCAGATCTAGATCTCGGTCGAGAGGAAACACCACACAAGGGGAACAGCTGCAGAACCTCTGGAGACACCAAGAAGCGATCAATCCTGGATCGAGACCCGGAATTTCTCCACGTGTATTTGATGTCCAATGCATCTAGAACCTCTAGCTCCAATTCTCCAACCACGTCAACAAAACTTTCGGATCCTGGATCCTGTCCTCCCCTCAACCCAGGTCTGTCAGTAGAGAACATCGTGACGTTGAAGTCACCAGCCACAATCCAAGCTGCATCGGGAAATGCCTCTCTCACATCCCACAACTCAGCCCAGAGGTGATTGCGCAACGATTGATCAGTTGGTCCGTAGACACATGAAAGCAGTATTTTGGAGTCTGAAAACCTTTTGAGTAGCTCAACCATTAAAATGAAAGTGCCCCTTCTCTCTGACACCGATTCAAACAGCTCCCCATCCCATGCGATAGCGAGACCACCAGCACTGCCCACAACATTAAGCACTGAAAAATTATTAACTCGCTTCAGACCGATAGACTTCCACATAATGTCCGTACATTCACCGAGCTTCGTCTCTTGCAGAAAAATAATATCCGCTAACCAATCATTCAGACGAGATCCTATAACACCTCTCTTCTCAGGGTTCCCTAACCCTCGTACATTCCAGGAGGCTATCTTCATTAAATAACCTCTTTTCTCCCGATGACAGGGATCGCACCTGCCACCTTAGCCACATTTAACTTCATTGAATCCCTCGCCGAAACTTGAGGAGTAGTGGTAACAGATTCCCCGTTCCTTCTGCATTTCTCCTTTCGCGGTCTGTAGCGTTTCCTGCGGTGTTGCTCGTAGTCTCCTTCAGAAGACCCCTCCATAGAGTTACGCGAGGCAAGATTCGTATCCATGTCTTCACCTTCCTCAGGAAGGTCAACCGCTTTACCAACCTCTGAAGCCAGAACGACGGTCCCATTGCTGCCCAACGGTTGTGTTTCTGATGCAAATAAGCGGCTCAAATCCACCGATAGTACTCCAGTCCCGCTGCATACTACCGGATCCACAACACTGCTACAAGCCACTGTTAGGGGAAGGTCTGCATAAGAAGAAGCCGAAGTAACCCGATACCCGACCATGTTCGATCTCCGGGATGTTCTGGTGACAACCGAGAGGCAACGGAGGACTCTCCGGGAGCTTGTTTGAGACGAGCACATCACTGGTGGAAGAGGCTCTGTGCGATCCGAGGAGGCTTGGTAGGAAGGGGCGACATCGGATCCAAGCAAAGAAACCAAGCACTTCGGAGGATCCGGGTTTAGAGACACCAAATCCCGGGTTAGCGCAACAATCACCAAACTTAGGGGCCAGATGAGATCCGGGATCCCGGATCAGCTAGCATCCAAATCCAGCGTTATATTTCCGCCAACACGCTCACAAAGGACATCAGCTTTTAAAGCCTCAGATCGTGCCAGCCGTTGCATCACATTGAGAGGAAATGGCGTTTAAAAATTCTACCTTTAATGCTTTAGAGTTCTTGCCAGCCGATAATGAAGACGTCTCTTCTAAACTGCTCCAGGGAAATCCGGCTTTGATGGCGATCGGATCTTTCATCTCCCCAAGGTACGCTGCCGCACCGCGCATGCGGTGGTGTGGAGATGGTACCTCCTCAGAAGTATCCGGAAGCTTGCACGCCCCACCCTGAGCAGCAAGTGGTCAGGTGGACGACCCCTTAACCACACCGCCACTGCTCACCACCGCCGCATCCGTTCTCGGAAGTAAGCCGTCAGAGAGCAAGACCAGACCCTCTCCAACTTCCATGAAATAAAGCTCTTAATTTTCCTCAGACCGTGAGAGGAAAGGACTCCCCGCAAGCGGAGAACAAACGGGTGAGGGTTACCTCTCCCATCAGCAAACGTGGCCTTTTCCATGATGTTTTCAAAACACCCCCGCCAGCCAGTAAAACATCGGGCATCACCAGCCGAGAGGGCCACGAGACACAAGAAACAACCCAGGAGAAATCCCGACGACGTCGCCCACGAAGTTTCCCACAGAAGCGAGGACACCTCTGGGAAAACCACCTCCGAAGGTCCGTTCGATCTTCCGATTAGAAAACCATTCACTGGCGACTCCGCAGGACACAAGTCCCTCCTTCACCACTTTTGCGAAGGAACCGACCCCCCGGAGTGACCATCGACGTTCTGTGCTTTGGCAAGAGTTTCTGAGCATCTACAACCTCAGGCATAATCTTTCCACGATTAGCAGAGCAACCTTCAACTCGCAGATGACTCGACCTTTTGCATTCGAAGCTTCGATGCCCAACCCCGGCGCACAAGAAACAACGAATCTCCGCCACACATGAATGCTGCCCGATGGCCTAACCGCCCACGACTGAAAACACTGAGGAACTCTCCGAGCAACCTTTCTCTTACCGGTGACAACCTTCCAGCCTTCTTCGTTAAAAGAGAAACTCCGGTCAACTCCCTTTCTCCTCCACTCCCATCGCCCAACTCTCCCACCCACCTCCCATCTCCTTCCAAAAATTTGAGCTATAGTGTGTTTTTTTCCTATATACATAGCTTAATGTCTCAATGGTGACTTTTTGATTTTGAATGAATGAACAATAATGTTATTTTTCTTTCTTGTTTGAGCAGGAAAGCAAGATATATTAAAAGGACTCGAAGGAGAGAACGCTCAGCAAGTTAACATTTCATCAATACGCTCGCAAGCGTCTCCTCCAGTCGGATCGACTTGAGGACAATTGATCTTCTTGTTTAGAGACTCGATCAAACCCGCTTCAAGAGATAACCTAATGCTGGTTTGTGGTTTATATGAAATGATCCGAGAAGTGTTCTTGGATCATTGGTCTCATCGCATGAAAATTTTTAAAATTCCGCTGCCTCGAGAAACTAGTGCGACCAGTCGCTCCCGATTGCATATGATGGGATTCTCATGCTTCCATGATGCGCTTAAGGATCTTACCGTACCTTCAAAAGGTATTAGAGCCTTAGGTCGGGAGGTTTTGGATGCGATCCATAAACCTAGGAAGACTTGAGTTCATTAGGGTTTGCGAAAGTTTATTATCGCAATTCATTTTCACATCTCTATTTATTAAATATTTTCGGCGTTATTTAAATGTATTTAGATATGACAATTGATTATGTTCTCCATTAAATAAGGAAATCGTGATATTTGAGTTTGCTTGATTTGAAATCCGTTGCTCAAGTTTTGATCATTTTAGTGAACATGTATCCACTGTTTCAGAGACTGCGAATCTTGACGTAATTAAAGGGTTAATTACTGTTTTGAAATACCTAAGAATGCATGGAAATCATATAGATTCTATTATAAATCAAATTAGCAAATTTAGAAACTTATTGTGCATGATTTGGATTAAATTGTTGAGATATGCTAATTTTAGTAAGTAAGGATCACTGCTCAAAATTAGTTTCCTATCAAGAGCCTTGTGATTATCATTTAATCAATTAGTGAAATTAATTGTTAATTTCTTAGAATAATTATGGATAAAATTTTGTGAAATATTTGATAATGATTATTTTCTTAAATAACATTGACTTAACCAATAACTGATTAGATATGATATAGACCTCAACTTGGGTTACTCAATTCTACTTTCCAACAAACATAATTGCTTGAATAGGATGGTGAATTTGTTTAACAAATTTTTTTATAATGTTACTAAAAATGTTTTAATTATTATTATATGGTATAATTTCGGTTGAAGAATCCGGTTATCATCTCAAGTACAAAGTGATCAATTTGGTATTATCCTTTCTCGAGCGGATATAGTGTCTAGTCGACGAGCGTTGGGGTAGCAAGTTGCACCGTGTGCGGTCTGTCCGACTCCTATCGGTACTGGCCATGATAACGTGTAGGGAAGAGATAATGCTAGAGAGTTCACGATATATTTTTCTAATTATTAATATTCTAAAGAATGTTTGTTTGGATATTAATTGGATAATTAATTTAATATGATTAGATTAAATTGGAATCTAATTAAGAATTAAAACAGTCTATTACGAATAAAGTTGTAATTCTCTTGGAAGATTAATCGTATGAATATGCATCATAATGATTAATTAGAATTTAATTTGATATGGAGGATCACATAAGTGACATCCATGATCTCCCGCCAAGGCGAAGGGTTTCTGTCACCAAGGATTGTATGTAGAGACGCCTGTCCGAAGTGACGGATCTTGCATACAAACACATATGGATTGGGGCTCTTTTCTTCTCGAAAAGTAAGGGCCGTATGTGTAGTGACCACAATATTGTGTCCTCATATTATTGTGGCGATATTGGATTGCGCATAGCGAATGCTATTTTGTTGACGGTTGCTGATGACCGAAAAATCCCGAGCAACTAAGGATAAAGAAAGAGAAGGTCGTTGCGACCTCAGTCGCTCAGAGATCAGTCGGTCGATCAAGAAAATGAAAAACAGACAACCAAAATCAGATAAAATCAACTAAATACAATAGCGGGTCCTGGCTATTAAGATTAGCCTGGTTATGCGACCCGGGTTGGACTCAGGGAGCACGTGATGGCCTTGCGGCCTACAAAGTAGTCAAAAGAATAGATAAATGAAATACAATTGTTTTTTGGTGGATTTTTAGTTTTATATTTTTTTGGATTTTTAGTATAATAAGAAAAATAAAGAAACTAATAAAACAAGCTAATTCAAACAATTATTAAAGCATTCAAAAATCAACCAAAATTCAAATAAAAATGTTTTATGTGTTTTATGTTTTTTACTGTTCTTAGTGAATTTTTGGATTTTTTGTTTTTTATATGATTTTCTTAAAAATCAAACAATGCAAGAAAACAGTAACAATGTCCAGCCAAGCTTGGGGGACTTAGATAAAATATCTAAAAGTCTTCTTAAAAATCCTGGCGGTAATTTTCTTGTATAGTAAAAACTATAAGAAAATTTGGCCACTGGAATTATTATTTTTGGGTTTTTAAAGTAATTATTAGAATTTTTATAGGTTTTTAGGTGTTTTTCCATTTTATGAGTTTTTATATCATGAAAAATTGACCACACCTTGTCAAAAAATCAAACAAGACAAACACACGAAGTAGCTAATTTTTTTTTGTAATTTTTAGAGGTATTTTATTATTTTTTTTGTGAATTTTTAAGTCAGACAGTAAAGAAAATGCATATTTTTGAATTTTTAAAAATAGTAAATGAAATAAAACATGTCCCCAAAAATTCTAGAAAATTTTACACCATGGCAGGAGCCATATTTCCTATTTTCATTGAATTTGGAGTTAGTTTGATATCTTATTAAAAATCAAAACCAAGGCACAGTGCACAGGGACCTAAACGCAAATAATGAAAGTTCTGGGGGGTTCGGTGTAAAATTCCCAAGAAGTCACGCGCGAGGCGCGTGTCTGAGGAACACAGGGACCTATTTGCAAAGAAATAACGTTCCTGGGCTAAATAATAACTAGTATTAAAAGCCTAGGGACCCTAGTGTAATTTACCCACTAATACCCGCACATGCTCAAAAAAATTCACTCACAGGGGCATATCTGCAATTTTCTAAAACATTTCATTCATTTCATAACATTCCAGAACTACAGAGCTAAACATGCAAATTACCCAACAAAGCACGTGCTACACTACAGATAGGGGAATATGTGCAAATATAGAAACAGACAGGGTCCAAAGTGCAAATGTACCAAATAAAAACAACTAACTATGGTATTTACAGGACTAAATACGAAATAAAGTAAACAGAAGGGCCTAAGAGAAAATTACCCTTATTAAATATCGAGGGCCGTTGGATGGGCGCCACGTGTGATGATCTACGGCTGGGAAGGGTTGGCGCCTCGCTCCTGCAACCCTTGGCGCGATCCGACGATGGGGAAGCGACCACGTGTGTAGATCCAACGGTGGAGGGTAGAGGACGCTTCTTCGTCGAGATCAAACGGCTCGGATCAGATCCTCCTCAGATCAACGGTGCTGTCAGCTCCTAAAGCGGACGGTGGGGATCAAAACTGGAGCAGGAGGAGCATCGGACGGTGTCTGAAGGTCCTGGAGGAACAGGAGGCCGGCGAACTTCGCCGGCCCAGTACGCGTGCTCCGGGCCTTCGCGGGGGATGCTGATGATCGGAGAAGCTTCGGCCTGGCTCCCCGCGTCTGCAGAACACCTCCGATGAATCAACGGATCTCCGGAGAGCTCTGTCGACTCCGGCGGAGGAGAAGCTCTGGTTCTCAAGTAGGAGGGCCTCAGACAGCCCTCGATTGACCTGCAAAACGCAACCAAAGAGCTCTTGGGTCGAGGGCAAACTACCTCAACCCTGTTAGCGGTGGTGAAGGTGGACGGTGCGGTGGTGCGGACGAACCCCGGCGATGCGACGACGAAGGGGTTCGAACCCCAGCTCCTGTGCGAGATGGGTTGAACGGATGGGCGGCGAAGGTGCGCGGGAGGAGGGCGAGTGCGTTGGTGCGGTCCTATGATCGAATGGAAGGTGGGTGTGGCCGGAATCGATGATGGTCGGCGACGACGAGATTTGGGCGAAATCAAAATATAAAGAACAATAAAGAGAAATAGGGCTACCTAGGTGGTCTAGTCGACTGGGGATGAGCTGCTGGTGCTCTGGGTCCTTGCCTCGCGGGACGTCGTGGCCCGAGGCTCGAGCTCTACCTTGGGGCGGAGCACGGCAACGCGAAGACGACGGATCGATGGTCCAACCAACCTCTCCTCTCTGCAACACTGCTAGCAACGAGCTGTCACCTCGGGGATGACGGTGGAGGTCCTGGGATGAAGGAAGGGGAGCCAAAAGATAGGGAAATCATGCGGCGGAGCTCGGGATTTATACTCCCAGGGGCCCTGCTAGGGTTGATCGGGTAGGGCTGCTCAGAGCGCGGACCCCGATGCAATCCCCCGGACGTGGGTCTCGGATGCAAGAAGAAGGGGTAGGACCCGGGGTTTGCGCAAATGGCAGGCAGATCGAGCGCGGAAAAAGAGGAGAAATCGGGTCGACAGCCCGATTCGCGAGAGAAGAGGGTCCGCGGGGGGAGTTGACTGGGGGTCAACATTCCCCGTGGACCAATGGGAGTGCGCCACGTGGAAAATAATTGAAAATTCATTTTAAAATAGAAAATGGCCGATTTAAGGGAAACATAAAACATGAAATATTTTTGTTTTAATTTTTTTTCTATTTTTTTGGTGATTTTTAATTAATTTTTCAAAATAAAAAAATAGGGTATGTACATAGTAGGGCTATATATAGGTATATGTACAATATAGGATTTTTATTTTTGATTTTTAATTAGTTATTTTTATGCATTTTTATTCCTATTTTATATTTTATTTATTTAAGTATAAAATTAGGAATAAAATGGTATTTTTATTTTATTTTTATTATTTATATACCATAGTGAAATAAATAGGTATATACATCTATATACATGGTATTTTTACAATATTACTTTTGGTTTTTAATTTTGTTCTTTTTATTTTGTTTTTATTTTTATTGTTTTTATTTTATTTATTTACACCATAATAAATAGAATATTTAGAAAAGTTTTGGAATTTTAATTAATTTATTTATAGGGTGAAATAAATATAGGAGTGGTTGTATGTACATGATGAATATGTACAAAAGGATGTTTTTGTTTTCTTTTTAATTTTTCTATTTTTGTTTTGATTTTTATAATTATAAATATATATACAATATATACAAGCCATTTTATTCTAATTTTTTTAGAGGAAAATATAATTATTTATTTACAGGTCTATTTACACACATGAGCCCTTATCTCTCTCTACTTTGGCTTTTATGCGGTCAGGCCCATGCTGAGCCCTCCCTTATAATTAGGTTGCTCAATATTTATTCTAAATATTTCCCTCTTTTTCTTTTGTCTCTATTCTTTTGTTTTTGCACAAAAACATGCTAATTAGTAAACTTTATACAATGCATGCTTTTGCTAATTATTTGTATTTACAGACATATACATGCATTTGCAAAGGTTTTTGTAGCTAAAATATAAGAATAAAGAGTGATGAATGGGTATTCATCACCCCCCTGTAATTAACTTTTGCTAGTCCCTTAGCAAACACTTATTTGAAAAAGAAGTGAAAAAGAAAGAAAGAAAAAGAAAAAGAGGAGAATGCACATGGATTAAGGCTGATTATTAAACTTGTCTTCATTAAATTGAAATATGGAGCTCGATCAGATCTTTGGATTATTAATGTGTCGGAACCTTATTTGGACTTAAGCTTAAAACTCAACAGCCTCTAAGTTCTACCAATCTATGGACGAGACTCCTCAATAAACCAGATCAGAACAAGTCTACATACACAAACTCTAATGACCATGAATCTTTCCATGCAGTGTAAGTGATATGTAGCTCCCCACCTCAGAAGTAATAAAGAAACAACCTTTCCCAACCTGGTAACTCTAATGCCTCGGTCTAGCAACTCTTTCCTCGAGAAGCGGGGTATTCCCTTCTAAGTTCAAGTGCAACCGGCTCAAGAAGAGGGGGAAGAAGATGAAGAATGGACCATGGACAGTGTAGCCATGTATCCCTGGGAGCCTAACCAGTGTAGCTAAGTCTCCCGCTGCCAGCTTCATGAGATGTAACATGGGTACCATAAGCTTTTGCTTTATTTGACTATATACACTCCGGTGGGGTAATTAAATTTTCAATCCGACCCACCACTTTTTTGGAGTTCTTTTCTTTTTTGCACATTTTTTTGTGCAACTGTACAACATATCTACATGGTGCAGCATATATACAAGGAGTTTTTCCTCTTGAGCCAGTAGACTATCCCTCTTTTGAAGCTTTATTGCAACCCACGGCTTCTGTCTTTAGCCTTCATCACCACTAGACCAAGTTGAGGCGCACTTCCTTCACTAGAAGAAGAAGAGAGGTTCCGCCTAGAAATACTACCCTCATATGCTACCCCAAACCAAAGGAAACTGCCTCCTCACCACCTCATCCGTGGAGAGCTATGTGTAAAGTGCTGGTGCAAGTCAAGCCATTGTCTCTAAGAGTCATGCGTGTGTTGCTAAGTGCTCTACTTAGGCTCATCAAGATGACATATGCTCATAGCCTAGTGGACTCAAAGAATTAAGTCCCAATGGGCCTGAAAAGCCTTAACCCTAAGCCCTATAAGGTTCCTCTTAGAATTAGGTGGATTAAGATCTTAATCAAGCTCCATTTCCCAATTTAATTCCAGGCTAGTTTAAATGTCAACTATCATCCAGAAAAACTATATACATATATACAAAGATGCTATTTACAAATATTTACAATCGTGCAAAATTTTTGCAAAATGTTTTGAAATCATGAATGGATGAATGCATGAAATGCAAGTTTTGCAAAAGTATTTACACACATTTACACAAGATTTTTGCAAACTTTTGATTTTCAAAGCATTTTGGAAAAAATTTGTACTATATACATAATTTTGATAAGAAAATATTTACACAAACTTTACACAAAAGATTTTTGAAAACATTTTTACAAAAATAATTTTGTACACTAGCTATGTATGTGAAAATAAAAGAATGATTATTTACATGAAAATTTTTTAATTTTTGTGATTTTTAGGGTTTTTAGCCATTTTTATTTATTAACATTCTCACACAAAGTACGAGTTATGGCTAAAGTATATATGAAATATATACACACCCCCCTATACTTAGCTCGAACGATGTCCTCAGAGTGATCAAGAGCGATGAAGAAGACATAACTCGCGCTTTGTAAGGGGAAGTGAAAAGGCATGGCTAGATACATAGATGAATGAATGAATAGGATGAAGAGAACTCGATGGTTTCCCCCTATACTTAGGATCAAATAATCCTAAGTATAGCAAACTGTTCATGAAGGGAAATCCGAGTGAAGGATGTACAGAGTCTGCCCTCCCTATACTTAAGGTAAAATATCCCTAAGTATAGGCAACAAAACAGGGGTAGAAAGAATGAAAAGAATACCCGAAGGTCCTACATCCCCCCCATACTTAGGGTAAAGTACACCCTAAGTATAGCATAATCATAAGATGAGAAAAGGGATGTGGGACTAAAGAATAGAGTGATATGGACAACTGGATCTATACAGGTCGGAAGAACAGTGATAATCAGGCGTGAGATGCAATAGATGTGAGTCAAGAGACCACATCTCACGCAAAGTGAATAGGGGCAACATCAACGACTAGAAATGGCTTGAGCCGCTGGCCGTTCACTCGAAAGGTACTCTCAGAAGACAACTCGGATATATCAATGCTACCGTTGTCGTGTACCTTTCTCACAAGATAAGGTCCCTTCCATTTGCTTTGTAGCTTCCCTGGAAATAGACGAAACCTAGCATCAAACAGCCATACTCTCTGTCCTGGCTCAAAATGCTTGTGGCTGATATGAGAATCATGCCACTCTTTCACTCTCTCCTTATACTGTAGGTTGTTTGAGAAGGCGGTATCACGAAGATCCTCCAGGGCTGCTAACTCTACCCTCCTCTGGTCTCCTACACTGTCTGTATCTAAAAGAATATCTGTGACTGCCCAAAGTGACTTGTGTCTCAGCTCAACAGGCAAATGGCACGGCTTGTCATATACAAGGCGAAAGGGAGATGTGCCTAATGGTGTCTTGAAGGACGTCCTATATGCCCACAAAAGCGAGTCCAAAAGCTGTGACCAATCCTTTCGGTCAGGGCGGACGACTTTCTGCAAAATAGTCTTGATCTCCCTGTTCGACACCTCGGCTAGACCATTCGTCTGTGGATGGTATGGAGTGGCAACTCAATGGTCTATGCCGAACTCACTAGCAAGTGCCTTTACCTGGTCGTTGATAAAATGAGACCCCCCATCTGAAATCAATACTCGAGGTACCCCGAACCGCGTGATGACGTGCTTCCTCAAAAATCTGCAAACTGTGCTGGCATCAGCGGTTCGGGCGGGGATGGCCTCAACCCAACGACTCACATAATCCACGGCCAACAGAATGTTCTCAAATCCCTGACTCTTAGGGAATGGACCCATGAAATCGATGCCCCATGCGTCAAAAACCTCACAGAAGTGAATGGGATGCATCGACATCATATCACGCTGTCCACAAGTGCCCATCCTCTGACAATCAGTACACCTCTTCACAAACTCATCAGAGTCCTTGAAGAGGGTAGGCCACCACAAGCCAAATTGGAGCACTTTCTGTGCCGTTCTCCTCCCAGAATGATGTCCTCCTGCCTCAAGCTTGTGGCAGTAAGTGAGGACGCTATGGTGCTCCTCCTGAGGAATGCACCTACGCCAAACGCTATCCCCTCCTTCGTGGTAAAGGATGGGATCCTCCCAGTGGTAGGACTTGGCCTTCGCGAGGAAGGTCTCAAGCCTCTGTCTGGGCCAACCTTGTGGGACTTTCTTAGCAACAAGAAAGTTCACAATGTCGGCATACCACGGAAAAGAGGGGATAGCAAGGATCGCCTCATCTGGGAAGGTCTCACAAATGGGATCAAACTGCTCAGACTCCTCAGGCTGCTCTAAACGGGAGAGATGATCCGCCACCACATTCTTGACTCCAGGCTTATCCTTGATCTCAATGTCGAACTCCTGGAGTAGAAGGATCCATCTAGTCAGTCTGGCCTTGGCATCCTTCTTTGCCATGAGGTATCGGATGGCGGTATGATCAGTATACAAAGTAACGCTAGATCCAATGATGTAAGATCTGAACTTATCTAGGGCGAACACTACTGCTAGCATCTCCTTCTCTGTGACTGTATAATTCCGTTGGGCGGAATCCAAGGTACGACTAGCATAGTGGATAGCAAATGGGACTCCATCCCTCTTCTGTCCCAGCACAGCCCCCACGGCAAAATCGGAGGCATCCGTCATGATCTCAAATGGGAGAGACCTATCTGGTGGCTGGAGGACAGGAGCCTCAACAATACAATGCTTGAGAGTCTCAAAGGACGAAAGACACTTGTTATCGACAAGGAACTCGGTGTCTTTCGTCAGCAAGTCAGTCAACGGCCGGGCAACCTTACTGAAATCACGAATGAATCGCCGGTAGAAACCGACGTGCCCTAGGAAAGATCGTAACTGCCGCAAATTGGACGGTGGCGTGAGTTTTCTAATGACATCAACCTTGGTCGGATCAACCTCCATGCCCATGTTGGAGATGATATGGCCAAGCACCATCCCTTGAGTCACCATAAAGTGACTCTTCTCCCAAGAAAGAACCAAGCGAACCTCAATACATCGCTGAAGTACTCGGTCTAGGCAGTCAAGACAGGAGTCGAATCCGTCGCCGTAAACCGAGAAATCATCCATGAAGACCTCCAAGCACTCCCCTACCATGTCTGAAAAGATCGACAGCATGCATCTCTGAAAAGTTGCAGGGGAATTGCATAGCCCAAATGGCATGTGTCGGAAGGCGTATGTACCGAAGGGACAGGTAAATGTGGTCTTCTCCTGGTCCTCAGGAGCGATGGCCACCTGGTTGTAGCCCGAGTACCCATCCAGAAAACAATAATGGCTCTTCCCTGCCAGTCTCTCAATGATCTGATCAATAAAGGGTAGGGGGAAATGATCCTTCTTGGTGGCCTGGTTGAGTCTCCTGTAGTCAACACAAACCCGCCAAGAAGTGGGTACTCGTGTAGCAATCTCCTCTCCAGACACGCTAATCACTGTAGTGATGCCCGTCTTCTTGGGCACCACATGCAAAGGGCTGACCCACTTGGAGTCAGAGATGGGATAGATAAAATCAGTGCTCCACCATTTCGAAATTTCCTTCATGACAACCTCTCTCAGATTTGGGTTCAACCGCCGCTGGAACTCACGCGACGGCTTCGCCTCCTCCTCGAGATAGATATGGTGGGAGCACAGGGCCAGACTAATCCCCTGGAGATCTACTACGCTCCATCCTATCGTCTTGCGGTTCTTTTCAAGAACCCCCATCAAACGGGATTCCTGCTCTCCAGTCAAATCGGCTGAGATAATGACTGGGGACATCTCATGCTCACCCGCAAGGAATCTATACTTCAACGACGCAGGAAGTGGCTTCAGCTCTGGACAACTATGTGCTGGCAAATCTGGCTTCTGAAGAATCTGAGTGTATGCGGCCAAATCTGCCCGGGAGAACGAGAACTCTCTCTCACAAACTGGATCTGGAGAAGGCTGCTCAGCTGGACTGTCTCTGATCTGCTCAGCATCTACTTCCTCCTCAGCTGTAGGCTCAGTGGGAATTAGGTCTGGCATATAATCATCACAATCTGCCCAATCAGACTCTGACTCCGAGGGATCTGCATCATCTGTGGTGGCATCAGTACCACCATCATCACAAAAATCTGTCTCGCGGTCAAGGACCTGCTCTGCTGCCTCTAAAGTATCCTGAACTAGGAATGTGCTCTCCAAGCTCTCCTCTGCTGTCATCTCTGCATCATCGGTGTCTGAAAATGAGAGGATGGCCTGTGCTGCTGGGTCTGCCCAAACTGCCTCATCGTCTGTGATCACAAAGTCACAGTCCTAGTAGATGTCTAGCCCTGCATCCGTCAGCTGCTCTGTGTCTGAAGTGGTCTCTGAGCATGATCTCTCTCTCTGGCTCTGCTGTCCTCGACCGTCTCTATTTGTACACTTTCGCCCTCAACGCGAAAATATACCTGCCCGCTATCATGGTCAGTCATTGCCTTGGATGTGGCCAAGAACGGACGACCGAGAATGATGGGGGTATCGGTCACTGAATCAGGGATCTCCATGTCCAACACTACAAAGTCCACGGGGAATTGCAGGCCTTGAATCGTGACGACAACGTCTCGCAACAACCCCTTCGGCCTCTTGACAGATCTATCAACAAACTGAAGGACTGTCCTGCTCTATCTAAGAGTGCCCAACTCGAAGCGGTCGAGAAGGGCTGCCGGAAGGAGGTTGATCGGTGATCTGCTATCTAATAGAGTACGGTCGAACCTCTGCTCACTGATATGGCATCTGACATAAGGGGCTCCTGAATCTGGCCTCTTGGCCGGCAGACGGTTCTGGATCGCGAAACACGTGGCTTTCGTCAGCACATGGATCTCTGAGTGGTGGTTCCTCCTCTTCCTCCTTACTGTGGTCCATCTCTCAACGAACGCTGAAGAAGGGGGATGTGCTGCAAAGCCTCCTGAAGAGTCAGTTGTATGTGAAAACAATATATCATCTGCTGGCTGAACTCTTCATGATCTCTCTTTTTTGGATTTTATTTTTTCTTCCCCTTCCCCATCTGAAGGGCTCTAGGGAAGGGGATCACAGGGTCCTTCTCAGATGAAGGATTAGGAAAGGGTCTAGGCGGTTCGACGACCGGATCCACACATACATCATGCACCACAGTGGGACCAGAAGAAAATAAACCCTTTCCTTTATTCACAGAAATGTTCTGAGATACAGGTGCAGAAGAAGGAAAAAATACATGTCTCTCAGAAGTATGGGTGGCCTCAGTACCACAATCGGCTGGGTCGGCTGAAAGACTTGCGGCCTAAGTACCGCGCTCTGGCTCGGCATCGTGGGTGGCCTCAGTACCACCTCCTCGAACTGGTGAAACGGCGGCCTCAGTACCGTTGGTGGAATCAGCATCCTTGGTGGCATCAGTACCACCGTCGTCATCCTCCTCATCGAGCGCTCTAGGTGGATCCTCATGATGTAGCTCAGACGAGGCGCCACCTGCTGGCATCCTACCGCTCCTAAGTGTGACAAAATCAGTATCAAACAGATATCCAGTCATATCACCAAATGCATCACTAGGAGTGGTATACTCAATACAAGCTAGCTGCTCAGATTTTCACTTCAGGCTGTTGGGGTTCGGCTCAATCTGGGCAGGGATGACGACCTTCCCTCTCACTATGTCCCGCATCTCCTGGCGGAAATCGTCCATCTACCGTCTGAAGGTAGCCTGCTAATCCGTGAGGAGGCAGGCTATGTTATCCAAGACAGGGTTCTCATGGGAACCTGACGGGTAGCCTCTCTGGTAGTGAGGATGCTGGATCTGCTGCTGTGGCTGAGAGGGGTATGGGTGATGCTGCTGCTGCTGTTGGTGAGGCTGCTCACGCCTCCACGACTTTCCCTGCTGATAGGGACGGGGACCATAGGATGACTGCTGCTGCTGTGGTGGTGGGTACACTGGGTGCTGCTGCTGCGGCTGGTGCTCTCTCTGATGGCTGTACTGGCCACCCTGGCCTGATGGCTGCTGCTGGGGCTGGGCACCTCCGGTCCCCCATCGGAATCCGAGATGGTCTCGTCGGATACCGGGCTGAGGGCGGTCATACCAAATCCCGTTAACATCCATCAACGGCTCTGCATCGTACTGGGCTGGTGGGAGTACTGCCAGAGGCTGATCCGGCTCGTATACCACCATCTGCAAGTCTGAAGATGGTGGTGACTGGTAGGAGGGCTACGGCTGCTGGTACGGCTCCGCCTGTACAAGATGAGCCTATCTAAGCTGCTGGTGTGAGCTGGAGTGCTGGGACGAGCTGCTGCTGCTGCCATGATCGCCTCGCGACTGAAGACGGGGCTGGGAAGCCGTCTGTGCCTCCTGGAGACACATGAGCTGGGTCTTCATGTCGCTCAGAGTCTGTGCCATCTGCTCCATCTGAGTGATGTCCTGGCACTGCTTCTTCTCAATCAGCTCCATCCGATCCAACTTCTCGCTAATGATGCCCATGTCCGCAGCTGTGGACTCTGCCTGTGCTGCTGCTACTGCGGACGAACTGGAAGGACCGACGTCGACCCGTGCTATCCTCTGATACTGCACGGGTCCTGGCTGCTGGGGTCTGCCCTGTGTGTACAACCGGGTCTGGGACATCACCATGTAGTTCTCGTCCATCTCCTCGTAGATGGCCCATACCTGGTCATGATCCTTGGCGAAGTAAGACCCACCACAAGAAGCATTCACCAAGTCCTGAAGCTCTGGTGTCAGCCTGCTGAAGAAGCTCTGAACAAGATTCGGCTTGGAAATGTCGTGGTGCGGGCATCTGTCGGTCAGCTCTCGAAACCTCTCCCATGCCTCATGGAACTTCTCGTTGGGGAGCATGGAGAAGTTGCTGATCAGGGCTCTCGCGGCATTGGTCCGCCCGAGTGGATAGTACTTGTGCAAGTACTCCGCGCGGAGCTGCTCCCAAGTGTATACAAACTTCCCCAGATGCTTCAGCCAGGTGGCTGCTCTGTCTGCCAAGGAAAAGGGGAAGGCAATCATCCGGATGGTATCCTGGTCCACCTAACGACCATGGACAGTACTGCAAATCATCTCAAACTCCTGTAGGTGGAGATGAGGCTCCTCTGTGGCCAAACCGTGAAACCGGGGAAGGAGCTGCAAAGTGTTCGGGGGGAACTTGAAGTCCCCCACGATAGCTGATAGCACCACCCAACGGTGCGTCAAAGTCGATCCGGGATTGTGGTTCTCCCGCATCGGTCTCGGTGGTCCTCCTCCTGCTGTTGCTGCAGCTCCGCCTGCCGCGGCTGCTGCTGCCGCGGCTGCGGCTGCTGCTGCCGCGGCTGCGGCTGCTGCGGCGGCTGCCGCATCGTCGGGTCCTCCTCCGTGGTTCTCGCGGTCGGCTCTCATCTGCTCTAGCTCTCTCCTCATCTCTATCATGAATGCCCCCTGATCTCTCAACTGCTGCTGCATTGACTCGAGGGAGGCGATCAGGGTGGAGTTGATCGAACCCTGGTCCAGAACGAAATGCTGATCTACTCGTGGACCTCCAGTGCGATCATCAGAACTGCCGGCCATCGTCTCTGAAAAATCAAAACAACCGAACTCAGGTGCCGATAAATCATCTGTCTGTCTCTCCTCTGGCACTGGTACCTCGGTCTCAGAAGAAGAAGGGTGGTCGAGAGGGAACAGGGCGGAATCGTACTCAGGTTCGAAGAGCGGGTCTGAGCTCTCACGAACCGACCTAGATGAATGGACTGGAGTGCTAAAAAGCGGTGCAGCCAGAGGCTGCCTAAGAGACCTCCTGCCCATCATCGTGATCTGGCGAGTAATGTGGATGAGATCTGGAGAAACTATGATCAGAAGCAAACCCCTCAATTCACCAACGCAACGCGAGCTGAAGACCGTGAAGGTTCGGTCAAATTATCTTGTCAATTTTATTTTGATGAACAAGCAAAATATCAGAGCGATTACGTGACCTGCTGGGATACCCGGTACTCTCCCAACCAACTGTCCCGCACAGAAGAGTCGGTAATCAGTCGAGAGGAGTACTGGAAGGCTCTACCTAGTGTACGGGTCACTCTCTCGCACAATCAAACCAAACAATGAGGGGGTTGCTCTCCCCAAGACAGATTTTTAGGTCAAGTGTCTTTTAGGGTCAATAGTTTAAACAGTCCCAATTTTATTGTTTTTCTTTTTAATCTTTTTCAATACAAACGAAGGGCCTAACGAATTTTTCGGTTCTCCTGGTTATTAAGTCCAAAACAGGGGGGAGAAGACGAAAGAGCCGATGCGCGAAAAAAATCAATGATGCATGCAAATATAGAAATGCGTACCTGTCTCCAGCACTCTACATGCAATATGATCCGCGCAGAATTTAAAAGACAGTAAATAAACTACCTAAATGGTGTAGGCGGAAAATCGAGTCCCTAAACAGCAGTGCTACTCGAAAGAACGGCTAGCCGACCACAAACCTCCAATCCAAATAGTCCGGTCTAGACCCACCCCTCCTCTTCTCGACAGGTCGAGTTCAGGAGTAGCGCTTGACGGGGCAGGCTCACGGCGCGTAGGATTGGAGGTGGTGGAACAACTATTTTATTATTTTTTTAATTTTTGGTCCAATTACCGATCTATAGGTGCAAGCAGATATATTAGGGTATTTGGATCCTAATTTTTTTACGTCACAATCGAGCCGAAAATCCTACAGCTAGGGGCTCAAAAATCCGCGTGAAACCGGAAAATGCAGGAAAGAAATAAAACCGCGAAGAAAACCACATAAAAACTGAGGGGTCCCCCGAGCACACCGGTGCTCGGCGGAACAGACCCCAAGAGTCTAAGTATTTGTCTGAGTGTCCTGTCCCTGTATTATTACAACAATTGTTCAAATAAAGCTGGAAGTAAATCCTAATCTAAACTATGCTACTCCGCGGCTATTCCGCGGCTCCTACGCTCGTGCTTGCTCCTCGCGCTCTCCTGCGGCTCTGTGAAGAAGAGAGCCACCTCCAATTTCCGCGGTTGCTTGGCTTCCGAAGAAAGCCGCCTCGGTCCTCGGGCCCTCGCAAGAAAACAAACAGAACGTCAGACCAAATTATTTATACCATTAAGCAAATAAATGATCTACAAAATATGCATAAAAAGCCGCGGAAAAGAAAACCGCGGGAAAAATCAAAACTTACTACTAAGCCGTGCTCCTCGGCAACGGCGCCATTCTGATGACCGAAAAATCCCGAGCAACTAAGGATGAAGAAAGAGAACTAAGGTCGTTGCGACCTCAGTTGCTCAAAAGATCAGTCGGTTGATCAAGAAAATGTAAAACAGACCACCAAAATCAGATAAAATCAACTAAATACAATAACAGTCCTGGCTATTAGATTAGCCTAGTATAGCGACCAGGGTCGGACTCAGGGAGCAAGTGATGGCCTTGCGGCCTACGAAGTAGTTAAAAGAGTAGATAAAATGAAATACATGTGTTTTTGGTGGATTTTTAGTTAATAAAGAAAATAAAGAAACTAATAAAACAAGCCAATTCAAACAATTATTAAAGCATTCAAAAATCAACCAAAAATTCAAATAAAAATGTTTTTATGTGTTTTATGTTTTTACTGTTTTTAGTGAATTTTTGGGATTTTTCTGATTTTTATATGATTTTCTAAAAATCAAACAATGCAAGAAAATAGTAATAATGTCCAGCCAAGCTTGGGGGACTTAGATAAAATATCTAAAAGTCCCTAAAAAGCCTAGAGGTAATTTTCCTGTACAGTAAAAACTATAAAGAAAATTTGGCCACTGGAATTATTATTTTTGGGTTTGTAAAATAATTATTAGAATTTTTATAGGTTTTTAGGTGTTTTTCAATTTTTATGAGTTTTATATCATGAAAAATGACCAACTTGGTCAGAAAATCAAACAAGACAAAACACACAGTAGCTAATTTTTTTGTAATTTTTAGAGTTATTTTATTATTTTTTTGTGAATTTTTAAGTCAGAAAGTAAAGAAAATGCATGATTTTGAATTTTTAAAAATAGTAAATGAAATAAAAAATGTCCCCAAAAATTCTAGAAAATTTTACACCATGGCATGAGCCATGTATCCAATTTTCATTGAATTTGGAGTTAGTTTGATATCTTATTAAAAATCAAAACCAAGGCACCGTGCACAGGGACCTAAACGCAAATAATGAAAGTTCTGGGGGGTCCGGTGCAAAATTCCCAAGAAGTCACGCACGAGGCGCGTGTCTGGGGCACACAGGGACCTATTTGCAAAGAAATAAAGTTCATGGGCTAAATAATAATTAGTATTAAAAGCCCAGGGACCCTAGTGTAATTTACCCACTAATACCCGCACATGCTCAAAAAAATTCACTCACAGGGGCATATCTGTAATTTTCTAAAACATTTCATTCATTTCATAACATTCAAGAACTACAGAGCTAAACATGCAAATTACCCAACAAAGCACGTGTCGACGCACGTGCTACACTACAGATAGGGGCATATGTGCAAATATAGAAACAGACAGGGTCCAAAGTACAAATGTACCAAATAAAAACAACTAACTATGGTATTTACAAGACTAAACACGAAATAAAGTAAACAGAAGGGCCTAAGAGAAAATTAACCTTATTAAATATCGAGGGCCGTTGGATGGGCGCCACGTGTGATGATCTACGACTGGGAAGGGGAGGCACCTCGCTCCTGCAACCCTTGGCGCGATCCGACGATGGGGAAGCGGCCACGTGTGTAGATCCAACGGTGGAGGGTAGAGGGCGCTTCTTCGTCGAGATCGAACGGCTCAGATCAGATCCTCCTCAGATCAACGGTGCTGACAGCTCCTAAAGCGGACGGTGGGGATCAAAACTGGAGCAGGAGGAGCATCGGACGGTGTCTGAAGGTCCTGGAGGAACAGGAGGCCGGCGAACTTCGCCGGCTCAGTACGCGTGCTCCGGGCCTTCGCGGGGGATGCTGATGATCGGAGAAGCTTCGGCCTGGCTCCCCGCGTCTGCAGAACGCCTCCGATGAATCAACGGAGCTCCAGAGAGCTCTGTCGACTCCGGCGGAGGAGAAGCTCCGGTTCTCAAGTAGGAGGGCCTCAGACAACCCTCGATTGACCTGCAAAACGCAACCAAAGAGCTCCTGGGTCGAGGGCAAACTACCTCGACCCCGTTAGCGGTGGTAAATGTGGACGGTGCGGTGGTGCGGACGAACCCCGGCGATGCGACGGCGAAGGGGTTCGAACCCCAGCTCCTGTGCGAGCTGGGTTGAACGGAGGGGCGGAGAAGGTGCGCGGGAGGAAGGCGAGTGCGGTGGTGCGGTTCGATGATCGAATGGAAGGTGGGTGTGGCCGGAATCGATGATGGTCGACGACGACGAGATTTGGGCGAAATCAAAAATTAAAGAATAGGAAAGGGAAATAGAGCAACCTAGGTGGTCGAGTCGACTGGGGATGAGCTGCTGGTGCTCTGGGTCCTTTCCTCGGGGGATGTCGTGGCCCGAGGCTCGAGCTCTACCTTGGGGCGGAGCACGGCGGCGCGAAGACGCCGAATCGATGGTCCAACCAACCTCTCCTCTCTGCAACACTGCCAGCAATGAGCTGTCACCTCAGGGATGACGGTGGAGGTCCTGGGATGAAGGAAGGGGAGCCAAAAGATAGGGAAATCGTGCGGCGGAGCTCGAGATTTATACTCCCATGGTCCGGTTAGGGTTGATCGGGTAGGGCTGCTCAGAGCGTGGACCCCGATGCAATCCCCCGGGCGTGGGTCTCGGATGCAAGAAGAAGGGGTAGGACCCGAGGTTTGCGCAAATGGCGGCCGGATCGAGTGCAGAAAAAGAGGAGAAATCGGGTCGACAGCCCGATCCGCGAGAGAAGAGGGTCCGCGGGGGGAGTTGACCGGGGGTCAACATTCCCCGTGGACCAATGGGAGTGCGCCACGTGGAAAATAATTGAAAATTCATTTTAAAATAGAAAATGGCCGATTTAAGGGAAACATAAAACATGAAATATTTTTGTTTTAATTTTTTATATTTTTTGGTGATTTTTAATTAATTTTTCAAAATAAAAATAGGGTATGTACATAGTAGGGCTATATATAGGTATATGTACAATATAGGATTTTTATTTTTGATTTTTAATTTGTTATTTTTGTGCATTTTTATTCCTATTTTATATTTTATTTATTTATAGTATACAATTAGGAATAAATGGGTATTTTTATTTTATTTTTATTATTTATACACAATAGTAAAATAAATAGGTATATACATCTATATACATGGTATTTTTACAATATTACTTTTGGTTTTTAATTTTGTTCTTTTTATGTTGTTTTTATCTTTATTGTTTTTATTTTATTTATTTACACCATAATAAATAGAATATTTACAAAAGTTTTGGAATTTTAATTAATTTATTTATAGGGTGAAATAAATATAGGAGTGGTTGTATGTACATGATGAATATGTACAAAAGGATGTTTTTGTTTTCTTTTTAATTTTTATTTTTGTTTTGATTTTTATAATTATAAATATATATACAATATATACAAGCCATTTTATTCTAATTTTTTTAGAGGAAAATATAATTATTTATAGGTCTATTTACACACATGAGCCCCTATCTCTCTCTACTTTGGCTTTTATGCGGTCAGGCACATGCTGTGCCCTCCCTTAGAATTAGGTTGCTCAATATTTATTCTAAATATTTCCCTCTTTTTCTTTTTTCTCTTTATTCTTTTATTTTTGCACAAAAACATGCTAATTAGTAAACTTTATACAATGCATGCTTTTGCTAATTATTTGTATTTACAGACATACATGCATTTGCAAAGATTTTTGTAGCTAAAATATAAGAATAAAGAGTGATGAATGAGTATTCATCAGTTGCTTCAATGAACGACATGTCAACATCACCTTAGGGGTGGTGGGCCTGGGTGTTAAAGATCGAATTGAGAATGCAAGTTGGACTTGCAAGGCGGAATGTGTTCCTTCTTCTTTTTATCTGAGTTAAAGGCTCTCATATTATTAGGATGTGACAAAGATAAGAAGGAGATCTTAGATCTTACTTGAGATATAATGGTAAGTATATCTCTTACACTGGATGTGATTAAGGGAATGAACTTTCAATGTTGACAAGGCAGGACAACTTTGATATAAAAATTCCTAAATCGAAGTAAAATATACATTTATATATTTATGTAAATTTCTTATTTCAGATAATACTTCATTAAATCCACTCAATAACATACTCAATAATAACCAGTAAATCCATGATCAAGATATTGTACTTGCAATTGGACAGATAATGTGTGTGGTTGCAATGTGTAAGTTTCCTCATGACAATGAGGAATGACAATTAAATAGACAATAGGAAACAACCTAGGGTTTATGTGTCTCTATAGTCTTGATTTCTCATTGAATGTACTTTGGAAGTGACATGTCGATGATGATCATAATTGTCAAATAATCCTTATAAAATCTAAGAAGATGTTCTGGCATACATATGTGCTCTCGACATTTAATCACGAATGACATGGTTCACTACATCATGTATAATGGTAGCTCCATAAGAGATGATGTATTCAAAAATGTTTGAGTACCTACCCGAACCAAAGTCTTTTAGAGTTTAGATGGATGTAGATACGATGAGTGTCATCATTCTACTGTCTATACTCAAGTCATTCATGAAACTTCATAACATTCACATTGTATGAATTAAATGAAGCATGTATATATGTTGAAATGTTCTTATATCAGAATTTTTTGAGTTCAACATAAGAGATCCTTTATCTTAAGCAATGGTTTTTTATATATGAAGGGAGCGTAGCGGAAGTATGAGTTTGACCTAAATAAGAAGGAAAGTCAAAGAGTTGACTTTACTTTTGTGACTTCCAAAGATCCAAAGAGTTGAATGAATGCCAATACTGCAATAAGCCAATGCACTCATAGTATGACTATCTAAGCTCCATAGAGAAGGACTTGGATAGTGCATCGGAATAATCTATATCTACATATAATCATTGCAATTAATTTTCTTATTAGAAACATCAAAGTCTAATAATTGTATCTTATTCTTCTAATAACACTTGCAATTGGTTGCATATATTTTCGAGGACTAGAAAATTTGATCTTAATGTTTAACAGTCATCCACATGGATGTTGATGCAATTGTTGTAACAATCTCTGTTGCTTGGATAGACTTCATATTTTCAGTGGAAGAGCCCTTAGTTTCAAAGAATATCTCTATGACCCAGATATTAGAATACACTCATTGTTTATTTCTAAATGTTGAAAATAAACATGATTTCTGAAATAGACCTACCATAAAGAGTTATGATGGATATATTTCAAAAAGCAATCTAATATCTAGAGGACTCTACTGAGTTAGAAAATTAATGAATGGCTCATTAACTTTTCTAATACTGAAAATTTAAAACTTTAAAATATCAATAAGAGGATGAAGACCGTTTGACAATGATCTGGCATCAAGCCTTGGACATTTGTCTGTTGATTTGATCAATAAACTAGTAAGATATTGGACTTTAGATTGTCTAAAGGTTCAAAACTTACATACTTGTGAATATTGTATTCAAAAGTAGAAATTGTCCAATGTACCCTTCTCCGGGAATTGTGTAAGATGCCACAGTATTCAAGATCTCATACATATTGATGTATGTGGATCATATATATCATAATAAACATTATTGATATGTGATGTCTATTGATGATTATGTGTGATATGAGATTTCTTCTCTTCACTTTAGAAACCTTTGAAATGTTCAAAGATTTCACAATTTTGGTTTAGAACCAAAGTTTGAAGGAAGACAAAATTAATTTGATCTAACCTAGGTAGAAAGTACCTATTAGATGAATTCATGGAATACCTTATGGAGAAAGGAATATCATTCATATCTTACTCCTCCTAATACAACCTAAATTCCATAGAGTTATAGGGAGATACAATTGAATCATGTATAACGTAATTTGATCAATGATGTTTTTTAACATAATTACCTATTAGTTTCCAGGTATATATAGTAGAGACTACAATATATATCCTTAATAAGGTTCCACGCAAGTAAGCTGGAATCTGGCACCAGAGAGCGCTAGTTCATTAGGGAAATAAAGGATGGTATTGGGTACCTACTTTATGACCTTAAGATTCTTAAAAGATTTCATCTCTAAGGATATGATTCTTAGAGGATGATCTCTTAAAAATAAGGATAAAAATGAAATAAAGGAACTCATTTAATATTGATAAGATAACAAGACTCCTGAAATCAGAACTAAAAGGACAATTAAAGATGAAACACTAATACTTCTTCAAATGAGTTTGAGGATGGTTTCCATGTGTTAGAGAAATCTGACAATGATCTTAATTCATGTTATGAAGCTATGAGGATCATGACATGGAAAGATGGATGTTAGCAATATAGTCTAAAGTAGACTTCATATACAAGTGTTGTATATGTACCCTCGAGGCTATACGGCTAAGACCCATTAAGGTGTAAATGGATCATCAAGAGAAAGAGGGAACTTGATGAGAAGATAGGGACCTTCAAAGCACAACTCGCTGTAATGTCAAGGACACTATAACTGACAAGATTGAGTATTGGTTGCATAAGATGCAACATTCACATTGGATGAGAACACTGTTATTGGGGGATATGCAAGTGCTGTAAAAGGACTTGGCATAGTCTCTCGGGAACAGAGTGACTGATCAACTTACCTATTTATTTTTCTAAACAACCTATAATTGTCACATGAGTGTGGGTTTAATGATTAGCCCAGTAATGGCTTTTTGGGCTAGTGGGAGATAGTTGGACGTGCGAGCCCATGGTGATCCATTATGCAATAAATGTTATTGCAAATATCATTCCCCAATCTGAAATGAAGAATAGCCAATTTACATAATAGACCCCGTAGTACAATTAGTGTTATGCACCATGACCATCTTAATAATCATACAACTGTTGATTCAATATTGAATCATAGAGGCTGGTGCTTGGATGAATATCTAAAGAGTTAGATTGAGGACTCATCAAGCATCGTCAAATAATTATTAAGATATGATCTCCAACATGAGAAGGAGATGTCAATCCTTTCTCTAAGGCTGATAAATAACCGACCTCTTGATGCAGGTCCTCTGCATAGGAATAGAGACTCAAAGGTGTTAGATAAGTTAGGTCAATGAGTTGACTTAACAAGATCGAGATAACCAAAGTCCTATGTCGTATGTTGTCACGATATAGGCACACATCCTTTGACTGGAGACAGATATGTTGCTATATGTCTAAGTATGTACATTTGGCAGATCAATATGTTGATGACCTAATCAAGGTATATACACCGACGCGTTGGTGTGCATGCAAGGGCATATGAGTAATACGATCTCTCAAAGGGAACATACATGTTCACTACTGAACTGGAAGACGAGCTCACTCATGAGATATTGGGAAGAATCAAATTCCATGCACGGTCGTCTCGCTTTGAAAGCTTGACTGAATTTGAAGGTTTGATATATGCTTTTGGAAAGTATATGATCAACACCTGGGTATGATATATGCTTTTGGAAAGTATATGATCGATACCAACTCGCAATAGTCAAATGAGAAACTTAATGATAAAACCCTGAAGTAGACACTGAAAAAGATATTTTATACTTTTGGTTTATTCTAGATCTTCCAGTATGCAGGATGTACAAGTATTGGGAATACGTGAGGGTGATGTGATAAAAAAACGATTGTATAACCATGATGCTTCCATTCCTAGGGAGTGATGAAACATGTCTAGATTTTGGTGACTCCTCTCAGTAGAGAAGTGATCTGATATTGGTCTAACTATTGAACATTGATCTGAATGTGATTCAAATGCAATGAGAAGATTATATTTGCGGTCTTGATTTAACCAAGCATCCATGAGAGGTCCACAAGATCTGGATTTGAGATGTGATCTCAATATCCAAGTCACTATACGTATAACAATACAATCGTCTTGCCCTTATCTCCAACTATCTGCGGAGAAAGAGCATTATCCTAGAAAGAGTTAAGGATAATTTCATTGCTGATATATGTATCCGAGTATTGAGAAAATTGATAATTAAATGTGATTTAGTTATCCTGAATAATATGAAGTTGATTCATATTATAATGAGAGTTATCTTGGATAATTAAATGTGATTTAATTATCAAAGATGTGAATGATGTGAACGTGATTCATATTATTTGGGCAATTGAGAATAGAAATCCAAGTGATTAAATGTAATTTAATTATCATGGATATGAATAATATGGATAGCACTATCCATATTAATCACATATATTATAAATTTGATTTATAATGTATTAGATAGAGCATATTATAATTTATATGTATTGATTAATTATTGATGTGAATTGGATTCATATTGAATAATTAATTGAAAATGTAAATCAAATTTTATTTTGGATTGTAAATGTGATATAAAATTTCCAATGTCAAGACTGCAATATTCACAAAATAGTTATGAGTTATTTTTTTGAATAATTTGCGACAAGTGTTATTGTATATCTAGGAGATTTTCACAGAATAATGTAATCTCATGAGATTACATGAGATTGCCACCAACTCCCATATTATGGAAGGAGGCTTCATTCCATAATCTCCATGGCTGATTGATTTAATTTGTGATTAATTTATATTGATTTATGAATATATATTTAATCCAAATTAAATTAATTGTTGTTATATTTTTTACAACAAAATCTTGGTCATTAAAAGAAGCATCCATTGATTTTGTGTATTCCATGGATTGTGATCCATGGACTCCCAAAATACTATATAAGAAGAGGCACCCCTTATTTTTCAAGTTACAACATTAAAAGACAACATAATCTCTCTCTCTCTCCACACGCCATCTCTCCCTCTCTCTTGTCGCCATCCACCATGGAGCCCTAGAGAGAGTCGCTCTCGCTACAGCGTCGCCGTTATGTTGTTGTATTGTATGCTTGTGGACTCCATCTCCTTTGGTGCACCTCGCTCGTGAAGAAGACGTTGGATCTTGTGTGATGAGATCAGGAGATTTATTGCTTGGATCATCATCATGTATTGCGAGAAGCACGAGTTTCATCTATGCACTTGCAAGCGTCTCCTCCGTCGGATTGGATCTGAGACAGGAGGTCTCTTTGTTTAGAGACTCGATCAAAACCACGCTTCAAGAAGTAACCCTAATACTTGTTTGTGGTTTAGATGAAATGATTCGAGAAGTGTCCTTGGATCATGTGGTTTCATCGCATGAAAACTTTTTAAATTCTGCTGCCTCGAGCAACTAGTGTGGCTAGTCGCTCCCAATCGCATATGATGCAATCCTCACGCTTCCGTGATGTGCTTAAGGATCTTACCATATACTTCACCATCAAAGTGAGCAGACTCATATGAGTCATCTCAGAATAATCAGAAGACTCGGCTCCGTGCTCCAACAGATTGGAGACATAACCAGAGAAGAGACCGAGTACGCCAAACAGAAGACTCGGATTCTGGCTCCACCAGAGAGGAGACACCAGAATCGAGTGCCCAGAAAATGATGTATCCTCTCGTAGATAACCCTCGAGGAGCGGTACACACTAGGCGTTGGAGAATCAAAACAGGGATCACCCTTACAAGGGTCATCAAGGTAAGCAGACTCAAAGGAGTCAGATCCATCAAACAGATCAACATAAGCGGTCTTGGTAGGTGACAGATCGGCTACCAGCAGAAGAGACCGAAAGATTAAGGAAGTGTGATCACGTCCTGTAGATAACCCTCAGGGAGCATACTACCAACTAGGCATGGAATAAATAGAGGAAGATGGCTCATCCTTATGAGGACCGTCAAGGAGAGAAGACTCACAGGAGTCTAGAAAAATAGTTATCGTGCTTTGATACATCGGACTCACAATCAGACAGTGAGATCGGTAACATATATCCGACAACTCGGTTTCGTGCTCCAACAAGAAGGATACACAGGCTATGAGGGAAACTGATCGTAAAGAAAATGTTGCATTTTTCCGCAAATAGTCCACGGGGAGTAATGCAAGCTAAGTCAATGACGGTCATGGGACTACTGGCATCAAGTCTCAAATCATCGAAAATAGTCAATCAATCACCAATAAGAGGGCATTAGATCATGTGAGGGATACAAGACAGTCAGGTCAGTCGCAACGCGATCCCTCAAGTCAATCAAATCAACCGAGATGGATTAAGATGAAGAAAGAATTCCTGTAAAGGCCAAAGGTGGATGGGAGAATCAGGAGACGGAGGATGGATTAGTCAAGAAGATGAGTGAATTCATGTGGGTTCTAGGCATCGTCACTCTGAAGCACATAAGAAATAGCACATCAAGCGTCTGAGTCAAGACAGGCAGAACCTCATAATAAATTATATAGTCATAGCATATGGTATCATCATCAAATCATCAAAATGAATCACATCCTCAATCTGTTGTGCGAGATAAAAAATCCTCAATAAAGAATCACACCTTGATCGTACAAATATCAAAATACTCAATAGTTTCTATGTACAGATCTAAAGTCATATCCACCAAAAGTAGCACAACAAGCTCAACATCCTCAAACCTTCCCGGCTTACTCAAATAAGCAATGTTAACCATAAACCTCGATGCATGCCCCATATACAAGTGCAACAATCTCGGGTGAAAGAAGGGATAACACAGAGGGAACGAGGGGGCTGGGTGAGGTAAAAACAGACATAGATAAAATTGTGGTTCAAGGAGAGGTTATCCTTGAATCGGATCAGTGATGGGTGATATGGGCAAAGAGGATAGCAACAAAATCCAACGAATACGGTGAAGATCATGACCCGACATCACTACTCAGATGCAAATGAGGAATTATATAAATAAGTGAGAGAGAGAGGGACTAAATGATAAAAATGACTCACACTCATGGGACTGAAAACTTGAAGAGAGATGAAAACGTAGATGGACTCAAAATCACGATCAATGTACAAAGCAAACCCCCAGTTCACCTACTCAACATAGTAAAGACCGAGATGGTGGTCTTTATGGAGTTAGCGATTTTCAATAAAGTTGTACAAACCAAAGATAAGCATGAGATTTTGACACTAATCCCTAGATTGTACGTAAGAATAAAATGCATATACAATGTGGGGGTCGCTCTCTCCAAATCAATGAATTCATTACATTTATTTTTAAGATCCAATAGAATTAACAATCCCAATTTTTTTTAGATTATTACTTTTTTTGTTACTTTTCAATGCACATGCCTAACGATGTTTTCAATTTCATTTAGCACCCTAACTGAGCAAAATCAGAGGGAGAAGGTCGGAAAATCCATGCAAGTCAGAAATCGATGATGCATGCAAAGTCAGAAGACTTATAGTGCTCCCCAGCTCTCTCCATGAGGTATGCATAACAGAATTGAAAACTACACTATATGCAATGCAAAACGATGAAATCACCCTAAAATAGTAATTGCTATTATCATGAAGCACCAGATGCCAGTTATCTAGATATGAAACCTAAGTTCAGATCTTGGGAACCTCTCGGTGCCCACCACAACTGGTCCTGCAAGTGCTGTATGAGTTTCCTCACGGCACGCGGTTTCAAGTCTAAAAAACTAACAATTGTGATTTTACTAAGTCCAAAAGCGAGTCTATAGGTACATGCAAATATATTAGGACTTTGGACCTTAGTCTATCAAGCATGCAGTTCCTAAGCTAGGGCTCATTCACACAAAGAAAAATAAAAAAAATCAAAAAACAAATAAAAAGAAAATAAGAAAAATGTGAAAAACCACGATGAGGCCACGAAGGGAACAATCCCTCATACAATGGACCTCGGAAGGTAGTCAATTCTAGAGAGTCTGAATTATTACAAATTAAGTGGCACTCTCTCACATGGAAAGAAACTGTCTCCAAAAACCTTCCAAGCTTGCATTTATTGCTCTCTCCTACCGACTCAGTTAGAAAGCTGGCTCCACCTTGCTTGGGTGCACAGGTACTCCTATGAAGTCCTCCCTCATGTAGTGGTCCCTCGTAACAAATTCAAACAAGGAGAAGTGTCAGACAGTTCAGAATTAATATCAAATAATAATGAAAAATAAATAAATGACAAGAATAAATGGATGCAAAAAATAAATAAATAGACAAGAGATCATAAAAAAATAAATAATCCCAATCTATGCGACATGGTTCCCCGACAATGATGCCATTTGATGAACAAATGTTTTTGTCGAAGTCTTGTCCATCCACAAGATGGATCGACAATCATTGAAGCAACCTCAGATGAAAACCTCAACCGATCAACAATTAACCCACAATATAAGTTAAGCAACGAATATCAAAAATATGGAGTTAAAATTTATTATAACTCTACAACAAGTGTGTATAGGTGTAGGCATGCGTAGAGGTTGAACTCGGGGATCAAACTATAGATTATGCGAAATTAAGCACAAAAATTTGCTCTTTTCTCTTGTCCATTTATTATTTTTTGTAGATTTCTAATTTTTAATAATTTTATGGATTTTTATTTTTATATATTTGTATTTTATTTTTAATTTTTTAATTTTATATTTTCCTTTTATATTTTAAGATTTTTTATATTTCCTTTTCTTTTAATATATAATAGGATGTAAGAGGCTATATATGTCATACTAGATAATATAGATAAAAATAATAGTAAAAGTAAATAAAATACAAAAATGAAATTGTTTTTGGATTTTATTAATTTTGTAGCATTTTTTTATTTTTTTCTAATTGTTATGGATTTTAAAAAAATATCGTAAAGTAGGGATTTTTAAATATCCGAAATTGATTTGAATTTTAAAAATAAGAAATAAGGTCCAAAAATACTCAAATAAAATTTTATATATAGATAATTATATAAAAATTATAAATAAGAAAAACATATTTATGGATTTTTGTGTTTTTAACTTTTTATGAAGTATTTTGGGGATTGTTCAAATTTCAGGAGTTTTTTTTATTTTTAGTGATTTTTGGTTTGGAGTTAAAATATGATAAAATAAACAATATATATTTTTTTGGAATTTTTCAAGACATTTTTATATTTTTTTACTAGTTTATAAGATAGAAAAAACAAAAATATACTCATTTTTATTTTTAATAAGTTGTTAAAATACCCAAAAAAGCAAAATTAATATGGGGGCATGAAAGCACATGCTACCATGCATTTAACCCTATTTTTTCTTGATTTTTAGAGCAAGGATGTCATTTTTTGATAAATGAAATTCAAGCACCAAAATTCATAAACTTGCAAGAGCATATGTGCAATTAAAATAAAGATCACGGGTTCATCTACAAATGTGCTAAAAATATACAATGTATTCTCAAATTTATTGAACTATTTTGTAATTACAAAAATGCCAGGTGTTAAATGCAATTTCACCACCTCACATGGGACGACACATGAGTTCATGTGGAATGAACCCAGAAGAAATTATCGATAAATACACGAGCGTCAAATGCAAAATATCCATTTAATTTGCATTACGTATTTTACTTACAAAACTATAATTAAATACAAAAAGGAGCATGGTAGGATATATAATTTACCCTATACTTAGCGCGTCATCGGACGATCTAGGTTCTATCACTTAAACATGTGTCAACGTCATGTTGCACGATGGTCCTTCGCCTTGGACGCCTGAGATTAGATCTTAGAAGCAAGATCAAGAACTGAAGCTTTAGATGATCCAACGTCCACTGTGCAACCTGGAGAACGACTGGTGATCTGACAGCTCTCAAGGGGGTTGGAAGAACAAGGGAAGAACTCGCCCTTGGCAAGTTTCGATCGAGCGTTGCTTGCTCCTCCGATTCCTTGAGCGTCACTGGTTGTCTCTGCACATTCCCACAGGTTCGGTGAAGGTTCCAGGTGCCTCAGAAAAGTATGATGGCCATCGATAGGCCTCTGGCTTCTGGGAGAAGAAGCGCAACCTGGAGGGCTTCATGCTGGATCAGATTGAGCCCAGAAGGGTTCCTTGATCGCGCGACTTGCATAGATATCACACAAGGCCAAGGGCAAAGTGCCTTGGCCTATAAACAAGGGGAATGGAAGCAAAAGGGAGCAGAATGGCGAATCTCCGATGAGTGAAGGAGAAGGGGATCCAATTCGTAGATCTAGAGCAGATCTGGTTGGGCGGTGAGGTGGGAAGCGTGAAGAAATGGGTAGGGAAGGTGATGGATGGATACCACAGTTAGAGGCATAGCGGGGTACAGTGATCTGCTTCGACGAACTACGAATCAGGTGAAGTACGGCTAATCTAAGGTTTAACAGCTAAGCTAAATGCATAATTAAAATATAGGGATTGAAAGATATCTAGAAAATGGAAAATGCACAACTCAAACCTTTCGGCGAGGGCAGGGAGCAGATGTGGCCGGAGCTCACTGTGGGTGCACCTCCGCCCTCCTTCAACTGTTGTGGAGCTTTAGGGGACCTCCCCCTGTTACGAGGATGCATGCTTGCCGAAGTTACGGGGCTTTAGGAGTTGGAAGATGACCAAAATTGAGGAGTAAGGAAGGGGGTTTTATTTATACCCAAGTGTAGGCACCCTTATTCAAGGACGATTTGGGGAGAATCGAAATTATGTACAAAGAATCCATGGGGTCAACATGAATTCTGGAGTATCGGAGATCAGATCTTGTGAAGCAATTGAGGGCGATGGATCAAGCAGAAAAAAGGTATGAAAATAGGGAGAAATTGGTTATGAAAAATAAGAAGACCAGGAGGGGGAATTGACCAGAGGTCAACGAACAACACGACCTCATTTGTTAACACAAGCCACTAAAAGACAAAATAGGATATTTATTTGAAATTAATTAATTTAAAATAGTAAATTGTTTTTATTAATTTTTTATTATAAAATAAAAAATATTTATTATTTATGTATTATTTTATTACGATTTTTATTTATTTTTTGATGTTTTTATTAGTAGTTAATTTTTAGGGGTATATTTGTAGGTATATTCATATATGTTTTTGGTTATTTTATTTTTATTTTGTATATTTTATTTTATTGTTTTATTACTTTATTTTATTTATTTATAGATTATTTTGTGTACATAAATATATATATATATATTTTGTGATGTTGATTGTATGTTTAAATAAATAGGTATATATATTATATAGGTACATAATATAGTTATTTTATCTATGTATTTGGTTCATTATTTTTATTTTAATGTATTTTCTTCAATTTTATATTAGATTTATATTTTAATAGAATATGAATTATATTTACAAGAATATAAAAATATAGAAAAGAAAAAGAAAACAACGAGGTCCGCTTTTATTTATATACATTGATATTATCACAAGCATTTTGCCTATATCTTTATATATATTTATTTTATTTTGTAATTTATTTTTGGTTTTATTTTGGTTTCAATACGTTCATAAGTTATAAATAAGATGTAAAAAATTATAAAAATATAAAATTGCAAAAATGATAAAGAGTGAATAAATTTAATATTTTATTCGGGTATACTATACGATGAGGGTCCAATACCTAACTTTCATACGTTAGCTCCAAAATTATGAAACCATCTTCATTAAACAGTTCATTAAAAGTTATATACAATTAGAGATTATTTTGATACATTTTGAGTTTTTACTTGGAGATATGGGTCTGTGAAGTTGGGATTTTGACTTTTTATTTTGTGTGTAAAAGTATACTGTGTATTATTTTTGTACAAACTTAATTTTGTATTTTTTTACATTATTATCTACAAATTTCATGTCCAAAGTTTCTTTATTTGATGCATACATGATAAAGAATAAAATGGGTGTCAAAAATGAATTATTGGGGAATAAACGAATGCGATTTTTATTGTATTCTTAGCCCTTATCCGCCCCTACTTTATTCCTTATTGACCAACTCAATTCTTGAATTGGTATCGAGATTTAGGGTCATAAAATACCATTGGTATTTTATTCTTTTTCTTTTCTTCTCTTTATTCTATAATTTTGGAATTAAACAATATTATTTACACAATAAATACAATAAATAATGAATACTATATTGTACCAATTAATGCTATTTACATGAATTAGCCAGGGTTTTTAAGGCCAAAATGATAGAATAAAGGTGATGAAATGGAGATTCATCATGGGCTCTACGGCCAAGGGAACCAGAGCGAGAAGCCATGGTGGCACGCTACAACAAGGGATACCATCGGATCTTGCCAAGCTTGAAAGGGAACATGTGCTATCACCACCCTAGTCGGAATAGATGCAGATCTTCAAAGCTTGGAATCAGCGGATGGGAGATTTGAGGGTCGGTTGATGAATCCTGTATTCATCATGCTAAAAATCAATTCTTAATCTCCTAACATAAAAAATCGAATAAATGTCACTAATAATTCCTCATTATTATCTTGTATTATATTGTGTATAATTAACCTATAATTATTGTATTTAATTACTATCATTTACTTTGTAATTATTTTCATATTAGAAACTCATAAAAATTGGTTAATTATTTATCTATATTTTGCTTAACCTTCAAAAGAAATAAAAATAAAAAAAACCTCAAAGCCCAAGATCATGTGTTTTTACCCCTTTAAAAATACCTCCGAACAATACTTTTTGTACAAGTGACCTCTTTTGGCTTTTTGTCGAACATAAAACTTGTAGACCTCATTAAGATCTACAACTTTCTTCTTTTGACTTTTTCCTACTTTTGCTCTAACTAATTCTTTCTTATTTTTCTTTGTTTTACCATTTTTTGATTTTTCTGGTGCGACCGCGTGGCACTCTTTGGAGCCGCCACGTGGTCGCCCCTCCTTCCGCCACCCATCATCCTTTTGTCCGCTGGATCCCCATTCCCCCGCCTTTGTCACAACCGCTCATCACTCACTCCACCTCAGTCGTTGGATCTGATTCTAGATGAAATCCTCGCCACCCCCTCATGCCTTACTTTCAACCGCTCAATTTCCTTCTGATCCTATGGCCATCTTTGCTCCACGTCGCCCCATTCTTCTCCACTGTTTGATCAAACCCTCCCTTCTCATTGACACCGCTCGCCTCTGTCCATTTTGTATCCACACAATCAATCTAATCAATCAAATCCTAGCCCTCTGTTCGTGCCCTCATCATAGCCACTGGATCACTAGATCCAACGACTAGGGCTTCGTCCCCTACCTCCAGCCTGGTAGTTACCCCTTGCTCCGCCCTCCGCCTCCTTCCTATTTTGGAAGGCGCCACAACTGCTCCCTCCGTGCCGTAACGCCACCTCCATGAAACCTACTTCTCCGCCATCCTCGTGCCGACTTTAATGACCCCACCATCACTCCTCCATCAATCTGATAATCGTTCAAAAGTGCCCCCACCACCACGTAACTCCCGATGAGTCCTACGAATCCATTTCCTCCGTCGTCAGTCACCTTCGTCCACCATTCCAAGGTCTAAGACCTAGCTCCTCATCTCCTCCCTGTGACAAACGGAGGTGGACAAGGGTCATCATGGCCACCGACCTGGTGTTGACCCAAGGTCAACATGACCATGTTAGCGGCCACCTCTGTGCACCGTAGAGCTCCGAGGCTTGGCTATCCTTACAAGGTGATGACCCGAGGTTTTTCTGAGCCTTAGCACGAGCCCTTCCTCCGTCCGCTCCTCTCCAATCTCCAGGTATCTCCCATCTCATTTTTTTCTTGATTTTCTTGGAATTATCGTGACACATACCTCACTCTTCATCGACCATTGACCATCCAACAACCTCCACCACCCATCGACCATCTTTGCGCCACCATCCCCTTCCTCCAGAACCCCTTCGTGATCCGAACGAAATCCTCCGACATCACGACAGAGGACTTCCCAGAGTTGCCACCTTCTTCACCTCCGCCTGGATCCCAATTCACCTCACTCCACTTGTACACACCCACATTGCTTTGGCTATCGCCTAACAACAATCTACAGGAAGCTTCAATGGTCGAAAACTGCGTGACCACGCCGATCTCAAGCATCAGCTCTGATGGAGCTTTGTCGGGAGCCACCTCCAATTACCCTTATCGCTTCCTCTCCAGCCAGTCATCCTCTCCAGGAGGCCGTGGTTCTTCGGGCACCATCCACGAGCTAGGAGCATCTCGATGGAGCTCTGGTAGCCTCGCCGGAGTTCCATGTACGTCGTTGTTCCTCCAGTAGAGACGAAGAGCAGGCGTCGTTGGATGGCACCCCTCAGTGTTTATCTAACGACCCTAGAAGCTCCACGTAGCAACTACCGAACCTGATGCCTCGAGACCATTGATCCTCTCATCAAGCCAAGATACGAAGCTCAGTGTTTGCCAGAGGGCCTGAAGCATCGATGCCTCTCGAGCCTAGCTTCTCGCGTGCATGGCACGTGTGGGCCTGAGAAAATTGCAGAGAAGACCTTGGATATATTGGGAATTGCACTTTAGTCTCCAGGTGCATGCCTTACATGCGCACCTAGGTATTTTATAGGGAGGATCTCGCATCTTCTGGAAATTTCAATAAGTCCTTGCGCACATTTGAAATTTTATTAAGGGTCCCATCCGATTTTGTTTTATTACAAATAGGTCCCTCTAAGGACCTATTTGTGATTATTTATCCTTTTATTTCTTGTATTTTTATTGCATTTATGTCCTTACAATGTTTTATTCATAACTTGAGCTTCGTATGTCCACATTACATGAATTCGTTGTCGTTTTGTTCCGTATTTCATCATCTATCTCATGACATGTCTGATTTTCTCATCTGACTCCAATTTAAATATGAGACATTTTTAATGATATATAGTTTCCTTTCTCTTTTGCATTTCCATTGAATAGATGTTTGTTCGTAATTTTTATGCTCAAAATGACTCTGAAACTGAATCATATATTATGTTCATTTTTCTCTAGGGTATTTTTGTAATCCATTCTTTGCATGATTATCCCTTGCATTCATTCATAAATTATGCATTGCATCTCTTACAATTGCATGAAAAATCAAATAAAAACAACATGCATGATTTTAACATCCTCTAAATATGCATTTTATTGTGTGCACCTGCATGAAGACCTGAAACTGAGAAATTATTTACACATACTCTTAGTTGATCAAATTTTATTGATATATTAAAGTAGCTCGTACCCCTATGTTCAACCTTGGTAGACTTGCCAAGTATAAAATATTCCACAACATTCAAAGGATTGTGATTTTTGCTGGCCAAAATATGTCTCCTATACTACTACAATTACGACTATTAAAGAGGCGGATTTCACAATCATAAAATGGCACTGTTGCCGGGTACATGACTCACCTTTATTATTTGTTGAATTTTGAATCATATATTTATGTTGAATATTTTCAAAATTTGCAGGTCTTCTCTTCATGCATTTTTACATCATTTTCTACTGATTATTTTCCTTGTTATTTCTCTAAGATTTCTCTTTTGTTGCAGGGCCCATGAAGATCGAGGATGCTTGATCTTCATGAAGGCATGGAGTTCGGAGCTCCCACTGAGGAGGCCCAAAAATATTGACAGAAAATATAAGGAAGTTTAGTCAGTCTGTTTGCATTTGCATGTTGTAAAAAAAAGTGTATTGCGTATGCATTTTTAGCGATCCTCATTTGAGGGCTCACGAGATGTAAAAAAGAGAGAGTAGATCACTAGATGATGTACCTCCCCTCCTCCTACACACACATTTGCACATATCCATCCATTCCCCCCTCCCCCTCTCGTCTCTCTGTATATTTGACACAATCACTCACCCCCACTCTAAACATCTTATATGTACACAATGCACATACGCACGCACCATCTCTTGAGACTTTATAATCTGTAAAAATTCATCCCATCCCCCTTGTATCTATGTATAAATGTTCCTCCTAACTTGATTGCCTCCCAATTCAGATCCTTTACTTATGCCATTTTTAGTCTAACTATAGGGGGGGACTCGACTCATTCACCCATCCCTCACTCTATCTTCTTATACATAGGTAAATTTTTGACCTAAGTATAGGGGGACCCTCCTCCGCAGTTCCTCTATATCATCCTATATTTATCGAGTCATGGCCTCATATCACCTGTGCTTTAAGGACATAGCAAAAGTTAAGTAGAGGGGGTATATCGTATATTACTGTATATCTAATTTAGCCATAGCTCGTATATTTTTAAAACTTTTTAAAAATTCTTTTTCGGCTTGGTTTAAGTAAACCTGTGAACTGAGTTTTGTAAAAATTCTTGTAAAAAAATTTTCTTAAAAATTGAGGGATTAACTTGTTGTAAATAAATCCTTTTTACAAAAACTCCATTAAAAAAACCTTTCTTTGACTTAGACTCTAACTATTAGGCTTAAAAATGAGTAGCTACTCTTCAGTGAGGGAACTTTGGTCTCCCTTAGCAGAGTGGGTAGTTTAGAGGACACTGTACATGGCTCCATCCTTAAGGAACACGAGTCCATCTAACGGTCCGTACTTACAGCCATATTGGCTGGGAGTAGATGCAACTATTCATGTTAGTCTAGGTCAGTCATTATATCTTAAAAGAATTAAAAAAATGAAAATTAAAATCCAAAAATTTTTGCAAAAATACAAATCACAAAAATTCACTAACCAAGGAGTTGGTGTATTCCTGACACATTTACATTCATTCAAGGCTTGAGGATTTTGAGGACACTTGATTTCTGTGATCTTGAAGAGTCTGAGTTAACATACCTTAGTCATTAGGGTTTTTAAACTTAGTAATCCACACTTCTCTAGTTTGAAAGATTTGAGCGACTGCACTCTTCATATTTACCTTTAAAAAGAATACGATTGACACTTCACCTTCACAACTGCATGATTGATGAGATGAGTTGAGTTATCACTTGAGAAACTAGGACTGGAGATTTGAGTTTAGACCGGACCTAATGATTCTCGAGGATGGGATAAAGTTAATGAAGGCTTCAAGAAAGCTATGTCAGCAAAACCTTAGCCAGTATGTGAACAAGTTCATATACTATATCTTTGATATTGACCTATGTGACAGTGTGTGGGAAACTTAAATAATTGTTGATCGTGACACTCTCTGGAGTCGTCACGTGGCTGCCCCCTCCTTCCTCCACCTGTCACCCTTTTGGCCGATGGATCCCTATTCCCCTGCCTTCGTCATAGCCGCTCATCGCTCTCTCCACCTCAACCGCTGGATCTGATTCTAGATGAAATCCTAGCTACCTCTCGCACCTCACTTTCAACTGCTCGATTTCTTTCCGATCCTACGTCTATCTTCGCTCCATGTCGCCCCATTCTTGTCCACCATTTGACCAAACCCTCCCTTCTCATCAGCACCACTCGCCTCACCCATTTCCTAGCCACACGATCAATCTAATCAATCAAATTCCAGCCCTCCATTCATGCCCTCATCATAGCTATTAGATCATTAGATCCAACGGCTAGGGCTTCGTTCCCTACCTCCCGCCTAATCTTTACCCCTTGCTCTGCCCTCCACCCCCTTCCTATTTTGGAAGGCGCCATAGCCGCTCCCTCCGTGTCATAACACCACCTCCATGAAACCTACTAATCCACCATCCTCATGCCGACTTCACTGACCCCGCCATCACTCCTCTATTAATTCGACAACCGTTCAAAACCGCCCCCACCACAACATAACTCCTGGTGAGCCCTCCTATAAATCCAAATCCTCCCCCCTCCGTCACCTTTGTCCACCATTCCAAGGTCTAAGGCCTAGCTCCTCGTCTCCTCCCTGTGGCAAATGGAGTAGGATGAGGGGCCATCATGGCCCCTAACCCGGTGTTGACCCAAGGTCAACACGACCATGTTAGCGGCCACCTTCGTGCACTGTTGAGCTCCAAGGCTTGGTTGTCCTCGCCAGTCTATGACCCGAGGTTCATCTGAGCCTCATCACAAGCCCCTCCTCTACCCGCTCCTATTCGATCTCCAGGTATCTCCCATCTCATTTTTTTTCTTGATATTCTTGGAATTATCCTGACACGTACATCCCTTCATCGGACACTGACCATCCAACAACCTCCACCACCCATCGACCATCTTCGCGCCACCATCCCCTTCCTCCAAAACCCCTTCGCGATCCAACCCAACTCCTCCGACATCACGACGGAGGACTTCTCAGAGCTTCCACCTTCTTCACCTCTTCCTGACTCCCACTTCACCTCACTCCACTTGCACACACCCACATTGCTTCGGTTATCGTCTAACAATATGCAGGAAGCTTCAATGGCCGGAAACCATATGACCATGTCGATCTCGAGCATCAGCTCCTGTGGAGCTTCGTCGAGAGCCACCTTCATTTACCCTTGTTGCTTCCACTCGGGTTAGCCATCCTCTCCAGGAGTCCATGGTGCTTTGGGCACCATCTATGAGCTAGGAGGAGCCTGGAGGAGCTCTAGCAGCCTTGTCGGAGTTCCAAGTATGTCGCCGCTCCTCCAGTGAAGAAGAAGAGCATGCGCCCCTCGGTGCTCATCCAACGACCCTAGTAGCTCCACGTAGCAACTACTGAACTTGATGCTTCGGGACCATTGATCCTCTCATAAAACCAAGATACAAATCTCCAGTGCTTTCCATGTGGATCGAAGCAGCGATACTCCCGAGCCTAGCTTCTTGCGTGTATTGCATGTGAGGGCCCGAGTAAATTGCAGAGAAGACCTTGGACATTTGGGAATTGTACTTTTGTCCCCAGGCGCGTGCCTTACGTGCGTGTCTCACGTGCGTGTCTCACGTGCGTGCCTGGGTATTTTATAGGGAGGACGACACATCTTTTAGAAATTACAATATGGTCCTTGTGTACTTTAGAAATTTTACAAATGGGACCAGTTGGTTTTGTTATATTGCAAATAGGTCCCTCCAGAGACCTATTTGTGATTATTTACCCTTTTATTTTTTTGTATTTTTATTGCATTTATGTCCTTGCACTATTTTATTCACAACTTGAGCATCGTAGGTCCAAATTACATGATTTCAGTGTCATTTTGTTCCATATTTCATGATCTATCTCATGACATGTAATTTTCTCATATGACGTCAATTTAAATATGATGCATTTTTAATGATATAAAGTGTCCTTTCTCCATTGCATTGCCATTGAATAGATACTTGTTCGTAATTTTTATGCTCAAAATGACTTTGAAACTGAATCATGTATTATGATCATTTTTCTCTAGGACATTTTGTAATCCATTATCTACATGATTATCCATTGCATTCATTCATACATTATGCATTGCATCTCTTACGATTGCATGAAAAATCAAATAAAAATAACATGCATCATTTTGGCATCCTCTATATCTGCATTTTATTGTGTGCGCCTGCATGAAGACCTGAAATTGAGAAATTATTCACAGACACTCTTAATTGACAAAAATTCGATAGATAGATTAAATAGCTCATGTCCTTGTATTTGACCTTGGTAGACTTTCCAAGTATAAAATATTCCCAACATTCAAAGGATTCTGATTTTTGCTGATCGAAATCTATCTCCTATACTACTACAATTACGACCATTAAAGATGTGGATTTCACATTCATCATCGATCATGGATGTTAAATAGGGGAGGAGCAGACTGTGGTGCACAGTGATTTGGGAAGGAAATCGTTGGATTAGGAAAGGGGTCAGAGATGGGTGTTCTCCAATCGGGAAGTTGATTGGGATTAGGAATGCAACATGATTTGATTGGGAAAGATTGCTACAAAAAAGGTGCGATTAGAGAGCATGGTATGGTTTGTACTTGGTGAGCACATGTGCTCGCCAATAACTGGGTGAGCACTTGGGTTACACATGTGCTTGCCTTAGCTGGTCACCCATTTGTATTTTGAGGTGTGGCATTTGTTTACATGGGAGAGCACAGGGATTACACAAGTGCTCGCCTAATTGTGCTCGTCCATTTAAAATTCAAGGCACGACGCGGGAGGGCGCATTTCAATATGCTGGCGAGCACTTGGAGAGCCGTGGACGAGCACAAAGTGTGCTTGCCCACACCTGTAAACAGAACGTCGGGCGACCTCCTTTTCCTCATTCTACCCGAGTTTCTTCCCAAACCCTTCCCTCAAGCGATCCGTGCTTCGTCATCCTCGCCTCCAGCAACCTTCATTTCGATTATTCAATCACACACATCTTTGTTTAGGTATATTTTATTATCTTTCTCCCATTTTTTATTATTTCATTACGTTTCATTCTTGTTTTGATGGTTTAGGGTTTTCATTTTGTTGATAGTTTACTTGTTATTTTCTATATTCCTAGTTCTTAAATTGTTATTTATGCTTCATAGACTTGATTAATATGTAGTTGTTTTGAGGTTTGATTATATTTGTCTAATATAGATGGAAATTCATAGGCATGTCAAGTGTTTGATGAAATATCACAACCCATAAAATGAATAAATTTATATAACAAATTAAAATATTGAATTATACCATAACACTAGTTTCATTATAATGATTCACTTTTTGAGATTTTAGGATTGCAATTGGAAGTGACAAAAAATATAAGTAGATGAATGTTGGTATGAGAAGGAAAGAAGATATACATGGGAAGGAGTTAGAGGATGTATTGGTGGAATTAAACTTGAATTTGGAGTAGGGATAGAAATGGTTCAATTGAAAGAGGGGATGTGAAATAAAAATTTTTCGGAAGTAAGAACACAAGGGGATGAACCTAAGCCATATGTTAGAAGAAAACAATGAACATAAGGGTTTATTAGAAGAAGGATAAATCTATCTCTACTTTTGACTACTATGAGTGGTCGAAGGTGATAGATTGTGATGGAAAATTAAATAATAAAAAGCAGAGAATGATGAATATGATTATCAATGTACAAAAATCATGAATTAATTTGAGGAAATGAGAGGGTAAATATAAAGAAGAGAAGGGGAAACATAGACAGAAGATCGAAGGGATATTATGGGAGAACCTAACTTGGAATTGATAGAGGGAATCTCATGGGGTAGAGATCAATGATCTTCGAATCTCGTGGCCTCAACTTTACGATGGTGGAGGGGAGGGCTTTTCTTGGCATACTAATGATAGATATTGAAACTAGAAAACACATATGTATAGATATAAATTAAATTCTTGGTGTACACGTGATCAAAAGAATGGCAAATCCAAGTGTAGTGTTCGACTATAATTTATTATCACATTAAAATCTAGTTAACGTGACCAAGTGTATCGCATTAACTTATAGTTAGGTTGATAATAAGGCTAAAATACTAACAACTTATTACTAAATCATACAAAATCATTCACGCATAGTATGCCCCTCCACACTGGGTGGTGTGTGGCCCTGCACACCAGGAGACGTGTTTGGAGAATTTAAGCTCCTCCAATTATGTTACATAATTTTTTTGCACAGTACTATTGGACTCACTTTGGGATGAGATGTCCCAATCCAATGATCGTGGATTTTGATGTTTGCAAGTGGAGAAATTTTTTTGTAGGTGCACTTTCAATAATGTTTATTTAGACACTTTATTAGACACTAATTTAGGATCATACTTATCCATATACCCATCGTTAACCAACCAAATATACGTAAATGTCCGGTCAACATAAATGAATAAATATTTTAAGATTGTTTTACAGTATCATTTGTAGCACGTACAAATGTACGACGTAAAGTGATATTAAAATATTACATTTATATTAGCTTTCCTTAGTTTGAAGATCCCAGACTAAGGGGATCTGTAAGGATTTCAAACTTACTAAAAGATGATTGTGGTCACATGTTGTTTGTTTCTGATGAAAATTCGGCTCCATAACCCCTTCCTAGGTATACCAAACCAATCATAATTTACTTTCAAAATAGTCACTATGATGATTATTTTGAAAGTTTTTTACGATTGATTTTTGAGGTATACGGGAGAGGTGTATGGATGTGTTGCCTAATTTTCCTCAGAAATAAGCAAGCATGTGACAACGATGGTTTTATAGTAAGTTTGAATCCTTATGGACGGACTCAAGTGATAACAAAATTAACACACTTCTCTTCTCATCGTATAGAGTAAGTATGATATGTTTGGGCCAGCGATGGGTTAGTGATGAATACCCATTCATCACTCTTTATTCTTATATTTTAGCTACAAAAACCTTTGCAAATGCATGTAGATATATGTAAATACAAATAATTACCAAAAGCATGCATTGTGTAAAAACTTATAATTAGCATGTTTTTGTGCAAAAATAAAAGAATAAAGATTAAAAAGAAAAAGAGGGAAATATTTAGAATAAATATTGAGCAACCTAACCCAAGGGAGGGCTCAGCATGGGCCTGACCGCATAAAATCCAAAGTAGAGGGAGATAGGGGCTCTAGTGTAAATATCTATATAAATAAATAAAATTATATTTTCCCCACCCAAAAAAATTATGCTTGTACATATTTGTATATATTTAGAAAACATTAAAAACAAAATAAAAATTTGAAAATTAAAAAGATCAAAAATACCCTTTCACCATGTACATAGACCATGCTTCTTTATTTATTTAACCTTGTAAATAAATAAAATCATTTTCTAAACTTTTTGTAAATATTCTATGCTATATATTGTAAGTAAATAAAACAAAAAGAATCAAAACAAAAATCAAATAAAAATAACAAAATTAAAATTACAAAAATATATTGTACAAATGCCATGTATATAGTTGTACATAACTATTTATTTCACCTATGTATATAAATAATAAAAACAAAATAAAAATACCCTTTTATCCCTCATTTTATTCTATAAATAAATAAAATATAAAATAAGGATAAAATTGTATAAAAATAATAATTAAAAAATCAAAAATCAAAAACCATAATTATGTACATATACCTGTATGGTACATATTATGTATATAGCTTATTTTTATTTCCAAAAATTAAGTAAAAATCACCAAAAAAATAGAAAAAAATAAAATAAAAATATTTTATGCTTTAAGTTTTTGCTAATTCCATCATTTTCTAGCCTAAAATAAATAAACAAAAATAAAATACGTGGCGGCTTCTGATTGGTCCACGGGGGTTTGTTGACCCCGGTCAACTTCCCCCGCGGACCTTCTTCTTTCGCGGGTCAGGCAACCGACCTGATTTCTCGATCTTTTACCTGCCTTACCCGACCGCCATCGACCCAAACCACGGGCTCCGATTGCACTCCGATCATCCAGGACCCTCGCCCGGGGTGGGTTTGGTGGATCCGAACCGCATGCAGCTCGCCCGACCTCCTTCTTCTCGGATCACCTACCATACTTATAGTCGTCACCGGCGACCTAATTCACGCATCTTTGGACCCCTGCTCGCCGCCAAGGAGCTCCTCCTGAGCACCTGAGTGACAGCTGCGTGTTTTGGAGTGGAAGCGAGGCTTGAGTTCCCAGGAATCCACTGATCCGGTGGGTAACTCCGCCGTGCGCCGCCGCGAGCGCGCCTAGCCTCGGGGAGACGACGCCCCCTTGCAGGCAATGACCCAGGAGCTTCTTGAGTTCCAGCCCAGTCGACAGCCTTCACCAGGTAACCTCCTTAGCCTCTAGTTTAGCGTAAATTAGGATTTTTCGCTTTTCTGTAGCGTAGCTCCGCCACCTCTACCTGCCGTCTCCGTCCACTCCCTTGATCATCCGACACCGCCATCACCTCCGCCAGACCCCTCTCCACCTTCTCCAACCCTTCACTCCCCCTGGCTCGCCCCAGAGCAGGGTCTCGGCTCTCGCCCTCCGCTGCTCGCCGGAGAGCCTCCACAGTGCCTCACCTTTCACTTTCCGCCCGCTTTGACGGGTCGAGGCAGTTTGCCCTCGGCCCAGCTTCTTTCCTGTGTAGGTATCTCGGCCAATCGACCTCATCTGGAGGTCGAAACTTCTGGGCACAGCAGCTCTTGTTATTCCACGCCGCCGGAGCTCTCCGGAGTTCCCCGCCTTCACCGGAGCAGCGCATCGGGTGCGGAGCTTCACGGCGAAGCTTCCCCGCACCTCAGGCGCATCAGACGAGGTTCACCGTGCGCCCAGTGGGCCGGCGAAGCTCGCCGGCCGCCAGTTCTTCCAGGACCCTCATCGACCGTCGGATCTTCCTTCGCGCCCCAGGTGCAATCTGATCCATCCATCTAGGCACACCGTCACCGTCTGATCATCCCGAGGATCGATCTCGACCGTCCGCTCGGGGGGAGAGGCACCAGCTAGCCTCGTCCATCAGATCTGCCACGTGCCTGCCTCTCCTCCGTTGATCCACTGAGGGCTTAGACTCCAGCGAACCGTCACCGTCCGATTTCCACGTGGAGGGCTCTCAGGCGTTCGATCAGGCCAGGCTTCCCAAGGGTTAAGGCGCATTCATCTCCATCGTCGGATCAGCCACGCGTCAATCATCCGGCCCTCGACGTTAAATAAGGGGTAATTTGTCTTAGGCCCCCTCTTAGTTTATGCTTTTAGTTCCAGTCCTGTAAATATTTTGCGTACTTCGTTTACGTTGGGTTATTTGCACATTGGACCTCATACTTTAGTTTATTTGCTTATATACCCCTGTCTGTGTGAGCCACGTGTTTTGTCACGTGTATGTTTGGGTTATTTGCAATCTATTCCCTATAGTTCTGGAGGTTTATAAATGAATGAAACCTTTTGAATATTTGCACTTATACCCCTGTGAACGATTTATTTCCGCATGTGCGTGATTTCTTGGGTTATTTGCAATTAAGGTCCTCGGACTTTTGGTACGTGTTACCATTTAGTCCCCGGACTTTATTTTTATTACAGATAGGTCCCTGAGTGCCCCAGGCACGCGCCTCGCGCGTGATTTGCTGGGTATTTTGCACCAGGACCCCCAGAACTTTGGGTATTTGCACTTTGGTCCCTATGCACAGTGCCCTCTTGTCATTTTTGAATAAAATATCAAATCACCTCCAAATTCGATGAAAATTTGACCCATGGTTCCTGCCATGGTGTAGGATTTTCGAGAATTTTTGAGGACATTTCTGAGTTTATTTGCTATTTTTAAAAAATTCAAAAACCTCTATTTTTGGCACTGTTTAGTTTGAAAAACCCCAAAAAAATATAAAACCCCCCCTAAAAATTCTATAAAAATTAGGTACTGTTTATTTTGTGTTCCTTGATTTTCTAGCCAATTTTGGCTATTTTTCACTGTTTAAAAACCATAAAAACTTAAAAACACCTAAAAACCCCTAAAAATTCTAATGAATACATTAAAAACCCAAAAACAATAATTTTGGTACTCAAATTTTCCTTGTTTTACCTAGTTTACAGGAAAAATACCTCCAGGCCCTTTTGAGGTCCTTAGATATTTTATCTAGGGATTTTGGGCCTAGCTGGACAGTACCCTACATTTTTGCTGATGTTTGATTTTTAGAAAATAAAATACACATCCTAAAAATTCCAAAAATTCACCAAAAACATTAAAAAACACAAAAAAACATAAAAAAATTTTTGTCTGAATTTTTGCTTGATTTTTGATGCATTAAATAAATTGCCAAAGTTCGCTTGTGTTTGCTTTTCTTATTTTCTTCACATATTAAAAATCCCAAAAAAATTTAAAAACAATTAAAAACCACTAAAAATGTTTTCCCTTTTTCTCTGATTTTTTGACTACTTCGTAGGCCTCGCGGCCAATCCGTGCTCCTTGAGTTCGACCCTGGGTGCTATACCAGGTTAAACATATAGCAGGACCACTTCCTCGCTTCGATTGATTTTATTGCTATTAGTGGTTCGATTTTTCTTGATTGACTTAGCCGAGTGATCGAGGTCGCAACGATCTAATTTCTGTACCTTTACCTCTGTCGCTTTGCCCGTCTATCAGAATGGCGCCGTTGCCGGGGAGCACGGCTTAGTAGTCACTTTTAGCTTTTTCCGCGGCTTTTTGAGTTTCGCGGCTTTTTGTATAGAATTGTGTAGATATATTTTTCTAACATTTTTCTACAATAATCTGGTTTGACACTCTTGTTTTTGTTTTCTTGCGAGGGCCCGAGGATCGAGGCGGCTTCTTCGGAAGTCGACGCAACCGCGAGAACCGGAGGCGGCTCCCTTCTTCACAGAGCCGCAGGAGAGTGCAGGGAAGCAAGCAGGAGTGCGGGAGTCGCGGAATAACCGCGGATTAGCGTAGTTTAGATTAGGATTTATTTCCAGTACATTTGATTATTGTTGTAATAATACAGGTACAGTCAGAGACAGTTGGACTCTCGGGTCTGTTTCGCCGAGCACCGGTGTGCTCGGGGGACCCTTTAGATTTTTCGCAGTTTTTTGCGGTTTTAGCTTTTTAGCTGCCTTTTCCGGTGTTTACGCGGTTTTTGCTCGAGCCCCTAGACCTAGGAATTTCTGGTGATTGTGCCGTAATTAGTAGGATCCACACACCTAACTGCTTATCTGTTCCCATAGAACGTTAATTGGACCTACTAATAATAAATAATAAAAATAACTTAGTCGCTTTCTTGAGAGCCTACGCGCCGTGAGCCTGCCCCGTCAAGCGCTACTCCTGAACTCGACCTGTCGAGAAGAGGAGGGGTGGGTCTAGACCGGACTCTTTGGATCGAGGGCGAGTGACTGAGTTAGACGGTTCTGCGCTAGAAATTGCTCGTTTAGGACTCGTCTTTCCCGTTGCATCATTTAGGTAGTTTCCTTTCTGTCTTTACATTTATGCACGGATCATATTGCATGTAGAGTGCTGGAGTCAGGTACGCCTTCCTTACTTTGCATGCATCATTGATTTTATCGTGCATCGGCTTTTTCGACTTCTCCCCCCTGTTTTCGGACTTAATAATAAGGAGAACCGAAAAATTCGTTAGGCGTTTGTTTGATATCTGAAAAATATTAAAAAGAAAAATAATAAAATCGGGACTACTAATCATACTTGACCTAAAAGACACTTCACGAAAAATCTGTCTTGGGGAGAGTAACCCCCTCCTTGTCTGGTTTGGATGAGCGAGAGAGTGATCCGCACATTAGGATAGAGCCTCCGATCTTTTCTTGACTGATTACCAGCTTTCAGTACGGGACAGTCGGTTGAGAAAGATCTGGATATCTATTGACCTCACGTAATCGCTCTGATAGACTGGATGATCACCTAAAATAAAATTGACAAGATAATTGACCGATCCCTTCGGTCTTCAGCTCTGTGTGCGTAGGTGAATTGGGGGTTTGCTTGTTCATCTTGTTTGGTTGCCAGATCCCTTCGATCCTTTCTCATCTATTCCCCTCCCTCACCTCCCTTCATTTCTCTTCTCCCTGATCCCTGGATGATGGATTCCCCCTCACTTTGAGCCGACTCTTATGGCTTCTTCTCCATCCTCTGACCATCACTCCAGTCCACCTTCTAGGGAGGTCGGATCTCTGACAAACCTCCCGCTCCCTCCCTCCCTTTCATCTCATCACTCTGGGCATGCTGTGCTAGACGTCTGAGGATATCAGACAAAGCAGATGCGAGACCCGGACGATGTTGTTGCTGAGTTGAGAGCACACTCCGTTGGTGACCCGAGAGAGCAGTGGAGATCAGCAGATAGATTCCATTCCAGAGGGATGGAGGAGCAGATAGCACATGGAGCTCAGTCAGCTTCTACGTTAGGCCCATTCGTCTTGGATTTGGATTACATTCAGCGACTGCCGACATTTTCAGGAGAGGCGCACAAGGAGCCTTATCTTCACCTGTCCGCTTTCGAGGAATTTTGTAGAGCACAGAGATATTCAGATGTCACTGCAGAGGAGCTGATGAGCAGGACCTTCCCCTTCACGCTTCACGATAGAGCCATGAGATGGCACCGACGATTGGGGAGGACATTCGAGACGTGGGGAGAGCTACGCCGAGAGTTTCTATAGAGATACTTTCCCCCACGTAGAGCAGATTTCATGCGGTCTTTGATCATGGACTTTTCAGTTGACCCCCAGGAGCCATTGCACGAGGCATGGCCGAGGTTTCTTGACCTCTTGAGGAGATTTCCAGACCATGGACTTCCACTGACAGATTTGATTGAGATCTCCATGCGGGGGATGACCGCAGAGCAGCTTGCACTAGTGATTACCACATGTGGCGGTTCACACCGCAGTTCCGACATTCACTTCCTGGATACCATCTCGAGGCTACTTTCATAGAGTTCTTCTTCACGAGATGCTTCGGTCGGCACAGCATATGAGGACGATGCAGTACCAGTGCGGTGTGTCACTTCACATGGTGAGCCAGCTTCTACACACCAGCCCGAGGATTTGGATGATGCAGCACCACTAATAGAGGAGATGACTGTGATAGCAGAGGTTCGGACCCAGAGTCTACTCGAGTCCCCGTTGGCCTTCCAGTTGGAGTTCGAGTCAGCCCCAGAGTTCCCTGTTGACGAGTCTTGGATATAAGATCTTCTGATACTCCAGGAGCCGGAGGAGCCCCAGCTTTTGCAGCCGTTGATTCAGACAGTTCAGATTCCAGCCCCGGCGGAATCAGTTTCCTTCCTGCAGAGACACTTCTTGGATGCAGACAGTCACCAGGACTCAGCTCAGCAGCCACAGCTTGATGAGGGACACCACTTTGAGAGTACAGACACAGAGAGTCCCATCTTCGAGCCTTTTGTCCTCTACTTTGTTGAGACAGATACACTTTCTGAGGACCAGCTGACAACCAGCATAGCCGCAGAGCGAGGATCAGCCCCAGACACTTTGCCAGCTTCCGCGATGTTGACTAGTACCTTCTCCTGCTTCCAGATTGCCGAGACCTACACTTTTGATGATGATGCAGCCTGGTGCACTGAGTGGATACTTGATAGCAGCGCAGATGCCGATCTATATCCTGATCCTCTTCTAGTCACTTCTGATCTAGCATCTCTCCCCGAGGGTTATCTGCGGGAGGATGCCGCACTCGATGAGTACTCGGTTTCACCTACTGAGTGTGTTTCCGATCTGGCGGAACACGGAACCGAGTCTTTAGATCATTCTGATTCTGAGTCTTCTCACCTCTACGACCCTCGCGAGGATGAGCCCATTCTGGAGATATTCGATGATTTGCCTGATCTGATTCTATTACATGCATCAGATATCATTCTGCTTAGAGAGTCTCCTGATCCTGATTGTCCACATCTGTTTGAGACACTCATTGACGTGGAGGATTCAATGACTGATCCATCCTTCTCCACGTTTGATTTCTTCGGCTCTATACTCTCACTCCAGTCTGATCCAGAGCCACTGATTTCTTTTGTGCTACCGGATCCAGATTACTTATGCTCATATCATTGGCCGGTAGCAGACACCCGCCTGATTGCATACCTGGGTGTCTTACTTTACACTGTTGAGTTCGTCGTTGTTCTCACACAGAGACTGCGACGACAGTACGACATTCGACTTACCGATGCCGTCCTGAACCTTGATACTGCATTATCCTAGCCTTTGCGCCCAGCTAGGGGCGTAAAACCTAGCGCTTGTTGAGAGGCACCTCAACATTGTACTCTTTTGTATATATGTCTTTCGTCTTTTTTTTTATCTTTCTTTCTTCCGTTCTTGTTTTCACCCCAGGTCTCGCTTAGGATTATCTTTGCTATACTTAGGATATTGCTCATCCTAAGTATAGGGGGTGGAAACACCGGGTTGTTCATTCGTCTGTTTCATCACTTCTGTTTTGTTGCCTATACTTAAGGTTCTTCACCTTAAGTATAGGGGGAGTGATGTCCTCCTTCTTGTATATATTCGTTATTTTCTTCGTGTCTTTCTGCTCCTGTTTTGCTGCCTATACTTAGGGATATTTTACCCTAAGTATAGGGGGGGCAGATTCTGTATCTTCTTCACTCGGCTTTCCCTTCACGTACAGCTTGCTATACTTAGGATTAGTTAATCCTAAGTATAGGGGGAAACCACCGAGTTCCTCTCATTCTATTCATTTATTCGTTCCTGTACTTAGCCATTCCTTTTCACTTCCCTTTTACTAAGCACGAGTTATGTCTTCTTCATCGCTCTTGATCACTCTGAGGACATCGTTCGAGCTAAGTATAGGGGTGTGTGTATATATTTCATATATACTTTAGCCATAACTCGTACTTTGTGTGAGTGTGTTAATAAATAAAATGGCTAAAAATCACAAAAATTAAAAATTTTTCATGTACATAAACTTCTTTTATCTTGCACATACATAGCTAGTGTACAAAGTATTTTTGTAAAAAGGATTTCAAAAATCTTTTGTGTAAAGCTTGTGTAAATATTTTTGTATCAAAATTATGTATATAGTACAAAATTTTTCCAAAATGTTTTGAAAATCAAAAGTTTGCAAAAATCTTGTGTAAATGTTTGTAAATATCTTTTTGCAAAACTTGCACCTCATGCATCATTCATCCATGATTTCAAAACATTTCTCAAAAATTTTGCATGATTGTAAAATATTTGTAAATAGCATCTTGTGTACATATATGTATATAGTTTTCCTGGATGAGAGTTGACATTTAAACTAAGCCTGGAATTAAATTGAGAAATGGAGCTTGAATAAGATCTTAATCCACTTAACTTTAAGAGGAACCTTATAGGACTTAAGGTTAAGGCTTTTCAGGTCCATAAGGACTTAATTCTTTGAGTCCACTAGGCTATGAGCATATGTCATCTTGATGAGCCTAAGTAGAACACTTAACAACGCACGCATGACTCTTAGAGACAATGTCTTGACTTGCACCTGCACTTTACACATGGCTCTCCACGGATGAGGTGGTGAGGAGGCAGTTTCCTTTGGCTTGGGGTAGCATATGAGGGTAGTACTTCTAGGCGGAACCTCTCTTCTTCTTCTAGTGAAGGAAGTGCGTCTCAACTTGGTCTAGTGGTGATGAAGGCTGAAGACAGAAGCTGTGGGTTGCAATAAAGCTTCAAAAGAGGGATAGTCTACTGGTTCAAGAGAAAAATTTCTTGTATATATGCTGCACCATGTAGATATGTTGTACAGAAGTCCTTGAATAAAAAAAATATGCAAAAATGCAAAAGAACTCCAAAAAAGTGGTGGGTCGGATTGAAAATTTAATAACCCCACCGGAGTGTATATAGTCAAATAAAGCAAAGCTTATGGTATCCATGTTACATCTCATGAAGCTTGCAGCGGGAGACTTAGCTACACTGGCTAAGCTTCCAAAAGTCTATACTTCTTCCCCCTCTTCTTGAGCCGGTTGCACTTGAACTTAGAAGGGAATACCCCGCTTCTCGAGGAAAGAGTTGCTAGACCGAGGCATTAGAGTTACCAGGTTGAGGGAGGTTGTTTCTTTGTTACTTCTGAGGTGGGGAGCCACATATCACTTACACTGCATGGAAAGATTCATGGTCATTAGAGTTTGTGTATGTAGACTTGTTCTGATCTGGTTTATTGAGGAGTCTTGCCCATAGATTGGTGGAACTTAAAGGCTGTTGAGTTTTAATCTTAGGTCCAAATAAGGTTCCGACACATTAATAATCCAAAGATCTGATCGAGCTCCATATCCCAATTTAATGAAGGCAAGTTTAATAATCAGCCTTGATCCATGTACATCCTCTTTTTCTGTTTCTTTTTCTTTCTTTTTCACTTCTTTTTCAAATAAGTGTTTGCTAAGGGACTAGCAAAGTTAAGTATAGGGGGGTGATGAATACCCATTCATCACTCTTTATTCTTATATTTTAGCTACAAAAACCTTTGCAAATGCATGTAGATATATGTAAATACAAATAATTACCAAAAGCATGCATTGTGTAAAAACTTATAATTAGCATGTTTTTGTGCAAAAATAAAAGAATAAAGATTAAAAAGAAAAAGAGGGAAATATTTAGAATAAATATTGAGCAACCTAACCCAAGGGAGGGCTCAGCATGGGCCTGACCGCATAAAAGCCAAAGTAGAGGGAGATAGGGGCTCTAGTGTAAATATCTATATAAATAAATAAAATTATATTTTCCCCACCCAAAAAAATTATGCTTGTACATATTTGTATATATTTAGAAAACATTAAAAACAAAATAAAAATTTGAAAATTAAAAAGATCAAAAATACCCTTTCACGATGTACATAGACCATGCTTCTTTATTTATTTAACCTTGTAAATAAATAAAATCATTTTCTAAACTTTTTGTAAATATTCTATGCTATATATTGTAAGTAAATAAAACAAAAAGAATCAAAACAAAAATCAAATAAAAATAACAAAATTAAAATTACAAAAATATATTGTACAAATGCCATGTATATAGTTGTACATAACTATTTATTTCACCTATGTATATAAATAATAAAAACAAAATAAAAATACCCTTTTATCCCTCATTTTATTCTATAAATAAATAAAATATAAAATAAGGATAAAATTGTATAAAAATAATAATTAAAAAATCAAAAATCAAAAACCCTAATTATGTACATATACCTGTATGGTACATATTATGTATATAGCTTATTTTTATTTCCAAAAATTAAGTAAAAACACCAAAAAATAGAAAAAAATAAAATAAAAATATTTTGTGTTTTAAGTTTTTGCTAATTCCATCATTTTCTAGCCTAAAATAAATAAACAAAAATAAAATACGTGGCGGCTTCTGATTGGTCCACGGGGGTTTGTTGACCCCGGTCAACTTCCCCCGCGGACCTTCTTCTTTCGCGGGTCAGGCAACCGACCCGATTTCTCGATCTTTTACCCGCCTGACCCGACCGCCATCGACCCAAACCCCGGGATCCGATTGCACTCCGATCATCCAGGATCCTCGCCCGGGGTGGGTTTGGTGGATCCGAACCGCATGCAGCTCGCCCGACCTCCTTCTTCTCGGATCACCTACCATACTTATAGTCGTCACCGGCGACCTAATTCACGCATCTTTGGACCCCTGCTCGCCGCCAAGGAGCTCCTCCTGAGCACCTGAGTGACAGCTGCGTGTTTTGGAGTGGAAGCGAGGCTCGAGTTCCCAGGAATCCACTGATCCGGTGGGTAACTCCGCCGTGCGCCGCCGCGAGCGTGCCCAGCCTCGGGGAGACGACGCCCCCTTGCAGGCAATGACCCAGGAGCTTCTTGAGTTCCAGCCCAGTCGACAGCCTTCACCAGGTAACCTCCTTAGCCTCTAGTTTAGCGTAAATTAGGATTTTTCGCTTTTCTGTAGCGTAGCTCCGCCACCTCCACCTGCCGTCTCCGTCCACTCCCTTGATCATCCGACACCGCCATCACCTCCGCCAGACCCCTCTCCACCTTCTCCGACCCTTCACTCCCCCTGGCTCGCCCCGGAGCAGGGTCTCGGCTCTCGCCCTCCGCCGCTCGCCGGAGAGCCTCCACAGTGCCTCACCTTTCACTTTCCGCCCGCTTTGACGGGTCGAGGCAGTTTGCCCTCGGCCCAGCTTCTTTCCTGTGCAGGTATCTCGGCCAATCGACCTCATCTGGAGGTCGAAACTTCTGGGCACAGCAGCTCTTGTTCTTCCACGCCGCCGGAGCTCTCCGGAGTTCCCCGCCTTCACCGGAGCAGCGCATCGGGTGCGGAGCTTCACGGCGAAGCTTCCCCGCACCTCAGGCGCATCAGACGAGGTTCACCGTGCGCCCAGTGGGCCGGCGAAGCTCGCCGGCCGCCAGTTCTTCCAGGACCCTCACCGACCGTCGGATCTTCCTTCGCACCCCAGGTGCAATCTGATCCATCCATCTAGGCGCACCGTCACCGTCTGATCATCCCGAGGATCGATCTCGACCGTCCGCTCGGGGGGAGAGGCACCCGCTAGCCTCGTCCATCAGATCTGCCACGTGCCTGCCTCTCCTCCGTTGATCCACTGAGGGCTTAGACTCCAGCGAACCGTCACCGTCCGATTTCCACGTGGAGGGCTCTCAGGCGTTCGATCAGGCCAGGCTTCCCAAGGGTTAAGGCGCATTCATCTCCATCGTCGGATCAGCCACGCGTCAATCATCCGGCCCTCGACGTTAAATAAGGGGTAATTTGTCTTAGGCCCCCTCTTAGTTTATGCTTTTAGTTCCAGTCCTGTAAATATTTTGCGTACTTCGTTTACGTTGGGTTATTTGCACATTGGACCTCATACTTTAGTTTATTTGCTTATATACCCCTGTCTGTGTGAGCCACGTGTTTTGTCACGTGTATGTTTGGGTTATTTGCAATCTATTCCCTGTAGTTCTGGAGGTTTATAAATGAATGAAACCTTTTGAATATTTGCACTTATACCCCTGTGAACGATTTATTTCCGCATGTGCGTGATTTCTTGGGTTATTTGCAATTAAGGTCCTCGGACTTTTGGTACGTGTTACCATTTAGTCCCCGGACTTTATTTTTATTACAAATAGGTCCCTGAGTGCCCCAGGCACGCGCCTCGCGCGTGATTTGCTGGGTATTTTGCACCAGGACCCCCAGAACTTTGGGTATTTGCACTTTGGTCCCTATGCACAATGCCCTCTTGTCATTTTTGAATAAAATATCAAATCACCTCCAAATTCGATGAAAATATGACCCGTGGTTCCTGCCATGGTGTAGGATTTTCGAGAATTTTTGAGGACATTTCTGAGTTTATTTGCTATTTTTAAAAAATTCAAAAACCTCTATTTTTGGCACTGTTTAGTTTGAAAACCTCCAAAAAAATATAAAAACCCCCCTAAAAATTCTATAAAAATTAGGTACTGTTTATTTTGTGTTCCTTGATTTTCTAGCCAATTTTGGCTATTTTTCACTGTTTAAAAACCATAAAAACTTAAAAACACCTAAAAACCCCTAAAAATTCTAATAAATACATTAAAAACCCAAAAACAATAATTTTGGTACTCAAATTTTCCTTGTTTTACCTAGTTTACAGGAAAAATACCTCCAGGCCCTTTTGAGGTCCTTAGGTATTTTATCTAGGGATTTTGGGCCTAGCTGGACAGTACCCTACATTTTTGCTGATGTTTGATTTTTAGAAAATAAAATACACATCCTAAAAATTCCAAAAATTCACCAAAAACATTAAAAAACACAAAAAAACATAAAAAAATTTTTGTCTGAATTTTTGCTTGATTTTTGATGCATTAAATAAATTGCCAAAGTTCGCTTGTGTTTGCTTTTCTTATTTTCTTCACATATTAAAAATCCCAAAAAAATTTAAAAACAATTAAAAACCACTAAAAATGTTTTCCCTTTTTCTCTGATTTTTTGACTACTTCGTAGGCCTCGCGGCCAATCCGTGCTCCTTGAGTTCGACCCTGGGTGCTATACCAGGTTAAACATATAGCAGGACCACTTCCTCGCTTCGATTGATTTTATTGCTATTAGTGGTTCGATTTTTCTTGATTGACTTAGCCGAGTGATCGAGGTCGCAACGACCTAATTTCTGTACCTTTACCTCTGTCGCTTTGCCCGTCTATCAGTTAGGGATTATGTTTTCTTCATATTTTCTCTTAGATTAAGCCAAAGTTAAATATTATCATCTCATTGGACAATATGAACTGTTTCATTCAGGTGATAAATATGGCTAATAGAGAGTGGATGTACAAGCATGTAGTAGATGAACATGTTATAGATATCTTTTCAAAGAGGTGTTCAGGAATTTGTAGAATTTTGTTGCATACAAGGTTCTCGTGTTGTGGATTCAGATGGTACTATCTTATGTCCGTGCCAAAAATGTCGTTTAATGAGGAAGAGATATAAGGATGATACTCACTTGCATCTTTATAAAAATTATTTCATGGAAGGATATCAGATTTGGTGGAGGCATGGTAAGGACTCCAAGGACACGATGAATGAGTCAAAAAGAGCGAACAATATTAATCTATTAGTAGATATTGTTATGGACGTTATGGGTACTGATTTTAACACTACTTGTCTAGATGATGAGGAACCATATGGAGAATCTGCAGACTTCTACGAGATGTTAAAAAAAGCAGAAGAGCCATTGTGGTTGGGTTGTAATACATATTCAAACTCTCTACAGTTCCAGATTTTCTATCTATGAAGATGAAGTATAGATGCAATGCTTAAAAGTATCAAGAAAATGTTACCAGAAGATGCTGAATTACCTGGTAATTATTACAAAATCAAAAAGATGATGTGAAGATGGGTTTAGCAGAAGTTTTAAAAGACTCTTGTATACATCACCATATTTTATACCACGGTGTACAATAGCATTTGATACGGTGTCCGGAATGTCATGAGCTAATATATCAGGAATCAAGTAAGAATGGGACAAAAATCTCAAGAAAGGTTTTACACTATTTCCCGTTGACGTCGAGATTGAAACCGTTATATTATTGTCAGGAAACAATGAAAAATATGACATGGCATGCTGAACATATAGTTGATGAGTACATAGAGCATCCATTCGATTATGATTGTTGAAAAGTATTGATGTCAACATTTCCTACGTTTTCGGAAGAAAAGGTGAATTGTGTTATATGTTTATGTACAAACGGGTTTAATTCTCATGGAAGAAGTAAAGATTACTCTTGCTCGTCAGTAATGGCACCACCATACAATCTACCCCCATGGTTATGTAATAAGAGATAATTTATATTTCTATCGTTGTTGGTTCCAGGACCTACACATTCGGGAAAATACATCGACATGTATTTACATCCTCTTACAGATGAGTTGAAAAAGTTATGGGTCGATGGAGTGGATACGTATGATGCAAATAAAAGTCAAACATTTAATATGAAAGTAGCTCTACTTTGGACTATAAATTACTTCCCGGCATGTGGAATGTTATTTGGATGGAGTACACATGGACGTAAAAGTTGTCCATATTGTATATAAGATACAAAATCATTCCAACTTCAACACTGTCAGAAACCATATTTTTTATTATCACAGATGTTTCTTTTAAACAATCATCTCTATCGAAGACAAAAGCAAGCATTTACAAAGAATACCATTGATCTTACAAATCCCCTGACATTTAAGACTGACGAAACGATATTATCAACTTTAGAAGAATTGAAGAAATAAGCCCTGCTTAATGGAAAAAAAACAAAACCTCTTCCTGGTTTTGGTGGCAGTCACAATTTGATTAAGAAGAGTATATTTTGGGAATTATCATATTTGAGTAAGCTACTTAGATGTTATGCATATAGAGAAAAATACCTTCGATAACATCTTTTATACTGTTATGAATGTAACCGGTCGCAAAAAAGATACAATAAAGTCTCGTCGTAATTTAAAAATCATATGAAATCAGCCGGAGTTCTATATAAAGGAACATGATAATGAAATGGTTGAACTTCCTAAAATGAAGTATGCATTAGACATAAATCAAGTGAAGTTTTCCTGCGAATGGATAAGTAAATTGAATTTTCCAGACGGATATGTATCAGATTTCTCGAATTTGGTCGATTTAAAGAAGTTCTCAATTAAGGGAATGAAGAGTCATGACTGCCATATCTTCATGGACAGACTGCTAATGTTTGTGTTCAGAGGATTGTTACCAAAAAATATTGTCGATGTTCTATCAGATGTTAGTAGATTTTTCCAGGTTATGTGCTCGTCATGCATACACTAGATGGAGATGGAATATCTTGAGAAAAATATTCCTGTGATTATGCCTAATTTGGAGAAGATTTTTTTCCGCAATATTTTTTTGATTCAGTGGAGCATCCGAAGATTCATATTCCATACAAAATAAAAGTTGGAGGGCCCACAAAATATCGACGGATGTATCCATTTGAAAGGTATTTCTAAATATTAATTTCTTTTTTTATTCTTTTAATATATGAATAAAAACATATACATGTTTCACGTAGATTCATGTTCTTTCTCAAAAGAAAGGTATGAAATAAAAGTAAAGTTGAAGGATCAATAAGTTTGCAATATATTTACGAGGGAGTCGCAATATTCTGTGTTAGGTATCTTTCAGAAGATGTGGAGACAATTCACAACAGATTAAGGAGGAATGAGACAATTTACTCTGATGAAGAACCTCATATCAATGTCTTTCGTCAATCCATTCTGCTCATAGGAAAGACGACAGAATGTTTATTATCAAAACAAGAGAAAGATGCTGCAAAGTTATACGTATTAGACAATTGCGAGGAAATAACACCATATATTCGGTATATCTCTGTATTACTTTATACATACATAAGCAAATTCTCTTCCAGTTAATTCTAATATTTCTTTTACTTATTTTATGGAATTTACAAGGAAAATTATCAAATAAAATCCCATGTATTCGGATGATGAAGTTGTGAGCATCTATAGGAATCATTTTTCGACTGGTTTAAGAACCAAACAAAACAATTGGACGGTGGTGATTATCATACACAAGTTTTAAAATATTTTGGAGAAGGTATGGTTTATAAGGTCCAATATTACGACTCTTGTTGCAATAATGGTTATCGTTTTCATACCATTAATTTTGGTAGATATTTTACAACTCAGAATCACATAGTGATGATTCGTAGATCTTGTTATGAGGAAAATTATTTGAATTATTATGGAATATCAAAGGAGATACTAGAAGTGGAATATAGTATTGCAGGATTTAATAAAGTAGTTCTCTTTCTGTGTGACTGGTACGACCGCAGTGGAGGCGTAGTGATCGATAAGAGAAATAACATTGTCAATGTGATACCATGAAAATTTATACGCAGATTTGAAACTTTCGTTCTAGCTTCTCAAGTGGACCAAGTTTGTATCTCCCACAAGTGTCAAAGAAGAGAAAGAGCATTGAATCTTTAAGTGACGTGAAAATAAATTCACGAAGTTATATTTCTAATGAATACACTCATCTTGAAGATGTTATAGATGAAAACTTCACATCGACTCGTAAGCGAATAAATGTAACAGAAGAAGTCCCAATCATCGAATCTATTCGACTGACTAGTAGTGAGGAGTTATGTGGTGACCTACAAGATGATGTAGACTTCATAAATGATGATTACACTTTAATCCAACAGAATCACACGATGAACATTAACCGTAAGTTTTATTAAAATATTGCACTCGAATTAGTAAAAATGTTCATTAATAACTTTGTAATTAATTATTACATCATCATTACAGTCATGACATGTTTTGGACGTGACGGCTCTCATGGATCTCAACGATCCAATCATCCATCGTCCACAGACTTACTTTCTTCTAGTAGGCAGCCGACCTCGAATGCTATTTAGAGTCATAGCCTGATGAGGTTCGACGGGTTATAGACTACTTCGAGTTTCTTGGTTATCATTCACCTCCGTTTTATGGAGGCATACATGGAGAGCCATTTTTCTCAGCTGCTCCTATTGCATGCGCGATCCCGATACCTACACGAACCTTGATGGATTCGGATTCTTCTTCTTATGGACGTCCGAGCACCCATGTGTCTTTACCCACTAGAGTTGGGCATACTTTGGAGTCCTACCTTTCGTTGGAGGTTACTGCGGATGGGAGGTACAATTTTCATAAGTTTTATCATTTTAACTTTACTAAAAATAAATATACGTATATTATTTAAAAATTTTACAAAAACCTGCCGGGATTGTTTGAATAGCAACAGGGTGGTAAAGGAAATAATCAACATAGTCAAGACATATTTGACTAGCATGCAATTTCGATGGTGTCACATTACTGCTACCGAGCATGAGAGATTGTTTGAGATGTTTCTGGTAGGAATAATTTTTAAGTGAATTCTTCGAAATTTTTTGCCACTCTTTCTTCTAAGTAATACTTTTCAAAGTAGATATCGCTTAATTTCGGGTCTGGGGAAGGAGTCTTATCGTCGACCTTTATTCGTTTGGTGGAGAAGAGGATGATCGATACTTTTTTCAAGGTAAGGAGAGGCTCGCATGCAAAGACAAGATGCGAGGAGATAAATTTTGAGGAGATGAAGAGATTCCCACCAACATGGTGCACGGAGGAAAGGTATTTTATTACTTCAATAATTTATGACATAATTCTTAAAATAATTAATATTCATAATATATTCCTTATAGATGGGTGGGTTTTTATGATGTATTCATTGCAGATGCTGAGTTTGGAAGTAGATTGACGGCAAGAAGGACAAACCGTCAAAAACAGAGGATCAAACCGACAAGTGGATCTAAAAGCCACAATCATATTAGAGTGGAGCTGGTAATTTAATTTAAAATTTAGATTTTAAAAGCTAACTTATTATAGTACCATTCTATTATTATTTTCTATATTTATTTTTCAGGCGATCATGTTGGAAAGAGAACCCTTATTTCAGGAGTGAAGGTCTAGATCCCTCATGAGTGGGAAAGAGGGAGAGTTTCAATGGTCCACTGCTGAAGAGGGAGAATTGTTGGTTAATCTTATTATTTATATGCAATTTAAAAGATATATTATAATTCATTCTTCTCTTTTTTAATTTGTATTTCAGTATTGTTATTAGGCACTATCTGGAGAAAAATAAGGTGGGAATCTAATAAGGAGCAACCACCAATAGCTAAAGAAATTCAGAAACAAGTTTAGGTAAATATTATTTTAATATATTCATTTTTTAAATATATATAAATATTAAATAATCAAAACTTTAATAGGCGTTAGAGGAAAGAGATGTTGTGGCGAACAGGAAGCAGACACTTGGTGATCTTCCTCCATACTATATGGAGGAACATCATCATTCGTATTCTACTTATACCCAGTCATCCTATTAGCGGACACAGTCGTCAAAACCATCATCGCAGATGGAGTCCCAGATGATGATGATGGTGGAGCAGGTGACAAAGCTCCGAGAAGATTTCACAGCGTACATGTAAGTATTCTACTTAAAATGAGTAATAATTTCATATTCCTATATCTTCAAATACATATCATATATATATATATATATATATCTTCCATAATATAGGTCACAAGGGTGTGCATCTCAAAATGAGGAGATTGAATCAGATGATGACAAGGAGGAGGAGAATGACTCAGAAGAAGAGACACACATGTATGCCGGGTTCAAGGAAAAGGAGAAATAGAAAGCAAAGCAGAGTTTAATTTCAAAAATTTTATATCCAAAAAGAAATGATGGTTTTTGTCTTGTTCTATTGTAAATTTTTAGCAAGTCTTTTCATTTGTATGAACTTCGATATAATAATTAGTTGTACTTGTAATTGTGGAATCTTTCGAACATATATATTTGTGGTATTTTACTCCTAATTTTCATATATATTGTGTGAGTTTGACATGCTAAAGTTAATTTAATTAGTTGGCGAACTATTTAGTTAAATTAGTTGGTGAACTATCATATTAAAGATACTCTTCTCGACTCTAATAAGAACCTGCAGTGGTTTCTCGGCAAGCTATATAGATTCGGCGGGGCGTCTAAACCCCGCCAAACATGTATATTTTTTCAGCACTTTAGCCTTGGCAAGAACATGTGCTTTCCAGGAGCTCTGAATATGATTACCATATTATATGCATGCGAACCCTTGGCGAGCACGACTATGCACGCTCGTATAGAGGGCGAACACATAACGTCTGCATGTGTTCGCCCACCTACCCTGGCGACTATCTTATCAGTGACCACACATGGTGCGAGCACATGTGCTCACCCATTATGTGGGTGTGCACTTCGCGTGCACATTACGAGCCACCATGTACACGCCAATCATGCATTTTTTTGTAGTGGTTTGGGATTGACGACGTTGGAGGAGATTCGATGAGGAGGCGATTGATTTGATTGGGTAGAATATGTTCTAATGGTGATAGCGGAGGATGAATTTGGAAAGGGGCCAAAGAGATTTGTGGGTGGAGATACAAAGATGGAGTTTGACGATTTTGATGAGATACAGGAGGCGACCGGTGATGACGAACTTCACGGAGGAGGGCAAGGGCGGCGGTGCCGAATTGGGAAAGTGGTGGGTGGAAGGATATGAGCTATCAATCATCTGATCAGTCGAGATCAGACGGTTGATAGCATTTTGTTTTTTTTTATTTTTACATAAATCCCAAAAATGGGTGACACATGGTGGCTCCAAGAGCGGCCACATTTCTTTCCAAAAAAATTCGAAATAAAAAGATAAATATAAATTAGTAAAAAATAGGAAACAACCTCGGATCAAAATTTTTTTCGCAAAAGCTTCTCATCTTGATGAGATCTATAACTTTCATGAAGGGACCAACACCAAATTTTTATTATTTTTAATCAAGATAAAACTATTGAAAAATATGATAAAATCAAATATAAATATTTACACAATAATCTATGTTTTGTATTTATATCAATTTAGAAAATGAAGAAATAAAATAAAATACAAAAAATGATAACTTTTGCATCGACAATTAGTGAAGACTCGGACTCTGTTAGTTTCTTTGATTTCAAGCTCATTTTGGATTTGAATTTTTGCACATTTTAATAAATATTTTTTCAAAGAAAATAAATTAAAAATAAATAAAATAAAATCAGTTAATTATGTACATAAAATAATAGGTTAAATACTGCTAAAATACAAAATGTACAAAAGAGGCTCAAAACCCAACTTTCACATATGAGCTCCGACTAAATTGAACTTGGTCTTGTTTAGAAGGTATTTGAATGTACATTAGTTCAAAAGTGAATAGGATCAAATCAGACATTGTACAAGGAAGATATCATCGTTTTAGTCTGAGAATCCTGAAATTAGGATTTGGGTTATTTCTCAATTATTTCCGTTGGTCATTTTTTTATTTTTTTTCTGTATTCATGTTAGTAATATGTACGTAATGGAATGGTTTCAAGTCATTTGAAGTTAGTATGAATTAATTAAAAATTAGGGAATTTAGCTAATTTTACATGTCAAATGGGTTGGAATTCTTGGCTTCTTACTTGATGCAATTATACATGATAAAATATAATTACTATTTACATATGCATGGATGCTAATTATGCAATATAATGAATAGAATGTAGGTGAATTTTGGAGATCTGAGCTTAATTGTTACTTTTAGAGTGATGAATCTGAGATTCATCAACGTGATTGATTGAAGGGGATTTGATTGGGGGTTTGTGATGGATGCGGTGTAGCATAGGAGACTGATTGGGAGATTAGGGAAGGGTGGCGATGATCATGTGATGGAGATTGCTAGGGAGGCTGACGAGGAGATCTACCCAGATAAGGAAGGTAGGATGCGGCAGTGGTGACCGACCTGATGGGGTTTGACGAGTAGATGAACATGGTTGGAGAGATTGGGGCGTTTTCACGGGCAACGTTGATCATAAGGGGAAAAGGGGAGAGAAGAGCGGAGGAGGAAGACGACATTTGGGTTGTCCGATCGATCGAGATCGGACCGCCCAGATGATGCCATGTGGCATTATTTTTTTAATATTTTTTTATTTTTTAATAAATAAATGAAAATTAAATGCGAAAAAATGAGTGACACGTGACAGGTCAAGGAGCTGCCCGATGAGCCGCGAGAACCGAGAGACTAAGGAGAGATGGTATCAATGGTCGTTGCGACCTCAACCCCTCAATCAGGATCAATCAAGAAACAATCAGACCACCAAAAAATAGAGATAAATCAATCAATCAAGTCAAATAGCGGTCTAGCTTTTTATTTAACCTGGTATAGCTACATGGGCCGAACTTAAGAAGCACGGATTGGCTAAAAGTTTACAAAGTAGTCAGAAATCAAAAGAAAAAGATAAAATATTTTTTGGTGGATTTTTAAGTTTTTTTTTAAAATTTTTTGTAATTTTTAATTATAAAAAAATATAGAAAAAGGGGAAAGAGTCACAAATAACTAATTATTCAACACATCAAACCAAGGCAGAAAATTGCAATAAAAATATTTTTGGATTTTATACTTTTTAGGTGTTTTTGGTATTTTCTGAGATTTTTATGATTTTTAGTGAATTTTCTAAAAATGAAATAAGGCAAAAAGTGAAAACCAATGTGTAGCCAGAATCTAAAGGCTATTTAAAAATAACTAAATAGCCTATAAAATTTCAGAGATAATTTTATGATGAAATAAAGATAAAAATCTAACTACTAGAAAAGAAATTGCATTTTTTGAATTTTTATAATTTTTAATTATTTTTATGAGTTTTTAAGTGTTTTTCAATTTTTAAGATTTTTATATATCAAAAGCCACAAAAACTGCACAGAATCAAAAAGGCAACAAAGCTAGCTAACACTACTTTTTTAGAATTTTTGGTGACTTTTTAATATTTTTAGTTGGTTTTTAAATTTATACAGTAGCAAAAATAGGGGTTTTTTAATTTTTAAAAATAGAAAATCAAAACAAAAATGTCCCAAAAAATCATTGAAATTTTTACAACATGACAGGAGCCATGTATCCATATTTCATGAAGTTTGGAGATGATTTGATATGTTATTTAACCAATCAAACATGCACAACACATAGGGATCTAAGTGCAAATTACGAAAACTTTCTAGTCAAATAATAACACATGTAAAATGTGCGGGGCTGAAAATGAAAAATCCCAGTATTGCATGAGGAAGACATGTGAGTCAGACACGCAAGGCATAAGTGCAAATCTTATTTCTAAAAGTTCAATCCATAACATTCATAAAGTTTAGGGGGGAACATGCAAATACACCAAAACTACATGTGACAGTCCACGTGCTACATTAACAGAAGGACTGAAATGCAAATTCCAAAAACTTAAGGTCCTGAATGCAATTTCCAAAATAAAGACAACGGCAAAACATATTTACAAGACTGAAAAGTAAATGCTAAAACTAAGGAGGGCCTAAGTGTAAATTACCCTCTTATTATGGATCCGACAGTCGCAGGAGGTTCACTTATAATCGGACGACTCTGATTAGCTGATACCCCTTCGACGATCGACGGACGAGATCTGATCCTCAGATGGAACCAACGATCAAGGCTTTCCCGTGAATTGATGGCTGAGATTAACCGGGAAACGCCTGATCGGACGGTGGAGGAGGGTCCTGGATGAGCGGCGAAGAACTCGCCACCGGCGAACTTCGAGCAGTCGATATGCACGGCTGGAAGCTCCTCCGATGCTGCTCTGATGGGAAAAACGATGCTGGAGGTGGTCCGCAGCGAATGGTGGTCTCTGATGAGGCCGGGGGGTCCTGAAACGGCCCGACGACGCTAAAGCTCCTGGAGTGCTATGCCTCAATGGTCGAACCTCCAGATGAGGTCCATTCATGGTCAAACCTGTACAAGACGAAAGCTGGGTCGAGGGAAAAGTGCCTCGACCCGGTTACGGGTGGAATGGGTGTTGGGCGTGGCGGAGCGAGACCTTCCGGTGATGCGACGGCGGAGGAAGGTCGAGAACCTATTTCGTGGTGAACCAGGAGGAGTGAAGGGGCGTAGAAGGTGGAACAGAGTCTAGTGAAGGTGATGGTAGGGTCTGATACGAAAATGGATGATCGGAGAACGCTGGATGATCCGATGAAGGGTTCTGGCCGTGAAACGAGAAATCGAAATCTAAGGGAATCTAGAAGGTATCTAGGCTACTTGATGGTGGAAGTCGTCTGGGCTGGTGATGCTGGACCTCTGGGGGTCTTTTCCTCAATGGGGCGACACGTCCAGAGGCTTGGGCTCGCCGGTGGCGGAGCACGACGAGGAGCTCACCGGATATGGGGCTAGCGACCTCGGTCCCTCGCTGCTACACGCTCCCTCGCTAGCTGTCACTCAAGGAAGGAGGATGGATGTCACTGGGGTCGAAGACAATGGCCGAAGATGCGTGAAAAGGTGCATCTCGGCGAGGCTAAATATGTTGCAGGGTCCAAGAAGAATGGAGTGGAGCGCGCGGATCGAGGCATGGATCCCTAAGGAGATTAGCGGGCATGAATTGCGAGTCATCCATCGACAATCGGAGCTGAAGAGTGGTGCAAATGGAGGTCGGATCGACTCAGGAGAATTTGGTGAAATCGGGTCGAAAGTCCGTGAGAGAAGTGGTCCAGGGGGGCAGTTGACCGAGGGTCAAAGTTCCCCCGTGGACTAATAAGAATTCAAGGAATAGAAATTATTTATAAATTAAATTAAAAATAGAAAATGATTTTATTTTAAAATATTTACAAAATGAAAAATGTTTATTATTTTTAAAATTATTTTTTTAGTGATTTTTATTTATTTTTTTGAAAAATAAATTATGTTATATACGTAATATAATATTATATACAGGTATAAAATGCCTATGTATTTTATACTTTATTTTATTTTATTTTATTTATGAAAATATTCTAAATTTTATATTTTATTTATTTACAATATAAAATTTAGAACCTAAAATAATTTTTATTTTATTTTTATGGTTTATTTAGAAGGGTGAAATAAATAGGTATCTTATTAAGATATACATGGTATGTACAATGTGAAGAGAGAAAAATTATTTTATTTTTCTCATTTTTATTTTATTTTTAGAAATATATACAAATTAAGAGAAACACATTTTTATTTTTATTTTTGAGAAAATGAATTAGGTATATATATATATATATATATATATATGGAATATGTACAAGAATGAGTGGCCCTATCTCTCTCTCTACTTATTTTATTTGTCGATCAGACCGAGGTTGGGCCCTCTCTTGGGTTCAGGTCACTCAATATTTATTGTAAATGTTTCCCTCTTTTTCTTTATTTCTTTTTTCTTTTATTTTTGCACAAATACATGCTAATTATTCATATTTACACAAAGGATGCATTTTGGTAACTTATTGTATTTACAATCATGATAAACCCGAATGTTAAGCGGTCTTGTATTCCACACAAGGCGGGAACACAGTCAAAGTGTTGACCACTCAAAATCAGGATTTAATCAACAATTAACCCACAATAAAGAATAAATCTATTAAGTCCCAAAATTTGTGAATTAACATTTAACTCTACCGCAAATTGTATAGTGAATAAGCATGTAGAGGTCGAACCACAGAGAGCAATACAAAAAATTAAGTAGCCTACAGTGTTCCTGTACAAAAGAGTCATCCTTGTATGAATCTTATTTTTGTGGGTTTTTTGGGGTTTTATAAATTTTTTTAATTAATTTTATTATTATTTTTTTATATATTATTATTTTTTATTAATATGTATATATATTATATTATATAAATAGATAAATATATAAGCACATGTTTTATATAGGTATATAATTATATGCACCCCTAAAGAGTTATGTATAGAGAATATAATACATATAGATATATATATATGTATATATTATATTTTTTTATTTTCTTTTTCAAGATTGGAATATATAAAGTCCATAATAAAAGAGGTGCTAAAATATTTATAAGAATATGCAAAAATGGCCAAAAAATTCAGAAATAAAATATTTTTTGTCTTTTTAACTTTTTTTACTGTTTTTGTGATTTTTTGGGCATTTTTCCTAATATTTTTGACATTTTAAGGAATAAAATAATAGAAAACAGGGACTTAAGCTACTGGACCGCATTGAAATGAGGTTTAAAAATAGAAAATGATCTCCAAAAATCCTCAAATCTAACTTAAATGATAGATAATAAAAGAAGGAAACTACAGAAACTTAATTTGTATTTTTAGGATTTTTCAAGGATTTTTTAGGTTTTTATGTAGTTTTTAAGAGTTTTCTTATTTTTAAGGTTTTTGTTTTGAATTTTTTAGTGATTTTTGGATTGACACTAAAGTAGGATAAAATAGACAACAGGTGATTTTTTTGTAATTTTTCTAGGTGTTTTACTATTTTTTGGTATTTTCTAAGCTAGACAGTGGATAAAATGCATGTTTTCGATTTTTAATAATTAATAAAATGCAACAAAAATAAAATGCAAAGCTATGGCGTGAAAGTACTAGTTAACAGGAGCTTGGCATGATTTTTGTGGAATTTTTCAAGTTAATATGATGCATGACAAAAATCGAACAAGCAAACAACAATATATGGCCTGGCAGGGGCATTTTTGCTAATAAAAACAAATGCAGGGGCTGCAGTGCACAAAAGCCAAAATATATGAAAGTGCTCTGCAATTTTAAGAACTAAAATCAACTAAGCAAACCCGCCAGGGCCCCCTTGCAAATTGACCATCACGTGGGACTACACGTGATCCGCACCCACAAGGACCAAAATGTAATATCAACAAAGTTAGGGGTCCTGGTTGCAATTTTTACAAAAATAATACGCTTAAAATTTTATTTTATGGACTAAAGATAAATATACAAACATACAGGGGGTCTTATGCAATTTAACCACCTCACGTTGGACGCCACGTGAGGTGACGTGGACTGGACCTAAAAGAAATATCACCAACGTACAGGGGGGTCCATGCAAAATATCCACAATAAAATGAACTTCAACTTTTATTTAAAAGACTAGACAATAAATACAAAAACACTGGGGTTAAGATCTGCAATTTACCCATAAGTGCGCACTGGTGAACGACAATGATGATCTCACTGGATACGCGTCATGCATCCAACGGTCGATACCGCTTCGCCGATGAAGGGCTGAGATTAGATCGGCCGAGCTGATCTGACGGTCGGTGTGGGGCTTCATCTGACGGCTCTGGTGTGATCTGGGGCAGCCATCCTGATCGGACGGCGATGGAGCCTCCCGGAAGAACAGGGGAAGAACTCGCGCCAGGAGAGATTCGATCTTGGAGCATGGGCTCCTCCGGGCTTCTCCGTCGCGTCTGAGATGTTCTGATCGTAGCTGGAGGCATCCTGCATCTGCTGGTGGGCTTAGAATGGCTCCTAGAGGTCCAAGGAGGTCCGGCGAGGTCGATGAAGGTCGGGACCTCCAGGAGCCTCTTCCTGGTTCGAATCGAGTCCAAAGGGGCTCCTTGCGTCGTTTGACCTGCATAGGAAGAACCAGGGGAATGAGGGCTATCTCCTCGACCCTGGGTTTTGAAGCTTTGGTGCAAGATGAGGTGAGGCGGAGGAGCTCCGGCGATAGGCGGAGGTGGAGCTCCGATTCACAAGGACTGGGGGTCCTTGGTTGAACAAAAATTATCGGGAGATGGAGCACGCGATGAGGAACGAAGTGAGGTGAAGATGGCAGTCAGAAACCGGGGGTATCACAGTGAAGAAGTTGTCGGAGCGGAGCTCCGGCGAACTTCGATTTCGCGATTCTACGCTACGCTATCGATCTAAGGACTAAACTAAGCACGGAATTGAAATGCTAGAATTAAAATCTACCTAAAAAGTGAGAAAGGACAGCTCTTATATCTGGGGGCCACCAGGGAGCAGGACGGACGCCGGAGCTCCGCCGCGACAAAATTGATCCCTCCTCCGACCGATTCGAGTCGCTGAAATGCTCCCCCTGTCACGAGGAACCTCCCAGGATCAAATTCGAGGCTTTTGGGTGGATGTAAATTGACCAAAGTTGTGGAGGAGGCCGAGGGCTCTTATTTATAGACAATCTGGGTGCCCTACTTGGCCCGCGTATTCCGGCGAGTACAATGATCGTTTTCTCGATCCAACAAGCATGCGTGATAGATGGATGATCCCTCTACAGATCTTGTGAAGGCGGCGAGCGAGATTAAGGGATGAGATGCCCGGGAAAGATGGCGCAAGTCATGGAAACAACCAGGTTTAGAGGCGCCAGGTCCCGATAGGACAGTTGACCAGAGGTCAACAAAGGCCGCGCCCTCATTGGTCCACCTCGGACGCTAGAGGACAAAATAGGGGACCTTATTCTAAAATGAATTATTTAACATAATAAATTATTTTATTAGATTTTACTTATAAAATAAAAAATGTGTATTAATTCATGTAGTATTTATTTATGATTTTTATTTAATTTTTTGATGTATTTTATCATGGTTTTATTTTAATAATGTACTTATGCATGTATTTACATGTATTTTGTATATTTTATTTTTATTTTGTTTATTTTGTTTTATTATTTTATTTTATTATTTTATAAATTTAAATTTTTTTTTAGTGTTAGGATATTTTTCTTAATTTTTATGAGTTGATTTTCATATTTAAATAAATAGGTGTATGTTGTATGTAGGCATACTTGTAGGTATTTTACCTGTATTTTATATATACTTTATTTATTCAATGTGTTTTATTTGTTTTTATTTTAGATTTGTATTTTTGATATATTATATGTAATATTTACAATATTATAAGATTATGAAAGAATAAAATAATTAAAGAATGTCTTCCCTTTTTATTTATGCACATGCTTATCATAGGTATTTTGCCTATATCTTGCATAGACTTATTTTATTTTACAAATTATTTTTGGTTTTTTTCTAATTTCAATATGTACATGTATTATATACATTATTTACAAAATTCTAAAATATAATTTTGTAAAAATAATGAACACTGAATAAATTGAATATTTTAATAGGTATTATGTACAATAGGGGCCCAAAACCTAACTTTCACAGATAAACTCCAAAAATTCTGAAACAAATTTTATTAAATAGTTCTTGGAAGGCTATATACAATTAAAGGTGAGTTTGGTGGTTTTTGAGTTTTTATTTGCAATATGGGTCTGTGAAGTTGAGATTCTGGCTTTTTATTCTGTGTATAAAATCTACACTGTATATTATTTTTGCACAAACTTAATTTTGTATTTTTATTTACATTATTATCTACAACTTTCATGTACAAAAAAATTTTATTTGAATAAATAATTAAATACAAAATGGATGTCAAAATGCATAAATGAATGATTAAATAATTGAGGTATCCATTGTATTATTGGCCCTTATCTCCCCCTACTTTATTCTTTGTCGACCAATTCCATTCTGGCCTTGGTCTCGGGGTTAGGGTCATAAAATATTTGCAATATTTTATTCCTTTTTCTTTTCTTCTCTTTATTCTATAATTTTGGCATTAAAAACCTTATTTTTTGTACAATAAATACAATAAATTATGAATGCTATTATGTACAAATTGATGTTATTTACATGCATTTACTTGGGTTTTTAAGGCCAAAATGATAGAATAAAGGTGATGAAATGGAGATTCATCACCCCCCTATACTTGTCTTTGCTAGTCCCTAGCAAATACTTATGCACTAAGAAGAAAAAGAATAAAGAAGAAAAGAAAAAAGGAAATTGAAGAAGATAGAGTGAATAGGATAGCTTTCAGTGCAATACCTTGTCCTTACAAAATCGGAGTTTGGAGCTCGGTTAAACCCTGATGTGAAAGTGTGTGAAACCTAGTCGGAACCAAATTTAAAACACAACAGCCTTTGAGATTCACAGAACTCGGTTCAAACCACCTCAATAGCCAGGTCAGAACTAGCCTACGTCATATGCAAACCCTTGTGACTATGAAGCTGACTTGTACAGTGTAAGTGATAGTGGCTCTCCCCAACTAAAAAGACAAAGGAACTGACTTCTCCATAATGACAACCCAATGATTCCCCGGTCTAGCCCTCTACCGTCGAGGAGCGGGGTATTCCCTTCTAAGTTCAAGTAGCATCCAACTCAAGAGGAGGAGGTGAAGAAGAGAATGGATGGTAGCCAGTGTAGCTACCTATCCTGGGATGCAAGACCAGTGTAGTCAAGTCATCCAGCTGCAGGCTCACATGATACGACTTTGGAACTCAAGCTTGCTTATTTTCTATACAACATATGTATACTCCGGCAGGCATTTTATTTTCAATCAGGCCTGTACACTTTTTTGGAGTTTTTGCTTTTGCATTTTTTTAATGAAATACTATATACAGTAACATTTACATAAGGACTTTTTCCTCTTGAGCCAGAAGACTATCCCTCTTTTGAAGCTTTATTGCAACCCACACTCTCATGTCATTCGACTTCATTGAAACTGGACCAGGTTGGGGTGCACTTCCCTCCCTAGACGAGGACGAATGTTTCCACCCGTGTGCGTCTCAGACTGGCAAATACAACCCCCTCACCACTCTAACTGAGTTGAGCCAAGTGAAAGGTGCAAGTGTCCAAGTTAGGTCACGATCGACAAGAGTCATACGTGTGTTTCGAAAAGTTCTAGTTAGTTCACTGAGGTGACTTGAACCTAGCCCTGATTTCTCAAAGAATTAAGTCTGAATAGACCTGAAGTGCCTTAAACCTAGTTTCCATAAGGTTCCAGTGTAAATAGGTGCGGTAAGGTCCAACCAAGCTCCGATCTTCGACTTTATTGGACTAGTTCAATCATCAAGCTCAATCAAAGAATATGAATGCCATGCAAATGCTATTTACAGATATGCAATTTTTCAAAGAATTTGAAAACAAAGAGAAGAATTTTTACACAAAGAATTTTTGCAAATAATTTTTGGCACTCAAAGTATATGTACAACTATTTACACGGGCGTGCCGTTATATTTTACAAGACTTAAAGTATTTACATGTTTTAACAAAGTGATTTACTTAGGTGTATGTACAATTTATAATGAATTTTATGTATTTTATTTTTCATTTATTTTATTTATTATAGTGCTCTTATTCCTCAAATTTATTTGAAAAATCATTTTCAAAACTATAGTACAAAATAATTTTTACAAATATTTTCAAACATTTGAAAGCTATTTTGCAAAGATTTTGCAAACACTATATACATTTTCAAAATATTTTTGCAAACATTTTCAAAATCTTTTGCAAATAGGTTTTCAAATCCTTTATTTCACACAAATAAAAGAATTTGCAATCAAAATATTTTTACAAAGGTTGAAATCGTTTCACAAAAAGTTTTCCAAACAGTTCACACCATTTTTCAAATCATTTTGCAAAACTATTTAACCTAATTTATTAATCAGTATATACAAAGAGCATAAACTTATTTGGGCTCTTATAAGTTTTATTTGGAATTTGTTGCTTGTTTTTGTATGAGAGATTTCTGTGTATACTCATCAGCCTTATTTTGAAAATCGTTTGAAGAAGATTTTGAAAACTATAGTCCAAATTTTTTTTACAAACTTGTACACACATTTGCGAATCATTTTGCAATGGTTTTTCGAACAACATAAATAGATTTTTCAAATAATTTTGCAACCATTTTTCAAACCATTTGCGAATCATTTTTCAAACATTTTTATTTCAAGCAAAGAAAATAAATTTTACAATCGAAAATATTTACAAAGGTTGAACACTTTTTACAATCCTTTTGAAATGTTTTCACAAAGAGTTTCAAATCTTTCACAAAGCTACATTGCATGATTTATTAATCAGTATGTAAGAATCTGAGGAGCTCAGAGTCATCTTTTAATGTAGTAATAATGATACTTTTATTTACAGTATGAGTTATGGCTTAAAGTATATACAAGGTATATACGACCCCCCTATACTTAGCTTGAGCTATGTCCTCATAGATCGAAGAGAAAAGCAAAGACATAACTCGTACTGAGTATAGACAAGTCGAAAGAACATATGAATAAGAAATAAATGAATGAGATGTTGTCTGTCCCCCCTATACTTAGGATCAAGTAATCCTAAGTATAGAAGACTATACATAAAGCGGGGAGGGTCAAGGGTGAGAATACACAGATCGTACTCAGATTGTCTCCCCCTATACTTAGGGTAAGATACTCCTAAATATAGACAAGAAGAGGAGACAATGGAGGGGATCAAAGAATAAAAGAACTCGAGGCGCACGTCCCCCTATACTTAGGACAAAGTACGTCCTAAGTATAGAAAACAGACAAAAAGGGACATCACCTTCTGATAAAATAGAAGAGAAAAGAAGAAGAGAAGAAGAAAATTAAATGAATAATTTTTGAGGTGCAGTGTCTGAATCTTCTGATGCTGTGGAGATGTCGTCATGGTGCATAAGCTGGATCGAATCGACAACGACCAAGAATGTATCTGGTTCGAGGTAAGGCTTCAGGAGTTGACTGCTGACGACGAATGGTTGTGCGTCAGGAGACAATTCTGATATGGCAATGCTTCCATTGTCACACACTTCACGAACTTGGAATGGCCCTGTCCACTTACTCTTTAATTTGCCCGGGAATATCCATAACTTTGCATCAAATAGCCACACCTTCTGTCCAACTACAAAGGTCTTTCGTCTGATGTGCCGGTCATGCCAGCGTTTCACCTTGTCTTTGTACATCAATGTGTTATCGTATGCGTAGTCTCGGAATTCCAGGAGTTTGTTCAGATCATCCTTTCTTTTCTGACCACTTTTTCGTGAGTCCAAATTGCACATGTTGATTGCCCACAAAGACTTGTGAATTAATTCGACGGGCAGATGGCACGATTTCCCATACACAAGATGATAGGGCGACATGCCCAAGGGGGACTTGTAAGCGGTTCTATAAGCCCAAAGAACTGAGTCCAAGAGTTGAGACCAGTTCTTTCTATCCAGCCGTACAAGTTTCTGCAAGATCGTCTTGATTTCTCTGTTTGATAATTCTGCCATGCCATTGGTCTGAGGATGGTAAGGAGACACGACGCGATGGTCGATGACGTACCCCTTCGTTAATTTCTTGACCTCTTTGTTGATGAAATGACTACCCCCATCTGATATGAGAACATTCGGAATCCCAAACCGCGAAATGATGTTCTTCTTCAGGAACTGACACACTGTTTGGCTGTCGACGGCTCGAGCGGGAATAGCCTCAACCCAATGACTCACGTAGTCGACGACAAGAAGGATGTGCTCAAAACCTTGACTGTTAGGGAAAGGTCCCATGAAATCAATGCCCCATGCATCGAAAACATCTGCTATCTGAATGATTTTTAGAGGCATCGAATCTTTTGCAGTGAGTGTACCCTTCAATCTCTGACAGTCAATGCATCGTTTGACAAATTCTGCTGCATCCTTGAATAATGTCGGCCACCAGAAGCTGCATTGAAGTACCTTGGCTGTCGTACTGTCTCCAGAGTGATGTACACCAGATTCGAGTGAGTGACAATGCTCGAGGACATTAGAATACTCCTCCTGAGGAATGCACCTGCGCCAAATGCAATCTGCTCCTTCCCTAAATAAAAGAGGATCCTCCCATTGATAGAATCAGATGGTCGACATGAATTTGTTCTTCTGATTCTTCGACCAATCTGATGGTGTTACCCCAGAGGCGAGGTAATTGACTATATCAGCATACCAAGGAAGGGCATCCACTGCTAAGATTGATTCGTCAGGAAAGGTTTCTGTGATGGGTGCACTGTTCAGAGGAGGCTCATGCTGCTCAATTCTGGAGAGATAGTCTGCTACCACATTCTGAACTCCAGGCTTGTCCTTGATTTACAAATCAAACTCATGGAGGAGAAGGATCCATCGAATCAGTCTTGGCTTGGCATCCTTCTTCTGCTGGAGGTACCGGATAGCAGAGTGGTCTGTAAAAATTGTGACTTTCGATCCAAGCAAATAGGATCTGAATTTCTCAAGGGCGAAAACCACGGCCAACAACTCTTTCTCTGTCACTGTATAATTTCTTTGCGCCTCATCTAATGTTCTGTTGGCGTAGTGAATGGTATAGGGCGCTCTTTCTTTCATCTATCCAAGAACAACCCCAACTGCAAAGTCTGACGCATCGGTCATGATTTCAAATGGTAGAGACCAGTCAGGCGGCTGTAGGATTGGAGCCTGAGTAATAAGCTCCTTCAGCTGATTGAAAGCAAGGAGAACCTGCTGATCCACATTGAACTCAGTTTCCTTGCACAAAAGCTCTGTCAAAGGTCGGGCAATGCGGCTGAAATCCTTGATGAAGCGTCTGTAAAATCCCACATGCCCCAGGAATGACCTTACGTTTTTCACTGACTGAGGTGGCTCGAGATTGGCAATAACATCCATCTTCGCCGGATCAACTTCCATGCCACGTGTGGAAATGACGTGACCCAGGACAATGCCTTCGGTAACCATGAAGTGGCTCTTTTCCCATGAAAGCACTAGATTAACTTCACGACACTTCTAAAGCACTCTGTCTAGGTGCTCGAGACAAGAATCAAAACTATCACCATAGACAGAGAAGTCGTCCATGAACACCTCGAGAAAACTGCCTACCATCTCGGCGAAGACTGCTAGCATGCATCTTTGGAAGGTTGCAGGTGCATTGCATAATCCAAAGGGCATTCTCTTGAAGGCGTAGGTGCCGAATGGGCAAGTGAAGGTAGTCTTTTCTTGATCTTCAGGAGCGATAGCCACTTGGTTGTACCCGGAATACCCATCCAAAAAGCAGAAGAACTCCTTGCCTGCTAGTCTCTCCAAAACTTGATCAATGAATGGCAAGGGGAAGTGGTCCTTCTTAGTTGCTGCATTAAGACGGTGGTAGTCAACAAACACCCGCCAGGATGTTGGTACCCGAGTGGATATTTCCTCTCCTTTGTCATTGGTAACCACAGTAAGCCCGGATTTCTTTGGAACTACATGCAGTGGGCTTACCCATTTTGAATCGGAGATGGGATAGATAAAGCATGCATCACACCATTTGGTTATATCTTTCATGACGACGTCCCGGAGGTTAGGGTTCAACCTTCTTTGGAATTCGCGGGACGGCTTGGCATCTTCTTCCAGATAGATGTGGTGTGAACACAAAGCTGGATTTATCCCTCGGAGATCTGATATGCACCAACCAAGTGCCTTGCGGTTCTTTTCTAGAACCTCGAGAAGACGAAATTCCTGATCCGGATTCAGCCTGCTGCTGATGATGACCGGATACATTTGTTCTTCACCCGCAAGGGAAGCATACTTCAGGCCTGCAGGAAGTTGCTTGAGTTCTGGTTTTGACCTGTCCAACTTGTTGGTTATTTCAGACACTATGCTGGTGGTGGGATGTACTTCCTTGAGGGGGCTACCATCCTCATCATTCTGTTGAGATCCTAGTGAGGTGCCGAATGGTTCTGCGCTAGGTTGATCGTGTTCGGTCTGGAGTGAATGATCAAAGAGACGTGCCTGCATCTGAGAATCTGTCTCCCAAGAATCATCGGAGCATAAGGTAACTGTGCTTTCCAAGTCCTCCACGAGTGTGAGGATTTCTCGGGTCCATGAATCATTTAATGAAAAGGATGAATCTCTGATCTCTGCAATAAAGTTACAGTCTGCCTTGGATGCTGCATGCCTTTCATCAGTCGTGGCGTTCGGCTCTCTGCTCATGTTTATAGTGATCTGCTTGATATTCGAGCTAAAAGTAATCTTGCCAGACCCATAATCAACTACGACATGAGGTACGTAAGAACGGTCGGCCAAGTATCATAGGGGTCTGGAGAAGAGGTGCTGGTGAGTCCATATCAAAGACTACGAAATCAGCTAGGAATTGCATCTCCTGCACTTTCACTACAACGTCTTCCAAAAGACCCCGGGGCCGCTTGATGGATCAGCCAGCGAACTGAAGGATCATTCGTGTCTACTTGAGCGGACCCAGCCCGAATTCTTTCATTATTGATAATGGCAAAAGTTTGATGGAAGACCCACTGTCGAGAAGAGTGCGCTCGAAGACCTGATCAAAAATCTCACAACTGATAAGAGGTGCTCCTGTGTCTTGTTTCTTTTGTGGGAGGTTTCTAATAGCTGCAACAGTGGCCATGGAGAGCACGTGCTTTTCTACATCTCTGCATCTGTTCTCTTGTGCTGGGCGACGCTTGTTGGTACATGCCTCCTTTAGTTCTTTCTTCACAGCTGGCATGTACTCCACGACCTTTAATAAGGGAATCTCAACAGTCAACTTGTCTAGTTTTTCTACAACTCCAGGATCAGACAATGCATTTTTTCGTTTTGCAATTTTTTTTGGATTTTTCTATTGCATGGGGAAAAGGAATATGTACATTCCTAGCGGGAAAAACAGAGTTCTTATTTACATCAAAATTATCGCCCACGGACTATTGTACATCCGGACTACAAAAAGGAGTACAAACTGGATTTTGACATGCTGGTGTTGAGGGACGAGCACAAAATGAGGCATCTGTGCCGTCAGCTGGTGAGGCATTGGCTGCTGGCGGCTCCTCCAATGTTGGTGTGGCTGTGCTTTGATGGCACCCTTCTTTTTGTTCTTTTTGTTTTTGCTGATTTTTTTGTGATTTTTGTTGGTGAAGATGGTGATGGCTGACAACAGGAATTGCTTCTCCTTCTTCTTCCTCCTCACCTGCCCCTATAGTTGGCACGGCTGATGCAGAAGATGACGATCCACCTGGTTCTTTACTCTCCCCATTCTTGATAGCAGGTGGAGGCAAGGCCCTACCGCTCCTGAGAGTGACAGCATTAGAATACATGATGTTATCATTTTCCGACTCTACAGATGCAGACAGGACATCACATTCTACCTGCTCTCTCTTTTTGGAGCTATTGGGTTTGGCTTCGACCTGAGATGGAATGGTGGTCTTGGTGGCAGTCAGCTCGTCGAGCCTCTTGGTCATATCTACTAGCCCTTTGACAAGTTGGGCCAAGCAATCCATGGTCGGGTTCACTGGAGTTGCCTCGGTGGATTCAGCGTGCAGACCACGCTGTTGTTGCATATGCTGGTGCTGAGGCTGTTGTTGGTAGTGCTGAGGTGGTGCAGGAAGCTGAAGCTGTTGATAAGAAGGAGGAGGATACTGTTGGTACTGCTCAGGTGGAGCAGCTGCATACTGATGGAAAGGCTGTGGGTGACAGTATGGCTGCTGCTGATACTGTTGATTCTGCCTCCATTGATTTGCATGCTGGGGAGGCTGATGATACGGTGGCGGCGGCTGTGAGGACTGCCCGAAACGACCACCCTGAGGCTGGTGGTATTGTCGGTTGGCTGGTGGTTGACCCTGAGGTTGTCCCATAGGACGGGTCGGCTGTGCTTCGTGACTCCATACCCCGTTCACTTCCTGAACCAGGGGTGGTGGTGGGAATACCGAATCAGATCCTGATACAAACTCTGGTTGATACACAACCATCTGCTGTTGCGGCTAGCCCTGGTCGGGTGCCTGCACGTAGTACACGTGATGGACTGCCGGTGGCTGCTGGCTCGGCTGAGGCTGATGTAGCGGTGGTTGCTCGTCTTTCCTCTCAACTGGAGCTTCAAATGGCGCTGCCGACTGAACAGAATTGATGGTGCCCACCAGCAGTTCTAGCTGTTTGGTGATCTGATCAAGCTTGTCAAGGTTCTGAGTCCTCTTTTCGATCACTGAAAGTTTTTCGAGATCCTGTGATCGTTTCTCAATAATATCAACCTTCGAGAGATGGCCCTCGATGATGCTGAGGTTGGAGCTCTCATCTCTCTCCGCCTCTCGGGACGCTGCCATGTGTACTTGTTTCTGGAGGATCTAGGGCTGCTTCTGGTATGCTTTTGATGAAGAGAGGGCGGCCTCTCCTTCGGCCATTTCTTCGAATATCTGCCAGACTGCATCTTCATCCTTGTTGAAGTGTGAACCCCCACATGCTGCGTCAACAAGCCTTTGGCTCTCAATGTTCAGACCCCCAAAGAAGTGTTGGACCAAGCTGATCTTCGGGATCTCATGATGGGGACATTTCTCTTGCAGATCGGTGAATCTCTCCCAGGCTTCGTGTATGGATTCATGTGCCCCTTGGGAGAAATTGCTGATACGTGCTCGCATCTGGTTGAGCCGGCCGAGAGGATAATATTTGTGCAGGAAGGCGGACTTCAGTTCCTCCCAGGTGGTTACAACCTTCCCCAGATGGTTGACCCAATAAAGGGCCTTGTCTTGCAGGCTGAAGGGGAATGCCATCATTTTGACAATGTCCAGAGGGACATTCGGATAGTGAGTAGTTCGGCAGATGCGGGAGAATTGCTGCAGGTGGATGTACAGCTCTTCACTTGTGTTTCCATGGAAAGATGGAAGGAGAGCGAGGAACTAGGGCTTCAGCTCAAAGTGAGCGTGCATCGGTGGAATGAGAATCCACTCGGTCATCTGGTTGTCTCTAGGATTATAGGTCTCCTTTAGTGTAGGCTTTTGTCCCCTAATTTCTGGATCTCCGTCGTCATCGGGTGGACCACCACCTCCTCTTCTGCCTCCTCCTCCCTCAGCTTCGTTCATCACATCTTTCAACATATCCTGAAAAGCAGTCTGGGCTAGGGCTTGCTCTATCAGCTGCTGTTGGATTGTCTGGATAGATGCCAATAGTTGTGCATTAACTTGATTCTGATCTGGCAACTGTCCTTCTGGTTGAGGTGGCTTCTGACCCTTGCCCTTTCCTTGAGGACCATTTCAGGGTCTGAGTCGGACGAAATGAATTCCGGAGTAGAAGCCAGGGCTCAGTCTGCCCTTTTATCTGCAGAATGAAAGAATCCGGATCAGACCACTTGCATTATTGTTCTGCTGTCATGATAATCTTTGGAGTTAAGGTCAACCCCAACATGTTGTGAACGGAACAAGATGTAGACTGTAATCGACTTCCATTCACAACGACGAAAGTGGGACAAAAGTGATCCCTGTTTATTGGGTGGTCAAAAGGGAGGTGGAAGACGAGGAGTCTGGAGATCGATCTGCAAAGTCCGGATCGGGTTCTCGGGAATCGCCTCGAATTTATTGGCGAAATTGAGTCCATGGAATCGATGTGGGCGTCGGCAAGGTCCCGATGGAAACCATACATGGATCGATTTCACAAAGCAAGAGAGGGGTGGATGTTGGAGGAAGGATACGATGGTCAACAAGGAGTAAAACGGAGTGCAAAACAGTAGAAAGGCTCAAACTGAGCGGGGGTCAAAGAGGAGTGACACAACAAAATTTGCGCAAAGGCGCGGGACTTGATCTTTGAACCTTAATCTAGATCCATACAGACACAATTCAAGATTAGGTTTACCAACTCACGCCATGTGAAGCCGTAAAGGTTCGGCTACTTATTATCTTTTCAGTTTTAGAGTTGTTATTTCAGGCATATCTTTTAACAAGTCCTTAGCACGCTACCCCTATAGGAAAGAGAGTACTGCCAGAAGAGTATCCTGTACTTGTCCTCCTCCTTTGTAACCTGTAGTCTGTACTTTTTAAGGTCCTTGTAACCCTTCCTGGATCCCTACTCAGCCAAAGAAATAGAGAGAGGAAGCCAATAGGCGAAATCGATACTTTGGTTCTCGCTCGCAACGGAATCACCCGTGAGCGTGCGAGAACCTACTCGAACGCAAGACGATGAGACAGACACCCCGTGAAGGCGTGGCCTATGCTCGATACTTCGGACAAGGCCGATGCTCTACACAACAGAGAGTCATCACTGGTGACCAAGCCCTACTCGCCCACGTACGATAGAAGCGCCAATACTTCAGAAATCCAGGCGATACACAAGGCAGTTGCAGACTGGGATTTTGGCTCTATTCCTTATGGGACGTGCCTCGCTCAAGGGAGTAGGGTTTTGATCCCCCTCCAAAGGTACCTGAAAACAATGAGGGCTTTATAAACCCAGTACAATGATAGTCCATTATGAATTTTAATTAAGGTCAAAGTTTATTTAGCAGTCCCCTTGTTTTAGTTTTTTGGGTTTTCACTTTTTTGAGTCTGTTTCATACCAGTGCCTAATGTTTTTGTAGATTTTCATTTATGTCCTAGGTGCTCAAAATCAGAGGGAGATAGCAGAAAAGCCGTGCAAGTTGGTTCTATGATGGAAATCTCACCATTGAACCGAATGATGCATGCTGAGTTAGAAGACTTATAGTGCATCCCAGCTCTCTCCATGTGGTATGCAAAACAGATTTTTTAAACCTATCTACATGGCGGTGTGCATTCGACAAAATCGCCCTAAACATTAGCTGCTATTAACGTGAAGAACCACAAGTTGGTCACTTATCTTTAACCTAAAGGTCCGGTCTTGGCTTACCCCTCCTCTTCTCAACACACTCGAGTTCAGGAGTAGCGCTTAATGGGGCTCACTCACGGCACACGGGTTAAGAGATAAATGACCGAACTGTTTAATTTTGACTAGATCCATACGAAGTAGACTATAGGAACATGCATTCTTATTAAGGTTTGGACCTAACTACCGGATCAAGCAACCTATATCTAGGGGCTCCAAGCACACAAAACAAAGTAAAACAAAGGCGGAAGGTACAAAACAACGGAAAACAAAGAAAAGAAAGCGGTAGAAAACACGAGAAACAACGATGAGGCCCCCAGGTGAACAGACACCCGGGCACTGGACCTCATTGTGAAGAGTAGAGTCATGTTAATTATTACATGCCAAAATATCTCTCTGTCACCATAAATTGCAAAAATAATCCTAATTGCTCTAGGCCTATCTAATTCCCATCCCTTTGCAACCTTGGTGCTTTCTCCATTTGGTCATGAAGTGAAGACCAACCTCCTCTAAGCTCGGCTACCTTGGCTCCCTAAGAAACCATCCTCGCGTGGCGGGCCCTCGCAACAAAGTCACAAAGAGATTGAATTAGTACAAGCTCAATCAATGAAATAAAGCAGATAGGAATTAATCACAACAAATAAATAAATCAGGCATGGTGATCAATTGCAAAGAAATAGCTACTCACAAAAGCAATGATAAATCAATTTCTAAACAAGAATGACAAAATATGATAGGCTACGCTCATTGCTCCCCGGCAATGGCGCCATTTGATAAACCCGAATGTTAAGCGGTCTTGTATTCCACACAAGGCGGGAACACAGTCGAAGTGTTGACCACTCAAAATCCGGATTTAATCAACAATTAACCCACAATAAAGAATAAATCGATTAAGTCCCAAAATTTGTGAATTAACATTTAACTCTACCACAAATTGTATAGTGAATAAGCATGTAGAGGTCGAACCACATAGAGCAATACAAAAAATTAAGTAGCCTACAGTGTTCCTGTACAACAGAGTCATCCTTGTATGAATCCTATTTTTGTGGGTTTTTTGGGGTTTTATAAAAAAATTTTAATTAATTTTTTTATTATTATTTTTTATGTCTTATTATTTTTTTATTAATATGTATATATATATTATATAATATAGATAGATAAATATATAAACACATGTTTTATATAGGTATATAATTATATGCACCCCTAAAGAGTTATGTATAGAGAATATAATACATATAGATATATATGTATATATTATATTTTTTTTATTTTCTTTTTCAATATTGGAATATATAAACTTCATAATAAAAGAGGTGCCAAATATTTATAAGAATATGCAAAAATGGCCAAAAAAATCAGAAATAAAATATTTTTGGTCTTTTTAACTTTATTACTGTTTTTGTGAATTTTGGGCATTTTTCCAAATATTTTTGACATTTTTAAGAATATAAAATAATAGAAAACAGGGACTTAAGCTACTGGACCGCATTGAAATTAGGTTTAAAAATAGAAAATGATCTCCAAAAATCCTCAAATCAATTTTAAATGATAGATAATAAAAGAAGGAAACTACAGAAACTTAATTTGTATTTTTAGGCTTTTCAAGGATTTTTTTAGGTTTTTATGTAGTTTTTAAGAGTTTTCTTATTTTTAAGGTTTTTGTTTTGAGATTTTTAGTGATTTTTGGTCTGACACTAAAGTAGGATAAAATAGACAACATGTGATTTTTTTTGGAATTTTTCTAGGTGTTTTACTATTTTTTTCGTATTATCTAAGCTAGATAGTGGATAAAATGCATGTTTTCGATTTTTAGTAATTAATAAAATGCAACAAAAATAAAATGTAAAGCTATGGCGTGAAAGTACTAGTTAACAGGAGCTTGGCATGATTTTTGTGGAATTTTTCAAGTTAATATGATGCATGACAAAAATGGAACAAGCAAACAACAATATATGGCCTGGCAGGGGCATTTTTGCAAATAAAAACAAATGCAGGGGCTACAATGCACAAACGCCAAAATATATGAATGTGCTCTGCAATTTTAAGGACTAAAATCAAATAAGCAAACCCGCCAGGGCCCCCTTGCAAATTGACCATCACGTGTGACTACACGTGATCCGCACCCACAGGGACCAAAATGCAATATCAACAAAGTTAGGGGTCCTGGTTACAATTTTTACAAAAATAACACGCTTAAAATTTTATTTTATGGACTAAAGATAAATGTACAAACATACAGGGGGTCTTGTGCAATTTAACCACCTCACGTGGGACGCCACGTGAGGTGACGTGGACTGGACCTAAAAGAAATATCACCAACGTACAGGGGGGTCCATGCAAAATATCCACAATAAAATGAACTTCGACTTTTATTTACAAGACTAGACAATAAATACAAAAACATTGGGGTTAAGATCTGCAATTTACCCATAAGTGCGCGCTGGTGAACGGCGATGATGATCTCACTTGGACATGCATCGTGCAACCAACGGCCCATACCGCTTCGCCGATGAAGGGTTGAGATTAGATCAGCCGAGCTGATCTGACGGTCGGTGTGGGGCTTCATCTGACGGCTCTGGTGTGATCTGGGGCGGCCATCCTGATCGGATGGCGATGGAGCCTCCTGGAAGAACAGGGGAAGAACTCGCGCCAGGCGAGCTTCGATCTTGGAGCATGGGCTCCTCCGGGCTTCTCCGTCGCGTCTGAGGTGTTCTGATCGTAGCTGGAGGCATCCCGCATCTGCCGGTGGCCTTAGCATGGCTCCTAGAGGTCCAAGGAGGTCCGGCGAGGTCGATGAAGGTCGGTACCTCCAGGAGCCTCTTCCTAGTTCGAATCGAGTCCAAAGGGGCTCCTTGCGTCGTTTGACCTGCATAGGAAGAACCAGGGGAACGAGGGCTATCTCCTCGACCCTGGGTTTTGAAGCTTTGGTGCAAGATGAGGTGAGGCGGAGGAGCTCCGGCGATAGGCGGAGGTGGAGCTCCGATTCGCAAGGACTGGGGGTCCTTGGTTGAACAAAAATGATCGGGAGATGGAGCACGCGATGAGGAATGAAGTGAGCTGAAGATGGCGGTCGGGAACCGGGGGTATCACAGTGAAGAAGTCGCCGGAGCGGAGCTCCGGCGAACTTCAATTTCGCGATTCTACGCTACGCTATCGATCTAAGGACTAAACTGAGCACAGAATTGAAATGCTAGAATTAAAATCTACCTAAAAAGCGAGAAAGGACAACTCTTATACCTGGGGGCCACCAGGGAGCAGGATGGACGTCGGAGCTCTGCCGCGACAAAATTGATCCCTCCTCCGGCCGATTCGAGTCACTGAAATTCTCCCCCTGTCACGAGGAACCTCCCAGGAACAAATTCGAGGCTTTTGAGTGGATGTAAATTGGCCAAATTTGTGGAGGAGGCCGAGGGCTCTTATTTATAGACATTCTGGGCACCCTACTTGGCTCGCGTATTCCAGCAAGTACAATGATCGTTTTCTCGATCCAACAAGCATGCGTGATAGATGGATGATCCCTCTACAGATCTCGTGAAGGCGGCGAGCGAGATTAAGGGACGATACGCCCGAGAAAAATGGCGCAAGTCATGGAAACAACCAGGTTCAGAGGCGCCAGGTCCCGATGGGACAGTTGACCAGAGGTCAACAAAGGTCGCGCCCTCATTGGTCCACCTCGGACGCTAGAGGACAAAATAGGGGACCTTATTCTAAAATGAATTATTTAACATAATAAATTATTTTATTAGATTTTACTTATAAAATAAAAATTGTGTATTAATTTATGTAGTATTTATTTATGATTTTTATTTAATTTTTTTTAATGTATTTTATCATGGTTTTATTTTAATAATGTACTTATGCATGTATTTACATGTATTTTGTATATTTTATTTTTATTTTATTTATTTTATTTTATTATTTTATTTTCTTATTTTATAAATTTATAATTTATTTTTTGAGTATGAGGATATTTTTATTTAATTTTTATGAGTTGATTTTCATATTTAAATAAATAGGTGTATGTTGTATGTAGGCATACTTGTAGGTATTTTACCTGTATTTTATATATACTTTATTTATTCAATGTATTTTATTTGTTTTTATTTTAGATTTGTATTTTTGATATATTATATGTAATATTTACAATATTATAAGATTATGAAAGAATAAAATAATTAGAGAATGTCTTCCCTTTTTATTTATGCACATGCTTATCATAGGTATTTTGCCTATATCTTGCATAGACTTATTTTATTTTACAAATTTTTTTTGGTTTTATTCTAATTTCAATATGTACATGTATTATATACATTTTTTACAAAATTTTAAAAATATAATTTTGTAAAAATAATGAACACTGAATAAATTGAATATTTTAATCTGTATTATGTACAATGGGGGCCCAAAACCTAACTTTCACAGATAAACTCCAAAAATTCTGAAACCAATTTTATTAAATAGTTCTTGGAAGGCTATATACAATTAAAGTGAGTTTGGTGGTTTTTGAGTTTTTATTTGCAAGATATGGGTCTGTGAAGTTGAGATTCTGGCTTTTTATTCTGTGTATAAAATGTACACTGTATATTATTTTTGCACAAACTTAATTTTGTATTTTTATTTACATTATTATCTACAATTTCACGTACAAAATATTTTTATTTGATGAATAAATAATTAAATACAAAATGGATGTCAAAATGCATAAATGAATGATAAATAATCGAGGTATCTATTGTATTATTGGCCCTTATCTCCCCCTACTTTATTCTTTGTCGACCAATTCCATTCTGGCCTTGGTCTCGGGGTTGGGGTCATAAAATATTTACAATATTTTATTCCTTTTTCTTTTCTTCTCTTTATTCTATAATTTTGTCATTAAAAACTTTATTTTTTTGTACAATAAATACAATAAATAATGAATGCTATTATGTACAAATTGATGTTATTTACATGCATTTACTGGGGGTTTTAAGGCCAAAATGATAGAATAAAGGTGATAAATTGGAGATTCATCAAATCATATACATGGTATTTTGCCAAAATATCTAGCTAAAATAAAAGAATAAAGAGTATTGAATGGGGATTCATCACTGCTATATGTCAGCTCCAGAAAAATTGAAAAGTAAACGAAAAGAAAATTCCAAAAAAATAGCAAACGCCTCGGATCAAAAAAAATTCTTCACGAAAGTTGCTCGTCTCGATAAGATCTACAATTTATGAAGGAATCAATGCTAAAACAGGTCATTTACAAACTGATATTTTTCGGGTACTCTATGTACATAGAATACCTTGATTTATGAATATTGTTTCCATTTTTAAATAAGATAAAAATTGGGTAAAAATATTATAAACTAAAATATAAATATTTACACATTAATCTATTTTTGTATTTTTATTAATTAAAAAATGAAGAAATAAAATAAATTATGAAAAGTGGACTTTTGTACAGACTATCAATGAGGATTTAGACTCATTTAGTTTCTTTGATTTTGATTTTATTTTATGTTTCGATTTTTATGCATTTTAATAAAACTTTTGCCAAAGAAAATAAATGAAAAAATAAAAAAAAGAGTTAAATATGTACATAAAATAATAAATCAAAATCAGCTAAAATATACAAAGCACAAAAGAGGCGCAAAATCCAACTTTTTCATATGAGCTCTGATGCACATGAACTTGGACTTGTTTTGAAGGTAATTGAAAGTAAATTAGTTCAAAAGTGAGTAGGATCAAATCGGACATTGTATGAGGAGAATATCAACATTTTAGTCCGATTGATCTGATATTAGGGTTTATTTCTCAATTATTTCAATTAGTCTTTTTTTGTATTTTTCATTTATTCTTATTAGTCATAAGTACCCTACTGAAACCGTTGAGGCGACACCAATAAATCCAGCACTTGACTTCTTGGCTTAGCTTATGAAAAGTATGTTGAATATGACATATAATCTAGATGACCTGACCACATCAAAGATGATTATACCAACATAGGTAGATGCCAACCTGAATAACTTATGCCGCAAGGAATAGGTCTGTAAGATGTTCCCCATTCCCGTAGAATCGGGTGTGCTTGGAAATGGTATGTTATCTAACAATCTGACTCTCAAGAGTGGTAAAGTCCTACAACTGCTTGCAACCGTCTGGGGAAAGAATAAGGCTCCTAGCAACGGATCTCCATCGTCAACACAAGTAGTGCCCGCAACCGATCTGAGGAATGAAGAAGGAGTCGAGGAGTAAATAGATCAAGCAACACCAAATGTGAGAAAGCAACAAAAAATTAGAAAATAAAAAAGACCAAAAATATGAGGAAACAGTGGCCAAACCGTGCTAGCAAGGGAGAACCCGTCAACAGAACTGATGCCAACAGACAAGCCGCTACATCCAGTTTTTACTTTCATTTTTTGTGCATGACTGTACCCATCTAGTCATCCACATGTAAAAGATGATTCTGGAAAACGTTTTGAGAATGATGTACATATTCCTTTTCCTGAAGCTATTAGAAAATCCAAAAAATTGTATAATTCAAAAATGCTCTATTTGACCCTAGTGTAATGGAGATTTTAAATAATACAATTTTGGAAATATCACTAATGCAAGTCATGGAGTACATGTCTGAGATTAAGAAAGGATTAAATGCTTCTGCTACTTATAAATTAACTTTACTATGTGATCTGAGTTTCTGCTAAACTTTGAAGTACGTTAATTATTGTTCTTAACTGTGACTCACTGTGAATTCAGTGTACTATGTATGTGTAAGAGAAGGGACTGCACCGAGGTTATCACCCAAAAATTGTTACCCATGGTAATGTTCATTAGCATCTTCATTGCATTCTTGGGAGTTTCCCTGTAAAATGCATATTATGTCAACACAACAAGTTAAAATTTGGCATAAGGAACCCTGGATCATTGCATTTAGTTAAAATGGACGGTCATTAAATAAGAATGGATAACTCTAGCTACCTATCTTAAGTTCAACTACGTCCGAGAATGTTGATGTCACCTGCCATGAAGATCATGGGCCGCCCCTACCCGAGCTCGGTCCATGATATTGTTGTTCGGGCTCGGGCTCGGGCTTGGGCTCTATATTTGCAAAAATCGTAAGCCTGGGCCCAACCCATAGGCCAATTAAACTGATGGGCATGGACTGGGCTAGGTTGTGCCTGACCCGAGCCCAATCCATGCTCAACCCTACCTTTGAGGAAACTTGCAATTAAGAACTAGACTGTTTTAATCTCTAGAGGAAACTTGCAATTAAGAACTAGACTGTTTTAATCTCCGGACTCATTAAGAATCTTCTTTTGACATTGCAAGACCCTTTTAATTTTAGCTAGCATTCAATATGATGGAGTGGTGTTGGATGGAGTGGTGTTGGTGTTGAACTGTTGATGATGATGATAAACAAACGGAGGAAGAGGAAACTGTTTAGATATATAGATTCAGGGATAGAATGGTGATAGAGAATTAAACTAGGAAAGAAATCATATTTGTTTATTAGTTCGAGTCAGAATCATTAATGCAGGACCAGTTGTCAGTACTCAAGTAAATTAACAAACAGACTTTGATTAGTGTCTAATAATTGGACATTGAAGTCTCCCGATTCTTATGAGAAACTGGTACGCTTGTTTTTATTTGACCACATAAATTCCTGTCGGAAATAATAGTAATATCCTTAATGGGATGTATCCAGGGGTGTCAGCAAGTTGTCAACTACAATATTAGCTTAAGTTTGGCTCACTAAAAGTTTGATTCATATTAAGTTCGGAAATAAACGAATCGAACTTGGCCAAAACTGTAGACTTGATTAAATAAACGAACCGAACCTAAAAATCATATGTTCATGCAGGTTCGATTCGTTACAAGTTCAATAAACACAAACATATAAGTGGAACTTATTTTGAGATAAGTGAATTTTGTCCGAGGATAAGTGAACTTTGTCTAGAGATAACTGGATATTTATGGATTAAGTAGGTTTTATCTCGATATAAACTATCCTAAAATAAATAGTCACATAATGATAGCAACTCCCATCATCTATGTATCTAGTACTTTTCCCTTCTTTATCCTCAAATCTACAAAACAAGTATAAACTTTACTTATCGCATATCTTCACATTATTCCTTGTCATCATCTGAACAGATATATAAATATATTATAATTATACTTTTTTCAAAGAGACGAGTTCTTATTAATCTATTTTTTCAAAAGATGAACATGAGTTAGATAAAGAAAAAAAACCGAATGGATGTTTATTCTAATCATAGACAGACATATATATTTCTATTTCTCTTCTTTTCACTCCCTCTTCCAGAGAATTTTCAAGTTCAATATTGACTTAGGTTCGATTTGATTAAAGAGGTTCGATTCAGATTTAGTTGGAGAATAAACGAACCGAATCTGAACACAAGTTCAGACTCGATTAAATAAATGAACCGAAACTAAAAAAAATATAGGTTCGCTCAGGCTCGATCCGTTTATACCACTACACAAATACCCCCTTTTGTACATTTTTACATAAAAATTCTATAATGTTGACCCATTTATATAATATATGTGGTTCTCTTCTAGTTCTACACAAATACCCCCTTTTGTACATTTTTACATAAAAATTCTATAATGTTGACCCATTTATATAATATATGTGGTTCTCTTCTAGTTTCATGTATTGTCAATATAAAGTGGATCCTCTGTTGTAACACTATAACACAGGGAAACGATTCGATAGGGATGCACCCCAATCACAACCCATTACTCATGAGGCCTTTGGAACCCCATTGGACAACGAGGGCAGATCTTCTACAGTACTGTAGAGATCCGCTGTAAAATCATGAACCACTCGAGCCGCTTGAACTTGATTGAACAGTTCGCACGAATTTCCACGGTAAGGTCCGACAAAAACACCGAATTCATGCAAACCGCTCAATCTACACGGTTTTATAGCAGTCCCACCACCAGGGATCAGACCTAGATCCGAATTTCCGAGCCAGTATGTCGCACCATTCATCCAGCCAGGCATCCAGTGTCCAACTTGGTTTTCCATCGTGAGATAGCCCACAGGTGCAACTTGCGCGATTCCTCCCATCTGATCGAATCGGAGCAGATCTCCCTAATTAATAACACGATTTGAACATTTCTCACCAACTTACTGCGATCCATCTGGCTGTAATTCTCATCTGAAAAGGACACGTCGGGGGGGACATTCACACGTTGATCGAACGATGGGCATGCACATAATAATGCATCTTTGTACTCTACCTTCCTTCCAAATCGCTCGTAAATTCCCATCGTCTCCGGATCAGTCGTGGCTGGTCAGATACGCGCATGAACAAGTTGAAGCCATCCAACTGAAAATGTTAACAGAGTGACATGCATATTTATAAGCCCTAAGAAAGGGACAATACTGGTTGCTGCTGCTTGGTATTGACGGTGGGGGTGCAATGATAACGCAGGAAGAGTACAAATTAAGTGCGACAGTGCTCTTCTGGGAAGAGGGTAACACAGGCCATTAATTAGCTTGTGGCCTCTGGAGCATCAGGACAAGTGTCCCTTGTATGGCCTACTACATACCCCCATCCCCACAGGTCTGATAATAAGGGTTTCAATGCCGCAACTAACGCAATAAATTCGATTATACGTATCTGTATACCGCCAAGGAATGTCGGCATGTATGTAGGTATGTATTGCTTGATCGGACTTGATCAGACGAGGAGAATTATATCACTGGGAGAAAGGAAAGGAACGAGTAAGGGTGTTGACCCACCCTTCTATCGACAAATGTTATTTTTTTTCAAGTTAGATATTGAATCCAGCTCACATTGACTAAGTAGAATTAAACCTAAAGAGGGGAGGAGCTAGTGTTATTAATGGATGGGCAATGCTGCCTTACTTGTGGTGATTCCCAGTGATCACCATCACACCACAAATACCGAACTTGGTGGTCTATCGCATTCCTCACGGGTGGCCAGAATCAATAGGACAGTTTTCATAGCAGTTTCAGCTGATCTCTCATTTCCTAACAAATACCAAACTTGGTGGTCTATCGCATTCCTCACGGGCGGAGGAGGGGACCTGTAAGAAAAATCTTATCTCCTGATGGGTTCATCGTGCCCATTAGGAAATCTTCCTCATTTCCTAACATGTGTGATGACATCGTTAGGAAATGGGATGATTCCCTAACAGGAACGCCACACTCAAGGTGAAATGGTCTCATTTTCTTCCTCATTATCTCTACGATCTATCCTCCGAGCTTCACAGTTGCTCTCTCGTTCCAGGTAACCTCCAATTCCAACAAAATTACCCCAAACAAATGAATAATAATAATAATATATTATTGGGATTTTTACCCCAAGAACCTTTGAAATCTGTTAAATTACCTCTACAACATTCTAAACATTGATTTTCGTTCCTCGACCATGTAAATTTGTTAACCCTTACCGCATGAACCTTGTTGTCAACTCCCATCCATTGGGCTCTTAAAACTAACCGTATTCCATTAATTTCTAATACATAATGCACATTTCATTTATCAAAATTACAATGAGTGTGCCTATTCTTCCTCATCTCCCTGTCCACACCCACCACCAACTCCATCCACCTGTGCAGGACATGATATCGTCGGTATCTCCCTCCCCTAAGGAGGAAGCGCACCCTGATTCGTTCGATCCTCTCCGGGAAGCCCGACGAGCTCGCGGAGCGGAGTACGGTGGTGGGGTGCTGCATTAGGACCAGGCATGAGCAAGAAAAGGGCACCTTCACCTTCCTAGAGCTCACCGATGACTTCTGCATGGCCAACCTCCAGGTCTACATTAACACCTCCATCCACGCCTTCCCCCCGCTCATCGCCATGAGCACAAATCGAGATTGACATGTTGTTCCTAATATGACTGGAATGACAGCTGCTGTGGCAATCAATCTCAAATGAAACAACAATTAACCCATGAATAGATAAGCGCTCAATAAAGTGGAGTGTGAGTTGAAATTTATTGTAACTCTACAATAGATGTGTATATATGTAAATATTGTAGAGGTCAAACACATGGAGAAAATGATATGTAGTAATTATTAGAAGTTATTGCTAATTTATAATAATTATTTTTGTATTTTTCTAGTTTTTTCCTTATTTTTATGGGAGTTTTTAATTATATTTAATTTTCATGGAATTTTAATTATTAATTATAATTTTATATTTAAGTTTTATATTTTCTTTTAAATTTGAAAAATTTAATTTCTTTCTTATTTTAAAATAAGATATATAATTATATAAAATAATACATATATTATAGAACTTATAAGTAATATATAGATAATATATTTGATAAAGATATTTATATTTATATTAAGTCAAAATATAACCAAAATACATGAAATGAAATGTTGTTGTGACTTTTATGTTTAGCAATATTTTTGGTAATTTTTTATAGAATTTTACTATTTTTAAGTATTTTTAAATTTATAAAATAGATAAAATACTATATAGATTAAATATCAGAGAATATTTTAGTTTTAATAAATTGAAATAAGTTCAAAATTAATCTAAAATTATATTTAATATATAATATATGTAATATAGAAAAATTAGAAATAAAAAGATACATTTTTATTTTTAGATATTTTTTGCTAATTTTTATAAGATTTATAGGGTTATGTGATTTTTAGGATTTATAGTTTGTATTTTTAACGTTTTTTGGTACGTGGTATAGTATACTGTAATATATGTAATGTGAATTTTTTGAAACTTTTGGAGGGGTTTTATATTTTTATAAGTTTTATATTTAAATAAGAGGAAAATGCATATTTTTGGACTTCTCATAAATAGGAAAACAAGTTAAATACCAAAATAAAAATTATGTGAGGTCCAACATGATAGAATTCGTCTACAATAATTTTCCTATAATTTTTAGAGTAAGAAAAATGTTTATAATGAATAATACACACAAAATAAAATGCCACAACTCAAAGAGACCTATTTGTAATTTATCATAATTTAAGCTTCATCTAATAACAGGTCCAAGAACTTTAGGGATATTAGTACAAATATTATAAAGCCTCACATGTAGCTACATGTGAGGCGAGAGGACCTATATATAATTACTCAGAAGTCCAGTGTCCTGACTACATTTTCCTCTATTTATTTTACACTACATATAATATTTACAATATTAGAATTAAATTACAAAAGCAGCGGGGGTTGGATGTAGTTTATCCCCACGTGCGTTGTTGATTAACGGTCCACGAGCACTCATTTATGCGATGAAGGGTCCAGATCAACGGATACCCCTTATATGACTCACGTCTTTGATCAAATCCTCGTCATGATCCAATGGTAGGCGTGAAGCTCGATCGAACGCTAATGGCACACATGGAGCGCCCTGAAGATCGTTCGGCTATGGAGGTTCCTGGAAAAACATGGATGTATTGGCATGCTGGGCTCCTTCGATCTTCTCTATCTCCTTGCTCCAGTGGTCTCTGGTACTGCTCAAATGCTCCATCACTTCTAGATGGTGGTCCGCAATTGTTGGTGTCCTCAAGAAAGTCCATGCTCCATTGATAGAGTATTGGAGTCAAGGGTGTTTCAAGACACCTGGAGCTCCTGTGTTGGTTTGAATCGACCTTAGGAGGAGTACTTTGAATCTCTAAACTATGCAAGAATCAAGGGGTGACAAGGATGAACAACTTGAGCCCTTTATTGAATGGAAATGGGTGGGGATGATGCGAGGTATTGGGTCTCCGATGAATGACAATGGAATGAAACATGGGAGCTTGATTCACAAAGAATAAATGGGCCTAGATGGAGTGGAATATAGAGAATGTGAAAGGGCATGAGATGGTGGCATAAATGTGTTGAAACAAGGTATGTATAGGGTGAAACAATGGTCTGATCCTAGTGCTTCGGTGATCGAAACTATTGGAAAATACAAGGAATAAAATGCGACTACACTAAAATAAGATTACGGTTATGATAAGAATGAAAATGTGATTCTAAAAACCTAAACTAATGGTGTGAACCTGATCGGGTTAACCTAGGAGTAGAACCACCCTAAGCTAGGCTCTGACGATGGTGGATCGCGTCATTGGCCAACTTCTCCACACCACCAAATGGCGAGAATCCTTCATGTCACAAAGGTTGCTCGAGCCTATGTGTTTGTTTGGGTTATAGTTCATCAATATGGATCAAAAAGCAAAAAGAAGAAGTTGGATTTTATTTATAGACAACATATATGGTGATCTTGTGACGAGGATGGCGTGTGGAGGAGAAGTTCTAGATGGAGCTATGGAATGGGTGTAGAAGAGGGTTGAGCGAGGAATATGAAAGTGAAGTGCTCAAGGTGGAAGGAGGCATGTAGGAAGAGTTCAAAATGGGAGAAGAAGGGGTGTCTCGCCTCTGATAGGAGTTAGACTGGAGACATGGCGGTCAACACTTGAAAGAACCTCATTGGTCTCTGTAGGACTAGATGAGGACAAAATATAAATTAATGCTTTATTAATTCAATAATAAATAATAAATAATTTTATTAATTAAAACTTAAACTAAGAAAATGTTTTATTTTTCAATCTATTTTATCACCATTTTTATTTAATTTTACAATATTATTTGTAGGATGTTAATATTTACATATACATACATAGGTATATATACTTGTATTTAAGGTATTTAATTTTTATTTTGCATTGTTAATATTGATTAACTTATTCACATATTTGATTAATTTATAATGATATTAAATACATATTTGCATATTTTTATTTTATTTTTATGATTTTATTTACATGCATAAATAATTGTATGCATATACATTATAGGAATAATATACTTATATATAGTAATATATTATTTATTTTAATACCCTTTTACATGTTTTTATTTATGTTTATATTTTTAATATATTTTTAATAATATATATAATTATCTAACAATATAATAAGAGTAAAAATGTGATGAATAGAATATATTAGTATTATATACATATACATAGTACAATGGAGCCCAGAAAGTTAGCTTATGTATCTTAACTATATCTTTTATGGAACTACGTTAATTAATAAGATAGTTTAATTTTAAATATAATGGAGCTGGGTTTGGTTCAGTTTCAGTTCATATGGAGAGGATTTGATATGCGAAGTTCAATTTGTGGATTTTTTATCTGTATGTTCCAATTGCAATGTGCATTATTTTTATTGGTAATTATTATTGTATTTTTCTGTATATTATTATGTATATGTTTTATGTCGAACATTTCATTATTTGAAGTGTGCAAATGCGTGAAAAAATAAATAAAATGTCTATTTTTAGGATTTAAAATTAGGGTTTCTATATAATGTACCGACCCATATCTCCCCCTACTTTATTCCTTAATGACCAAGTCAATATTGATTTGGTCTTGGGGTTTAGGGGCATTCAATATCTTTAAAACTTCATTTCTTTTACTTTTCTTTTCTTTATTCTATAATTTTAGATTTAAATATGAATAATTACATGATCTATACAACCTAATTACAGATGAATATTTACATGTAATTTGATAGAGATTTAAAGATAAAATGAAAGAATAAATGTAGATGGTTGGCTATTCATCATCTATGCTTACCTTTGTAGTCCATAGAAAACACTTATTAGAAAAATAAGTGATGCAAAATAAAAAATAAATAACTTAGAATGATTATAACTCTTAAGCTTGTCTTACAAAATCAAAGTTTGGAGCTCAGTTAAGACTTCAGTTTGTTGGTTCATTCGGAACCTCATTAGGAATGGGGTCTAAAATTTAACATCCTTCAAGCTCCACAATCATCTATTTAGGTTGGCTCAATAGCCAGCTCAGAATATGTCTATTCACATGCAAACTCTTATGACTATGAGTCTTACTTGTACAGAGTAAGTGAATGTAGCTCCTCTCATCAAAAGTGGCAAGACACAGTCTCTCATAACAAGATAACCCTAATTCCCTAATCTTGATACTCTTTCCTCGAGGATTGGGATATTTCCTTCTAATTTCAAGTACAACCGGCTCAAGAAGAGGGGATAGAAATAAGAATGGATCGTGACCAGTGTAGTCACATATCATAAAGAGCTTGACCAGTGTAGACAAGTCTCCAGCTGTAGACAACCTTGATGTCTTTGACTTTGAAACATAATGCTTTGCTTATTTGAATACATACTCCGATGGGATTGATTTTTCATTGATTTTTCTCATCTATTTTTTTTTTGAAGTTTTTTATTTTTGTATCATTTATTACTATGTACAACAACATTTACATGAAGAATTTTTCATTTTGAGATAGTAGATTATCCCTCTTTTGAAACTTTGTTGCAACCCATAATGTCATGTATTTAGACGTCCATGTCACTAGATCGAGTTAGGAGGCACTAGCCACCTATTGGGGCGACATATGTTTCCACACGTGCTTCCTCAAGCTAAAGAATCATGCCCTCACCAGCTCCTCAGAGTTGAGCTAAATGTAGAGTGTGGTGTCCCTGTTAGGACAAGAGTAATGTATGTGCTTTGAAATACTCTACTTAGGCTAGTCAAGATGACATGTGAACATAGCCTTGTGGACTCAAAGAATTAAGTCTCATTGAACTAAAAAGTCCTATTTTCAATTCCTATAAGGTTCCTCTGAAATTAGATGGATTAAGATCTTGACTAAGCTCCAATCTTCAGATTTTATTTAGACATGTTCAATTATCAAAATAATTTAGAAAAATACTTACGAAATGCAAGAAAATATTTTTGTGAAATAATTTTGTTGTTTTGAACTTTTTATGGGACTTTCTAAAAAAGTTTTGTATGCTTTTAGAGATTTTTGAAAATTTTGCATTTTTATGGGATTTTTGATAGGGGTTAGTAGATTAAATGTATTCACATATTTACAAGAATATTATACATATTAACAAAGAATTTTATACAAGTCATATACAGGTTTTTACATAAGTATATAAAGAATTTGAGATAGATATGCACATGTTATAGTTGAAGATTTTTTGCAAGGATATTATCTACATGGTTTTCAAAATAGTTTGAAAATATTTTTGCAAACATTTGTCAAACATTTTAAAAACGTATTTTGCAAATAATTTACAAAGAATTTTTCACAAATATTTTTACAGATAACATTTTTACAATATTTTTACAAACATTTACAAAGGAAGATTTTTCAAATGGTTTGGAAATATTTTACAAAGATTTTTCAAATGTTTTTTTGCAAAATAAATTCAAATCAAATTATTTTTCAAAACTTTTTTGAAATCATTTTCCAAATCATTTTGCAAAATATCTTCAAACCATTTTTTCAAATAATTTTCGAAATTTTATATACATATTTACATGAGTTTATTATTCATTGATTTACTGTATGCCCTTAACCAAACGGAAGTATGAGTTATGGCTAATGTATATAGCATATATACGACCTCCCTTTACTTAGATCAAACTACATCCTCATAGTGATCAAAGTGCAAAAAGGAAGACATAACTTGTGTTAGGTATAGAAAAGTATATACTACAATGACTCGAAAGAATAAGAAGTCGATCGTCCCCTTATACAGAGGATCAACTAATCCTAAGTATTGCAAGATGTACACAAAGCGGGGACAATGGAGGATTGGAATTCATAAAATAATCAACGACTCGATTTGTCTTCTCCTATACTTAGGGTAAAATATCCCTAAGTATAGGAAAGAATATGAAAGAGTTAGAAGACAAGCAAGGGAATAATGAAGAATAACTCAAATGCACTCATCCCCCTATACTTAGGATATGGCCATCCCTAAGTATAGCAATGATGAATGGGATGGATGAAATAACAAGGAATGAAATAATCGAAAAAAGAATGAAAAAGAATTAATTGAGAATATTTTTAGAAGCATCGTCTGAATCTTCTAATGTTGCAGCTGGGAGATGTTCTTCAAAAATCACATTTGTTTGAATCGACAATGGATAGGAATGTATCATGCTCTAGATATGGATTCAGCATCTGTTCATTGACCACAAATGGCTATGCATTAGATGACAAATATGATATGACATTGCTTCATGTTCATGCATCGTTATGACTATAAATGACCCTATCCAATTGATCTTTAGTTTGCCCAGGAATATCTTCAACTTCGCATCAAATAGTCGCACCTTCTCTAGGATCAAAAGTCTTTCTTCTGATATGATTGTCTTGCTAGCATTTGACTTTCTCCCTGTACATTAAGCTGTTATCGTAGGTGTAGTACTAAATTCCAATAGTATGTTTAGCTCTCTCTTCCGGTTTTGACCGGTTTGTGAGTCCAAATTGCAACTATTCACTTCCCATAGAGATTTGTGAATCAGTTCCACTAGCAGATGACATGGCTTTCCATATACAAGATTATAAGGAGACATACTCAATGGAGACTTGTAGGCGATCCAATAAGCCCATAAAATGGGATTAAGAAGTTGAGACCAGTTCTTTCTATCCAACCTAACAAGTTTCTGCAAGATTTTTTTTATCTCCCTGGTGGATAACTCTGCTAAGCATATTATTAAATCCATATTTTAGGACATTTTTTACTTTAAAAAACCTAAAAATTAGCAAAAAATCTCCAAAAATCACAAAATAGGAGAAACTATTTAAAATACAAAAAATATTTTGTACTTTTTTATTTTTAATTGTATTTATAATTTTATTATCCTATATTGTATATATAGTCTTATATATCCTTATATTATATATTTATAAGAAAAAGAAAGTGAAAATATAAAAATAAAATATATAAAACTGAAAACCCACACAAAAACACTTAGATAAGAAGAAGAACACAAATTTTGGAATTTATTTTCTCGGTCTATCTAGTTTGCTCGACACTCTACAATACTTGCATCTATACACACCTTTGTTGTAGAGTTATAATAAATTTTAACTCCGCATCTTTTTTTCATTGCTTGATTTGTATTATGGGTTAGTTGTTGAATTAGTCCAATGTTCTCATCGGTCGCTTCAGCGACTGTGTTCCTGCCTTGTGTGGAGCACAAGACCAATAGAATTTTTACTTTTCACCTACTCAAGATGGAGATCATCTCTTAATAATCACTTGACGATGCTCGATGAGTCCTCAATCTAAATATTTTGATATTCCTCTGAGCACGAACCTTTATGATTCAACAATTGAATCAATAGCAAACTCCTGAGGTTGCCGCATGTAAACTTCTTCCTATAGATCTCCATGTAGAAATGCATTCTTAACATCCAACTGAAATAATGGTCAATCATGTACCTCTTCATTTCATATCTGGGAATGATAATTGCAATAACATTTATTGCATAATGGCTCTCTATGGGTTCGCATGTCCAACACTATCCGCTGCTAGTGCCCGTACACCTCCTAGCGTTATGTTTGATCTAGAATAAGGAGAAATTCCTAAAGACATGCTTCCTGTATCCAGCCGCTAACTACCTTCTTTGTATCCTTTTGATAATTCGTCTAAAGATATCTTATTGAGTCCTTTCAGGGATCTTTGTTGTTTCACGTATGGTAGAGAGGGTAGAAAAGGTTTTACACATTTGATCTCTCGTTTCAAAAAAGTGCATCTCTCTGGTGAAAAGCATTGTAACTTGATGCAGGGAGCTCCTCAAAAAGATCATGACTTATTTCTTATTGTGGATGAGACTTTGAGGGTCCTTGATCATTGGATATGCGGGAAGTGCATGGAGATACATGCAATGATTTGTACTTGCCATCACGATGATGGTATTACTCGAGTCACTAAGGAGACTGGAGATATCGAAAGTCACCTTGTTGGCATCATTTAGCCTCTCCGAAAAAGTCTTGAGATGTCTATTGCTATGAATGGATTAGTCCTTGATGGCGAGCTTCTCAATCAGGTTTCATAGAACCTATCTTGATCGTGAAGAGAATCACACCTAGTTGTTGACTTGCCTTGAGACAACTATTTATGAAGTGGTCGTTGAGCCAGGATCCGTATCTATGTGGGTGATGATATTACTTATTCCACCTTGTACTTTGTAGGTGCTTTGTCCCCAAAACATGCATAATTGTAGGTCCTCCGACAAAAAGGCTATACAACAACGTCTTATCCTTATCTCACTCTCAACCTAGGGAGAAGTCGATGTTATTGCTAAGCTAGTGGACCATGTGTTGAACGCTCATGTGCTTGAGGTTGTGGACCATGACAGTGGCTACTCTAAGGATGGAGATAAAAAAATAAATCCCAATATCAGGAAATGCTTTGCAAGGACACATATGGCCATTTTACAACAGTGGTAAAAGTTTTGTCTTCATCTGATGTGGCACCTTTTAATGGAGATACCATTAGGGATTTAGATGCGAAACACCCTTAGAATACACATGTGTCCCTGTTGGATTGTCCTCTTTCTGAAGCTCCTCTTGCTGCAAATGTTGACACCATTCTTGGGTGTATCAAGTCTTTCCCTAAAGGAACTTCCTGTAGTAGAGATGATTTGCGGGCCCAACACGTCCTTGATGCTATGTGTGGAGAGGGGTCCGTCGTGACCATGAACCATTCACAGGCCATCACCCTTGTGGTTAACTTATGGTTGCGAGAGAGATGTCCCTTATGCTTGTCAGAATTTATAGCATCAGCACCGCTTACTCCATTGTTTAAGCTAGACAAACATTCATCCTATTATCGTTAGTACCATTTGGAGGTGACTGGTGTCTAAAGTGGCTATGGCAAGAGTAAGTAAAGATATGGTCAAATATCTAAATGACTTCAAGTTTGGAGTGGGTGTTTGTGGTGGAGTTGAGGCTATTCTACAGTGTCAACAAAGTGTTGAATGCTCATTATAATGATGGTTCTCTTTCCCTACTTATAGTGGATTTTTATATTGCCTTCAATGGTTGATAGGCCCACCTTATTACGTCAGGTGAGAGAAAGATGATCATCTATATCTTTGTGGGTGGAGTTCTTATATGGACAGAAAGCAAGGTTATACTTTGGAGACAGACATTTGGTCATCCGCTGGAGTGCAACAAGGTGATCCTCTAGGGTCGCTCCTTTTTTCCCTCGTACTACATCCACTTATCCATGATATCAAGGATAATTGCAAGCTACTTCTTCATGCACAATACACAATACCTTGATGATGGTATGGTTATTGGGGACACATATGAGGTGTCCAAGATTCTGGGTATCATCCAACAAAGTGGGTCAAACTTGGGTCTAGTTTTGAACATTCATAAAACTGAACTCTTTGGTCTACATGTGACGGTAGGAGGCTTCACAAAGGGTTGTTCCCAATCGGTATTGAAAGACCTTCATTAGGCGTGAAGTTGCTTAGATGGACGGTTAGTATGGATAAAAAATTTATTGAAGGTTTGGATTAGGAGAGGGCTACTAAAGATACAAAGTTGATGCATCTTCTTCCTCAGTTCGGTGATCCCTAGAGTGAGCTTCTTTTACTCCCTTTGTATATGTGTATAGCAAAAATTTTATTTGGCTGGAGGACTTGTCAACCTTTGTACATGGAGGAGGCATCAATATTATTTGACAAAGATTACAAGATTCTATTGAAGATATCGTTGTTTGTGGAGGCCCCTTTTTTGGAGACCTCCAATGGAGGATGTCTTCATTTTCCATTCAGCTTGGTGGTTTGGGGCTACGTTCAGCAGTTGAGGTCTCCTCATATGCCTTTGTGACTTCCAAGGCGCAGTCTTGGGAGATCATGATCATATCTTGTGAGCTAGTGAGATTTACAATATAGACTGCGTCTTGATTCTACATTGACTTCATGACACGATTTCCTTATTCGACCTTAGTTGTTTCTCTAGAAAGGATAATATCCCTCCAAAGACCTAAAACATTTCGGCGTGTGTTTTTCTAGAAAATTAATTAAGGACATTGATTTGAAAGTGGATATGAGCACTAGAGAAAAGGAATTTTTTCGGTGTCTTCAAGATGGTCATGCTCAAGAATTTCTCCTTGTTATTCCTATTGACCGACTTGACATGTACATCTCACCATTGGAGTATCATAGTATCCTCCGATATCGTCTCATGATTCCTTTATTTCCAGTTGATGAGATATGACAAGTTTGCTACAAGGCATGCTTGGACACTTTTGGAGATCATGCAATTCATTGTACGGAGCTTCCTAATTTTAAGTGCATGCACGATCTTGTTAGAGATGTATTATTTGATGTACTCAGGCGTGCCGGTGTTGATGCTAAGAAAGAGGCACCTATGAACTTTTTAACTTATCCATTGGAGGGAAGAACCAAACTTAGACCTGTCAATATTTTAGATGGGTTGGAGGGAAACATGCTTGTGTAGATTTGACAGGAGTTTCTCCACTAGCAGGGTTGAAGAGTCGGACCTTCACAATAGGACACGCTAGTCCTTAAGGCTGCTTCAGCAAAAGTGGTGAAGTATGAGAAAGCGTGCATTGAGAATCAACATGCCTTCATCCCTTTTGGTTTTGATACTTTTGGATTCTTAGCACTAAAAGTTGTTGAGCTTTTGAAGAGGGTCTAAAAAGTCATCAGCAGTAATGTTATGGTTCCTAAGTTGGTGTATTTTTAGAAGGATTGGTTTTACAATTCAAGAAGAGCTATCGGCCCACTTGTCTCCTATTTCGATGTTTTGCGAGGAAAAATGTCTTAGTCCGACAACGGTATACAACTTTAGTTAACTGTTTGTTCGCATCTCGATGTTTTTTAAATTTAGATATATCCTTGATCATTGGGGTGCTAAAAGCAAGAGATAAGTTTTTTTCCTCGGAGTTTTGTCCTAAGAACAACTCATATTTCCAACCTTAAATGGAGCCATGTTCTTGTCCAAGCTAAGTGGATAAGAAATCCCCCAACGAACGATCTTATCCACGAGATGTTGCAAAACAAGTGATTAACAATAAAAGACAATTCTTGCATCCCTATCCCTTCAACCATTTCTCGGCTTACCAACAGCCGACCCAATCTCTAAACTAGAAGACGATATTCATTACGAAATCTACGATACAAAAGCAGTACATGATATTAAATTAAGCATTTCAGTAACAGCTCATGCAACGACAATTTAAAAGATATGGATTGCTTCAGGTCCATTTCATTAGAATCCTTCTTAATGGCGTGTCACTCTTAAATCCTCTCCATCGATCCAATGGTTAGGCAAGTTGTCCTCTTTCCATCCTCAACACCAGGTTCGAATAGCTTAGCATTTTTAAAAGCAACAAATAAAATATCCCTAGCCCAGGAGATATCTTTTTCAATCAATATTAATACATGAGGTCACCATCACAAAGAAATCCGAGAAAATCCAACATCACATCAACGGGTATGTGCATCTTTGGAGAGACGAGAGCTGAAACAACATCACAAGGATTTCCAGAAAATGAAAGAAATTCTAAAGGCTAAGATTTTCAAGGAGTTCCAGCATCCATTTGCTGTCATCATTGGCTGTGGAAAGTACACATAGTCACTTAATCACACTCCTGACAGGCACTTGTGAAGCTGTTAGTTGCCATCCAAAGATAAGACAGCGAATGGAGAAGAAAAAGATGGATTAATATATAGATCCTGCAGTGTGAACAGTCTGCGTATGTAATATTACCAGTGTAAACAGTCTGCGCAAAGATGGATTAATATATAGATCCTGCAGTATAGATCCTGGCAGGCACTTGTATACGATCCGTATCAGTGTAAACAGTCTGCGTAAATATAGGTCCTGCAGTTTACAGTTGAATGTTTAGCGTAGATCCTGAAGAACACGATCGAGTACAAGGAGGATCTCTTTCTGTACATGCATCTGCGACAGTCGTTGCATGTCTCTGTCGATTACACCCAATGTTTTGTTCCCATTGGTTAGGTCAATCCATAGTTCCTGATGGATATGGAGGGGCAGACGTGGCTTTGTTAAGACCATTTGCAGCGGATGGAGTTGCAGTGTTTGGGAGTCCTGAGGAGACCACGTTGCTTTCTAAGCTGTGTTCCGTGAACTGTGTATGGACCTTAAATAATGCAGCAATGGTATAAAGAATTTTCCATTTCAGTCGTGAAAAAGATATCGTGACACTTATCTTTCACCTTTGCCAAACAAGAACCGGTAGTGGCTTCTTCCTCCTGTGTGTATGCTGACGTCCTTTATTTTCTAATTTTGATTGATATTATTATTGCTACGGATTGGACGATATATCTTGACGGGCAACAAGCTGCATCGCATGCAAAAGTCTTCAGTTGAAACCATGCTTTTTTATGATTATTATTAGGGATCTAAGCACTCACATGTTGGTTGCTTTAGTTTGTTCACAGTCTATCAAACATGTAGGCCTCTTCAAAAAGTTGAAAGCTTAGATCTCTTGGTAGTGATATAGCAGCCTAAATGATGTCTCAAGAGCTTTGGTCACACTACAAGAAAATTAACTTAAGATGACGAATAATTTAAATATTCATTGGCATATCTTCCGATGTTAAAGATATAACAACGAATATTATTCATTGCCAATTTACCTTTTGTACTTATAATAGCAACGGATGTCATATTCATTGTTAAGTTCATATAACAACGAATTTTCCGTTTACTTATTCGTTAAAATTTATGTTAATCATTGCTAAGATTAGCAACGATTAGAAGAAAAAGTCAATAAAGAACCATTCTTATATGATACGTTACGAGGAGTAAAGCAACGAATATGATTATTCTCTATGAATTTAAAGAAGTAAGCAACAAATAATATTCATTATTATTTATTTAACTATAGAAGATATGGCAATGGATGCTAAACTATTCATTGCCTTAGGTCAGTTTTGCTGTAATGTCACTACATTAATAAAAATATAAGGACTTTTTAGTATACTTATTAAAATAATCATCATTAATTAAATAGGAATAAAGTTAAGTTATTTGAAAAAAAATCGGCATTGATGGGGCCTCAGGTATCGATTTGGATTCCTCCATTGTCTCATTTATATCTTTATCCCATATTTTGTTTATCCTTGATAGAAAACTGTCTTAACTTTTCTTATATCTGTTCTACTATTTCTTATATTTAGTCCACCATTTACCATCTTTTACTACTAATTTATTTTTGAGTTTATAACACTTTGTTTATTTCTTCATTGTATATTTACTATATATAATGTCCATGTTTATAATATTTTACTATGTATAATTGATATAATTTATAAAACTGATAATAGTGCATTCAATTAAATTTTCATCTTAGAAACAAAATAATAATCATAATAATACTTTTTTATATTTCTAAAAGTTTTCTATATTATTTATTTTTTATTTATATTAAAATATGATAAAACATATTATATATAATATAATACTATATAATATAAGGAAAAAGAAAGTATGCACCCATGTCATGCAAGTTTACAAGCATTGGTGCCACAAACATCAACTTCTTTCGATTTTTTAGAATGAAACTTTGGGGGATTCAGTTCACCACACCATTGACTCATTCCAAATTCAACTTAATTCAACACTTATACCCCCTTCATCAAGACCATCTAATTTTAACGATCTTAAAATTGATGAAATGCACCCCTTCTGGACGGACATGTTAGGAATGCTTGTTTTATATGGCATTTGAAACATGTATTCTATTAATCATTCTAAGTAGATTCTCCAAGGTTTCATTTAAAAAAATTAAAAAAAATGATGTTTGTGGCACCGGTGCATGTAAATTTGCATGCTCCTTAGTGCATACTCCCTATTTCCATAATATCATGCTATATATATCATCTAATAATATATAACTATTTATAATATAATGCTATATATTATAATGTTTTATTTATTAACAATATATATGTGTGTTTATATTTTTTTTGACAAAAAGAATAATTGTTGAATAAAACTACATAAATCAAAAATTCAATTTAAGTAGAACATATATATTTATAAATAACTAGATATTCTATTGAATTTCATAAAAAAAAGATGTTATCTTCGTAATCACATCATAAAGGAAATTAGTTTTTCCATTGTTTTATAAAGCCTCTTCAGCATCCTCTTTTACCTCCTCGTGCTGTCCCTTGATTCTCTTCGCATGTAAATTATTTTTGTTTTTTATATGTGGCATTCATTGTGCATGCATTGTATGAGGAGGTTCTAGTTGATGATTCAGATGTTCATTGGTTCTTCCAATCATCGACTGATCTTTGATGTGGTTCTGACGGAGGTTCAGTAGGCTTGTTGATCCTTACTTCAATTGTCGATCTTCGAGATGGTTCTGGAGGATGTCATAATATTATTGTACTAATTCCATGTATTTGTCTCTCAAATTCATTTGCCTCAACAATATGCAAACTGACATACACTCTAAAGGTTCATCATAGTGAAATAATGTATCTCGTATCCATGTTACTTACACTTTACTGCTCTTTGTTGGATGTGCTCTGGCACCTAACAAGTTTTGGAAACGTGCTCCCTGTTCTCCACTCAAAATATATATTCCTCCTATAAAAAGAAGGCCATTGATCTTTAAACCACTAAATGTACCCATACCCTTTAATGTAATAGTTGCATCTCCAAATCTAAGATGAAAGGTAGGTGTTTCGAATGGCCAACATTCTAATAAACTCATTAACAATGTAGGATCTGTATATACCCATCTTATATATATACAGCACATGAATATCCAAACAATTCAAAAAGACAAATTATAATTGCACTTTTTTTTGCAAAATTTCATTAAGCATCTCATTATGCTTGATAAACTGAATATGCAAAAATCATGAGTTTATATCATTTATTTATGTGTGTAGCATACAGCCTAATATTTGTGAAATATAATGACCAATCTACTATGCTTGGAAGAGCGATGCTCATTCTACAATACAAAACTGATGCATCCATTGGAGCGAGCAATTTGTTAAGGTATTCTATCTACATTTAATAATCACTTGTGTTAAAGTAAATAACATGAAATAGGAATAATAGACTAATCTTATTAATAAGATAGTTATACAAAATAATTCACAAAAATAGTTGTTTTTTTTGTAAAAATGGGAGAACAATTGTATCATTGTTTTTTATATGGATAGTTTAATAGATTGTGACCTGATAGTTTACTCGAGCCTAAATTTTGACAAATTAAATTCACTCCAATTCTATTCATTTATCTTTACGCAGAGCTGTGCACGCTAATCCTGCCTTTTTTGTAGTGGAGGGTATATATAAAGAAAGGAGATGGGGAATGGATATTAGTTTCGTACGATCACCACCAAATCGACATCTCAAGTGTCAATTTAGAACTCCTCATTGGATCCAGCTTCAAATCAGTACCTCAGGTGTATATTTGGGAGGTAGTCATTTGACCAAGGCTCCAAATAGGTACATAAGGTGTCGATTCGGACATGTCTCCATAAATGAACACCTAAGATGCCGATCAATGCCTATTTTTCCAATAGCTTTACTTCGTAACTATTCAATTAATAGTAATTATTTTATAATTATTTAAAAAGGTTCAAAATATAATGTCATAAAGATTAACAAGAAAACATGCATGAGAGTGTGATGTTAATGAAGTATGTTGACAAGAGCACGATGAATCCTTGTTAATCAATGGAGAGTTTTGCATGTCCAACTGTTCGTTAAATATATGGAAATGGTACAATAACATTTAAGGATGAAAAATGGTTATGTAGAAGAAAAGTGGGGTTTTTTTCATCTCCAACATTGTTATATTTCTCTCCTTCCCATAAATGATAATAGGGGAAATTATAATAATGACCAGAAATATAAAGGCATCTGATGCGATAATGGCATGGCAATTGTTAACGGGAATTTTCTCTTTTTTTAGAGCTCATCTTAATTTAGACACAAATTTTATTTATTTGAAATAAAAGGTGGGAAAAAAAGAATAGATATAATTGAAAGAAAATTGACCTAAGGCAATGAATAATTTAATATTCGTTGTCATATCTTCCGTAGTTAAATATATAACAACAAATATTATCCGTTGCTTGCTTCTTTAAATTCGCAATGAATAATGGTATTCGTTGCTATATTTCTCGCAACGAATCATATAACAACAATTATTCGTTGAATTTTTCTTCTAATCGTTGTTAAATTTGGCAACGATTAGTATGAATTTCAACGAATAATTCAACGGAGAAATCGTTGTTATATGGACCTTTAACAACGAATATGACATTCATTGTTAATTACAAGTATAAAATATGATTTGACAACAAATAATATTCATTGTTAAATCTTTAACATCAAAAGATATGGCAATGAATATTCAAAATATCCGTTGCCTTAGATCCAATTACTTGTAGTGAGTATAAGTGATGAATATGATCTCGAACAAAAAATGTGCTACTTTTTTTGTCTCAAAGTGATCAATCACCTAGATATGATCATCAATCACCCTGAGCTTCTATCTTAGGTTGATCAATCAACATTAGCAGTTTCACAAATCAACATAAGCTTTTACAAAACACCCACTCAAATAGTCTGGTGGTAGTGCAGTGTATCTACCACCGAAAAGATCATGGTTCAAATCCCCCATTGTGGGGGTTGCATTAGGTAGCCGACAACAAGTGTAAAAAATAGTTTGATCTTTCAACATTGATTTGAGCAAAATCCATGTAGCTGACCCTACTTAAAAATGGGAGAAGGCTTCGCCATTTTTACCTTAAGCTCTGATAATAAAGACATTGATTATCAATCCTTAAGATATGATTGATCATCTAGAATATAATAGATACGAGATAAGTTTTTAACAAAGAAAGATTTGAGTGGAAAAACGATTGATCAAGCTTAATGGTTTGATAAGTCACTCCGAAAATGTTGATAAAAAATAGTAAGCTAGAGTGATTGGTAGACCTAATTTTTTTATTGAATATCTGGATTCTTATGTTGTAAAATGAAAAAATAAAAGATGTTGAAAGCCTCCTTCCAATAAATAGATTCCAATGATATTTCATAACAATTCCCCTCTCTTTGGGATTAAGTGATCTACTTTTACATGATCCATAATTCCAAATAATTTAACAAATTAATATCCGAATCTGAGGATCCTAAAACATTATGCAATATGCATATAAAAAGCACGTGGATGTGTATTCCAATAGCTTCACTACATGGATGCATTTTCCATGTTGGTTGCATATCGATAAACAAATAAAATTGATAAAAAAATTAATATTTCATTTATGTAAACAAATCAAATCCACTACAACAAAATGTATCTATACTGATGTATATTACATACTATGTCACTGCATATTTAGTTGCTAAATATAAAGAGGCAATGCGAAATGATTGTATATACTTGAAATTAACGATGAATGACATATATTTCTAAATCATCTAATTTTATACCAACCACTGCTAAAAATAGCAACAATTCAAGCAAATCTTGATGATAAAGGAACTGATTACCAAATTGTTATATACATCGTCAATAGTGATATAACAATAGATATGTCATTCATTATTAATTTTCAAGTATAGAAATCATGTCATATTTGAGTTAAGTAAGATGTGCTCGTTCCCGTTCGATTTGTATAATGATTGATTATATTTAACATAAAGTATGTGAATATTCATGCATAGATGTTAACGCATCTATGAATGGGAATTAGGAAAACTTAGTTAGTACTTATGAGCCATCAAATGCAAACTTTATAATCGATTTAATGGAATTTAATCATATGTAAATGAACCAAACCACATATGCCAGCCTTAATTAAATCTTGATTGAAAAAAAAGTGCATATGTATGCGTGTGCAGAAAGTGTGGGAAAAGGGAGCCTACACCATAGGATACTCTCACCCCCTTTTTATTATTTTATTATTTTTCCTTTGAAATGAAATTTTGGAAGGATTTACTTAATATATCAAGTGAAATATGTGTTTCAAATTTCCTGTAAAACAAATATTCTAACATGTCCATCTGAAAGGGATCAATTTCAGCAATTCTACGTTCATTAAATTTGATGGTTTTGATGGATGAGAGAGACGTCTCGGATTAAACTGAATTTAGAATGACACCATGATGATGTATAGTTGATCAGATCCCTCAAGATTTCATTTCAACAAAATCAAAAATAAAAAAATGGGTGTAGGAAAGTCGCATATACTTCAGGGTGTAGACTCCTTTTTCCTTACATATAATAGACGTTGTTGAAGGTTTTTCTTAAATTAACCTTAATCAAACTTAATCTAAACAAAAATGAGTATAAAATGGGCAACATTGATGTCTTGTTCCAAAATGGAATAATTTGCCAAACTAAATTGAGTCTTCGATAAACACATGCAAAGCCGAAATTGAACATCTTCAAGTCCCTTAAATATGCAAATTGAAGTGAATCGAATCTAGGCAAGTTTATTCAAGTTGGATTCTTGAAACCCCTTAATCACATCCGTCATATCCTCATCATCGGATGGAGAGCACAACTTCTGACCTCTCACTTTTCTTTTTTCAGTCATGCCCACCCGCGTCGATATGAACACATTACCCCCATGCTACTTTTGGAGGTCAACTCATCGGCAAAGCAAAATTCAAGCTCTTAAAACCTCATGTTGGACCGCTGCAAATCAACTCAAAAAGAATTGAGTTTTGATCTTTCGCTTCATTTGTTCTTCTGGATTGACCTCTCTTCTTCCTCGAAAACAAGAGATTTGTTTTAGTCTTTTGCTTCTCTTTTTGGCGATGTTGCGATGCGGGGACCTTGTGAGGGGAAAATCGACCCCCTGTGTTGATATTAGAAGAATGATATACGATCTTTTATCAAAAAAAAATCAGATGGAGGACACGTGTCATTGGAAAAAGGTGTTAGGATATAAAAAAATGGCTTTAACACGCAGTAACCACTTAGGTTAGCGTATATAATTACACAAGTTTTAAGGTTTGTGCATGAGTGCATGTGTGTTAATCTAGTACTAGTAGTTGAGATATAATTGTCGACTCCCATCCATTTTCCTTATTCTGGAATGCATAAAAGGTCTTGGAATCAAAATAAAAAATATATATAATGACCATCTGCGTTGGGAGATTAGCAGCAGGTTCTTTATTGGAGAGAGAATGCTGATCAGAGGAATATAAAAGGCACAGTAGAACAAGATAGATTTGGATGTTCATATGACAAGCAAGAGCATAATTGTCAGGAGAGCAGTCTCGAACAGCTTGATCGAGAAAAATAAACAAATTTGGTCAATCAAGTAAAGTTTCTCCCCCAAAAAATGAAAGATACGCATTCACATGTTCAGATCTGATCTGAAGTAGAAATGGTCCTTTTGCCTTTCTGATGGACCACACAAAGCTACAAAAAGAAATAAATTCTTCAGATACAACTGATCATCACTGAAAAGAAGGGAAATGAATGGGTGGATGACATTATTTAATGTTGAACACGTGAATTGTCTAAAGAAACTGAACACGGACAAAGGCAACGGGACCAAGAAAGTCGAGTGCAAGAAGGCGAAGGAACAGAGGAACTTGATGTGTTAATGAAATCGATGCTTAAACTTCCGATTATGAAAGAGTTCACGAGAATAGTAGACTGATCGAAGATACTTTTGTAGAATAGACACGAATGGCATAACGCATTATCAAGTGCGGAAAGTTGCAGATGGTCCATATCAGACTTCCAACAGACTGCAGGCCGCCATGGGCTAGTTACCTTCTTCGTGTACCTCCCAAAGCTATCCTTGAAGCTCACACCATTTCTAGACTTGAACACTCCTTCCACGCATGAATGAGACCAGAGATCATGGAAGTGCAGCATTTTCACTGTCATGACAACAAACACAATTAACTAAGAGGGACACAGCAAAGCATATCAACAAAGATCGTGTTAAGGAGCCGCTGCTGCCCCTGTCCTTGCGAAGTGGGCCACAGCACAGTCCAGGTTTTGTGGAAAGAGAGGTGTCTCATCAGGGCATACTTTGAGCCGGTCACCGACTGGGTCGATATGGATTGGGCTTGGACCGCTTGGTCTTTTCGAAAGTTAGTGCATGGGGGTGTGCACAGTAAATACATGGGGCTCGTTAGGACTCACTGACCAACTGACCCTTGATGAGAACTGACTAACCATTATTCGGGTCTGGACCATCACGGGCACGGGTCATGGTCCTGTTCTGGTTAACATAGATAGAGCCATGTTGGATTCCTTTTGGCTCACTCAATAAGATAAAGAAGTTGGTCCATGGTTGAAAGGGATCAGACCTGCATCCAACAAGATTTTGAATTGATAGTTGGGGAATCTTGGGATGAGAAAATTTGCAGTAGAAGTGGAAACTATGAACATGGGATAGATGATTTATATTTGTACATGAACAGCAAAGGAAAATTGCAGTGGGATCAATGTCGGAGAACTTGAAATTTAAGTAGGCAACTTGAAGATAGCATTTCTTACCCAATGAATCTGCTGGAGAAAACTGTTAGAGTAACTTTATTTTGTAGTATTTGTTTGTCCTCTTTATGTAAATTACCCATATAGCTTTTCTCCTATATAAGAGAGCTCTAGGGTTAATGGTAATGCATCTCATTCATTCCTTTCAACATGGTATCAGAGCGACGGTCCTAGGCCGGAGTTTTGAAACCTAACCCTAACCCTACCCCACCCGCCGCCCTTTCCTCTCTCTCCTCCAATCGGCTGATCGGCGCTGCCTCGAAGGTTTTCTCTTCCACTGCGTGTTCCAAGGTCGAGGCGGCGGCGTGCCTCGGCGTTTCTTGCCCTCTGGGGCCATCCCAGCGCTTGGCGCTAGCTTGCATGAGGCTTCCAGCCCCGCTCGAAGCGCCGCCTCTCACGCCCTCCTGCGCGATAGCGCTCTCCGAGCGACTCGAGCGTGTGTGCGACAGCGTGATAGCACCTCCTGCGCTTTCCTCTCGCGCGATAGTGTCCTCCTGCGCGATAGCGCCTCCTGCGCGCGATAGCGCCTCCTGCGCGCGATAGCGCCTCCTGTGCGATAGCCCTCCTGTGCAGCCCATTCGCGCGAGAAAACGAAGCTCAGCTCCCTTCTGTAGCACGCACGCCATCCTCATCTGCACGTGTGTTCCTCATCTGCGCGCACACAAGTCCTCATCTGTGCGCACACCATCCTCGGCATCTTTCCTGTAGCGGCACGTAAGGCTGTACTCGACTCCTGTAGTGTTTTTTTTTTCTGTGCGCGCAAGTCATGTGTGTTTGCACCATATGCCCTAGCCGTGCTTCCTTGAGTGCACATGTTCTGTGCGCGTGACCGCGTTGGGTCTATGAATAAGTAGACATTGTTGTTAGACTGTGTAACCCCAGTTACAGGTTATTGTTGTTGTCATGTCAGACAACAAGGTAGATCTTCCGTCCCTGGGTGCCTTTAAAGGTCCAGCACCAGTTGTGAAGATGGACGGTACGAACTATGAACTGTGGGCCATGCAGTTCATGAGTCTTATGCAATGCAATGGCAAGAAGCATATCCTCACACAAGAGGAACCTGTTGACAAGACTGGGGTTAACGCCTCATGGGAGGCTTACGACGCTTATGCGCGTGTATGGCTATCCAGTACTGTGTCCATGGAAATAGCCAATGACATTCTGAGTCAACCCACTGCGAAGGCTATGTGGGATATTCTGGCAGCCACATATTCTCCGACAAAGAACGAGTCCAAGATCTTACAACTCCAGCATGATATCTTCACCTCGAAGCAAAACGGACGTCCTCTCCATACCCTATACACCTCTCTGAGGGGTATGTTTGAGAAGCTACACGGGTACATTCCATTGACAGCTACACCGGAGCAGCTCAAAGCATATAGGGACTCGGTGATGACTGGAGTGTTTCTAGCAGCCCTTGATCCGGAGTATGATGCCGCCCGAGCACAGATTCTTACAGATGCCACCATCCCACCGATGGAAGAGGCCTATCTCAGGTTGAGTAGACTCTCTATATCTCATGGTGGAGTTTCGACACCTTCAGCCATGGCATCTTCTCATGGCAGAGGAGGCTATTCACATTTTCGAGATAGAGGCGATCGTTGCCGAGGAGGAGGTAGCAGACCTCCTAGACAGTCGTGCACCTACTGTCGCAGGACTGGGCACACTGAGGAAACATGCTACTCCAAGCATGGGTTTCCTACTACTACGGCACGTGTGGCGGAGCAGGCTCAGCAGGAAGGAGGTCCTTCCATTGTCCCAGATCAGAGGTTTGAGGAGTTAGTGGCGAGACTTCGGGAGATCATGCCTGGCCAGGGGCCAGCTAGTACTTCAGGATCCTCAGAGATAGCCGGCTCAGCATCCTATTCAGGTACAATGTATGCACTTACTAGTAGTTACAGTGCAGATCTATCAGAGTGGATCATGGACTCAGGAGCTTCTCATCATTTATGTGGTGACAAGAAGCAGTTGGATGATTTTATTGCAACTCAGACAGGCCGCTCCGTGGTGATAGCTGATGGGACACACTCTCCCATTACTGGTCAGGGGGAGATGCAATTGACCCCTGGGATACGGCTTCAGAATGTTCTTTATGCTCCTAATTTTCCCATGAATCTACTGTCCATTAGTCAAATCACTAAAGATTTACATTGTCGTGCCATATTTGACCCTTCTGCTCTTGTGTTTCAGGACATGCTAACGGGCAGAGTGATTGGAACTGGCCGTGAGCAAGGGGGTCTTTATAAACTGGTGCAGTCTCCTTATGCTGGTGTCTCTTCTATGAAGGCTGGATCTGTCTCACCTTACACATGGCATCTTCGATTTGGTCATCTTCCGTTGCAAAAGATGGTCCATATCCTTCCTCAGATTTCTCCGAGGTCTACTTTTCAGTGTGACGCGTGCCAACTTGGCAAACATCACCAGTCGTCGTTTCAGAGTCGTAAAGGTTCGAGTCGTTATGGTCTGTTTGAGTTACTACATTTTGACATTTGGGGTCCCAGTCGTGTCCCTGATCTTCAAGGACACAGATTTTATCTTGTTGCGGTTGATGAATTTTCTAGGTTATCTTGGGTTTTTCTACTTAAAAATAAGTCCGATGCTACTAATGTTATCCAATCTTTCATTATTGAAATAAAAAATATTTTCTCTGCTAGAGTGAAATTCATACGGTCTGATAATGCTCTTGAATTGTGTAGTTCTCATATCTCAAAATTTCTTATGTCTCATGGGATTGTACATCAGACCTCTTGTGCTTACACCTCCCAACATAATGGGGTGGCTGAGAGGAAACATCGTCACTTGTTAGACATCACCAGGACCCTATTGATTCAGAGTTGTGCCCCTCACTCCTTTTGGGGGGATGCGGTTCTAACTGCTTGCTATCTGGTCAACCGTATGCCTTCGTCAGTGTTAGGAGAGAAGATCCCGTTCTTGACTGCGTTTCCCGAGAAGGATCTTTTCTCTCTAACACCACGTGTCTTTGGGTCTGTCGCTTTTGTTCATTGCTTCTCTCCTGGTCTTGACAAGCTTTCTCCTAGAGCTGTCAAATGCGTTTTTGTGGGTTATTCCAAAACCCAAAAAGGGTATCGGTGTTTTGATCCAGTTAGACAACGATACTATGTTAGTGCTGATGTCACCTTCTTTGAGTCCATTATGTATTTCTCTCCTACAGGTGACAGACTCACTCACTCGGAGGAAGGAGATGATATCTATGTACCTCCTCCGTCTGTTCCCAGTTCTACTCTACTTACTCCACCACCACCACCGCCGCCACCACCACCACCAGCAACAGGTTTTTACCCTCAGGTCTATCAGCGTCGGCCCTCTGCTCATGTGCCTCCTCCATCATCCAGCACGCCCGAGGTATGTATTGAACATTTGAGAACTACTAATGGCACAAGTGATTTGCATGTACAGATGGATGTACAGGTTACAGACGATCCTACTCCTCCAGTTGATGATCTAGACATCCATATTGCTCATCGTAGGCAGAAGCGTGCTCGGACTTTGAATCCCAAATATGGGATGGATTTTGCATCTCAGGCTTCTTTGGAGCGTTTATCTCCAGACTTTCGTCACTTTGTTGTAGGGTTATCGACTGTGGAGATCCCACGGTTATATCAGGAGGCCCTACAGAGCGGCCCGTGGCGCTTAGCTATGGAGGAGGAGATGGCGGCATTGCAGTCAAGTGGTACGTGGAGTGTTGTACAACTCCCACCAGGCGCGTCAGTAGTAGGCAGCAAATGGGTCTTTACAATTAAACATCGGCCTGATGGTACGGTTGATAGATACAAAGCCCGGTTGGTTGCTCGTGGATTCACCCAAACATATGGGGTGGACTATCAGGAGACATTTTCTCCAGTAGCACGACACTCTACCCTACGGATTCTCATTGCTGTGGCTGTTGTCCGTGACTGGCCCTTATTTCAGTTGGATGTCAAGAATGCTTTCTTGTATGGTGATCTCCAGGAAGAAGTGTATATGAAGCAGCCACCAGGGTTTGCTGCTGAGGGGGAGTCAGGTATGGTATGCCGTCTTCATAAGGCCATCTATGGCCTGAAGCAGAGTCCACGGGCCTGGTTTCAAAAGCTCTCAGAGTTGATTGTAAAAAGGGGCTTTGTCAGATCTACAGCAGATCATACTCTCTTTGTAAAGAGAGATCAACGAGGTACTGTGATCATCCTAGTGTATGTTGATGATATTATTATTACAGGAAGTAATGAGCAGGGCATTAGAGCAGCCAAGGAATTTCTTAGCGAGCAGTTTGTTATGAAGGATTTGGGTACACTTCGCTATTTCTTGGGGCTGGAGTTTGCACGAAACAAGCAAGGTATGGTAATGACACAAAGGAAGTATGTTACTGATCTCTTATCTGAGACAGGTATGACAGGATGTAGACCAGCTGCTACTCCTATGGATTCTAATGTCAAACTTTATCATGATGATTCTGAGGAGGTAGACAAGAGACGATATAGAGAGCTAGTGGGAAAGCTCTTGTATGTCACTATTACCTGACCGGATATAGCCTTTGCGGTTAATAGGGTAAGCCAATTCATGGAGCAACCCAGACAGGCTCGCATGAATGCTGTTTTTATGATCTTGAGATATCTGAAGTCGTCTCCAGGTACTGGTCTTCTGTTTAGAAGAGATACCTCTATATCTGTCACAGGTTATGCTGATGCAGACTATGCTGGGTGCCCTAATGATAGGAAGTCAACTTCAGGCTTTATTGTATTTGTTGGCAGCTCACCAGTAGCTTGGAAGAGTAAGAAGCAAACTGTAGTGGCTCGATCCAATGCAGAGTCAGAATATAGGGCAATGGCCCAAGGTAGTGCTGAGATGATGTGGGTTAAATCCGTTTTAACTGATTTAACTATTGATGTCCCTCTTCCCATGCATCTGAAATGTGATAATCAAGCAGCTTTGTTCATAGCCAATAATCCAGCCTTCCATGAGAGGACGAAGCACATTGAAGTGGATTGCCATTATACACGGGACTTAATTCAAAAAGGACTTATTTCAACGTCTCATGTATCATCAGGAGAGCAGGTTGCAGACATGTTCACCAAGGCCCTTGCTAGGGGTCCATTTCATCTTTGTTGTTCCAAGCTGAGCATGTTGGATATATATGCTCCAGCTTGAGGGGGAGTGTTAGAGTAACTTTATTTTGTAGTTTTTGTTTGTCCTCTTTATGTAAATTACCCATAGAGCTTTTCTCCTATATAAGAGAGCTCTAGGGTTAATGGTAATGCATCTCATTCATTCCTTTCAACAAAAACCAATAATTCTTGCTGAACAACGTAACCATAACTCCCTTTTTTTATGGGAGGAATGTCTAACATAAATTACGAATTTACGAGAAACATCCAGAGAATAGGAACAAAAGCATAAAAATTGTGATTATAAAAAGACTAGCAACTACTCTCCTCAAGTTGGACCATAGATGTTAATCCTGCCCACCTCGTTATATGGAACCAATTTTTATTCAATAATGTTGGTGAAAGCATCTGCAAGCTGAAGCCCAGAAGAGACATGGAGTTCAGTGATAGCATTGAAAATAGTATCGAAATCAATCTCAATATATAGCATCACGAATAATATGCCTATCAATCTCAATATGTTCCATCCTTTCAAGGGAATTAGGACTAAATGCAATATAGATAGCAGACATATTGTCAAAGTACATAGGAACAGAGATAGTAGTCTGAAAACCAAGATTAGTAAGCAGGACAACAATCCACAAGAACTCACAACTAGTATGAGCTATTACTCAATATTCAGCCTTTGCGCAAGAGCGAGCAATGACATATTGCTCCTTATTATGTTAAACAAATTATAATCTAAGACGGTGGCAAGGCCAGTAGTAGATCGTGTGTCCTAAAAAGTAGCATAATCTGCATTGAAGTAGGCTGAGAGATCCGTGTATGTTATTCTTGTCGAGACACCATTTTCCTGGAGAGCCTTCTAAGTAATCGAGAATAAGGCATATATCCTGCCAGAAGTTATAACCCTCCACGTGTTAACTCACGTGGTTAATACTTAATAGTAGAACTAATACTGGAACTGGTGACGGTCAATTACAGGAGTTTCATTTCTTGTCCAAGAGTTAGACATTCTTAGCAGTCTTTGGGGAGAATGTGTGATCAACACCAGAGATCTGCACAATATAGATAACCAAAAATATGTAAGGGAGAGGAGAGGCATCAGCTTGAATATATCAGAGACAAGGGAATGCTGCTTATGAGATAGACCACAGTCAAAACAACTTCTCCCCAAAAGATGCTTGGAATCTTCACATAAACAAGAAGAGACCTCGTAACATCATAAAAAATGTTGAGTTTCTCTCAAAGATAGCATTCTATTAAGAGGTGTAAGTACAAAAGGTCTGATGGATAGTCCCATTAAAATAGAAAGTTCATAAATCAAGTGGCATAAACTTTGAATTATTAATAGTACCAAGAATTTTAACATCATAGAATAAAAATTCTAGACCTCAAAAAGGTAGTGTTTGACAATGCTCAGAATTTCAAACTGATCATTCATTAAAAAAACTCAACTTAAACAACTTCCATCATAAACAAAGCAATATAATATCGATGATCAGTGATACATTTGACCGCACATCGCCCCCATACACTACAATGGACCAACACAGATATAGAAGGCACTCTGAGGATAAGAAGCATGTCATGATGAGGTTTCACAATACAATTCGAAGTTGGTAGGAACTTCAGGAAACATCCAACGACTACTGTGTGCAAATGGATGACCTAATTGTGGAGATGAAAGAATGAAATTGCATTATAGAGAGGCGCTAGGGTTCTCTTATACAGGAGAAAAACAGGTTGGGCAAATTACAAGTAGAAGACAAGAAGAAAAGAAATTACATAAACAAAATAAAATATAAATAATATCTCAACACTCCCCCTCAAGCTGGAGCGTAGATATCAATCAAGCTCAACTTGTAGCAGCATCTCTACTAAGGCCCTCTGGCTAAGGCCTTAGTAAGTACATCTGTTGTCTGGTCTCCATAGCTAACGTGAGTAGTGGCGATGAGACCCTTCAGTATCATGTCACGAGTGTAGTGACAATCCACCTCTATGTGCTTGGTCCTCTCATGGAAGGCAGGATTGTTTGTAATGAAAAGAGCAGCTTGATTGTCGTATTGGAGGTGCATGGGAAGAGGCATTCGATAGTCATGTCAGTAAGAACAGATCTGACCCACATCATCTAGTTGCTATCATGTACCATGGCTCTGTATTCGGACTCGGCACTAGATCTGGTAACCAGGTCTACTTCTTGCTCTTCCATGACACCAGGGAATTCTCTATGAACATTGCGAAGCCTGAAGTAGACTTCCTATCCTTGGGACACCCAGCATAATCTACATCTGCACATGTTGTAACTGAAAGTGATGTGTGTAGAGATAATTATGTAGTCGGTGTATCTTTTATCCTTTTTGTTTTCTATGTTCCATCTTATGTAATTTACCCATGGGTCGTCTCTATATAAGAGAGACTAGGGTTGCCTTGGAATAACATATACAGCTTTTCTCCAATATGGTATCAGAGCCAAAACCTTAGAACGCTAAACCCTTCCCACAGCTATCACCCACCCCCCTCCCCCCCCCCTCCTCGGCGCCGCCCGTCCTACTCGCCCCGCCGCCCCTCTCTCCTCGATGTCGTCAGCCGCCGGACCCTCCCCTCCTCTCCCGTCGGCACCTACCCCCTCCCGCCGCCGGGCCCTCTTCCGTCGGTCCCTCCCCTCACATCGGCCCCTTTCTAGCCGGTGACCAACCGCCGTCTCCTCTCTAGCCGGCCTCTGTCGTCGTCTCCTTCTCCGCCATATCCATGGATTTGAGTGTGTAAAGTCTACATACAAACTCAAATCCTATGCAGTTTATGTAGACACACGTCCTTTCGTCTACAAATCCTAGTTCTTCATCTCTGATGATATGTCAGAACAAAAAGCTGATATGCCCTCCATAGATGCGTTCAAAGGTGTCGTGCCAATAGTCAAGATGGATGGGACGAACTATAAGCTCTAGGCTATGCAGTTCATGAGCCTCATGAAGTCGAACGGTAAGAAGCATATTCTTATCGAGGAAGAGCTGGTAGAGAAGACTGGGATCTATGCCTCTTGGGAGGCTGAAAATTCATATGTCAATGTTTGGTTGTCAAGCACGTTGTCGATGGAGATTGCTAATGATGTCCTCCATCAGCCCACCACTAAGGCGATGTGGGACATACTGGCAGCGACATATTCACAGGTGCGGAATGAGACCAAGATGTTACAACTCCAGCACGACATATTCACAATGAAGCAGATTGGGCGGCCACTTCACTATTTGTATACATCCCTGCGGGGGATGTTTGAGAAACTCTACAGCACTATTCCTCTCACGGCCACTCCCGAGCAGCAGAAGACATTTAGGAATGCTACCATGGTGGGAGTCCTGCTTGCGTCCCTTGATCCTGAATATAATGCTTTCCGATCACAGATACTTGCCGATGCTACCATTCCTCCTATGGAGGATGTCTACCGGAGGCTTAGTCGCATCTCTGTCTCATCTAGTGCTTCTACTCCACCACCCTCGGCGATCGCTACTTCCAGAGGAAGAGGTGGCTCCTCTTCATTCTGTGGCCGTGGACCTCGTGGTCGAGATGGTTGTTTAAGTCAGCCATGCATTTTTTGTCATCGTACAGGCCACTCTGAGGATACATGATATTCTAAGCATGAATTTCCGACCTCGGCACGAGTAGCTGAACATGTTGCATCCCCGTCAGCATTTAATTAGGATCAGAGGTTTGAGGAACTTATTGCGATATTAAGAGATATTATGCCTCCTGTTTCTACAGATTCTCCTGGAGGCCCTACGGATATTGTTGTGCCAGCTTCTGTCAGTACTTCTACCACTGTTAGCACGTCAGGTAGTGCTTATGCTTTTACATCATGTTATAGTTCTGATGTCTCAGATTGGATCATGAACTCTAGTGCCACACACCACCTCTGCCGCGACAGAGACAGACTTATGTCATACAGGGAGATTCCACCAGGGCGGTCAGTGGTAATAACTGATGGGACTCATTCACCCATTAGTGGACAGGGGGAGGTTACTTTGTCTCCTTCCATGCATATGCAGAATGTCTTGCATGCCCCTGATTTTTCGATGAACTTACTTTCTATTACTCAGATTACGAAGGATTTGCACTGTCGCACTATATTTGACCCATCTTCTCTTATATTTCAGAACATTCTAACAGGCAGGGTGATTGGTTGTGGTTCTGAACAGGATGGTCTTTATCGTCTGAACCAGAGTTTATATGCTGGCGTCTCCTCTCATGTAGCTGGATCTATCTCTCCATATACATGGCATCTACGATTTGGTCACCTTCCCCTTCAGAAGATGCGTCATCTCTTGCCTCAGATCTCTCCGAGTTCTTCCTTTTGTTGTGAAGCATGTCAGTTAGGAAAGCACCATAGAGCTAGCTTCCTAGTCGTCAGTGTCAGAACAGTAGCTCCCCTTTTGAATTACTTCATGTTGATATTTGAGGTCCAAGTCGAGTTCCTGATCACCAGGGACAAAGGTTTTATCTTGTAGTGATTGATGATTTCTCTCGTTTGTCGTGGGTCTTTATATTAAAGAATAAATCTGAAGCATGAGATGTTATCAGAAATCTTATCAATGAAGTGCAAAATGTGTTTTCCTCCCATGTCCGTACTGATAATGCTTTGGAATTTTGCATTCATTCTCTCTCATATTTTTTTATCAAAAGGTATTATTCAATATTCATCAAACCACGGATGTGCATACCTCTCAACAAAATGGAGTCGCTGAGAGAAAACATCATCATCTTCTTGATATTACTCGAATCCTACTTATTCAGCATTGTGCTCCTACTTCTTTTTGGGGAGATGTCGTCCTTACAGCTTGTTATATGGTCAATCGTATGCTGTCATCGGTTCTTGGTGAGAAAATTCCCCTTTCTGTTGTTTTTCCATATAAGGAATTATTCTCACTTACTCCTCGTATGTTTGGTGTTCTTGCTTTTGTTTATTAGTTGTCTCCCGGTCTTGAAAGCTCTCGCCTAGGGTTGTCAAATGTGTCTTTGTGGGTTACTCTCGGACTCAGAAGGGATACTGTTGCTATGATCCTGTAAAGAGGAAATATTTTGTCAGTGTTGATGTTACATTCTTTGAGTCTATTATGTACTTTTCTCCGGCAAGTGACATATTGGCCTCATCCACATCTAATGACAAGGTCTATGTTCCTCCTATTGTGAGTCCACCAATGTACATTCCATTTCATGTGGTCACGCCAACACCACCGCCGCCGCCACCATCACCAAAACCACTTGTCTCACCATTACCAAAATATTATACACGTCGGTCGGGTCATGCTCATGTTGCACGTCAATCATCCAGCACACCTCAGGTATGTCCGGATGTCACTAATGACGGGTCGAACAGTGTGCATGTGCAGGGTTCATCATTGCAGGAGGAATATGATCCAGCGAGTACTGTGGTTGATGATCTGGATGCATGGCCTCAAATTTCAGCGAAATTCGGTCGAATTTCTATCGAATATCGATATCCAGTCGAAACCGAAATTCGACCGAAATGACCGAAATATGGGGGTCCTAGTACAAAAAATGACCGAAATGACCGAAATTTCGGTCGAAATTCCACCGAAATTCCATCGAAATTCTGTTTTGGTCGATACCGAAATGGTGACCGAAACCGACATTCAAGGCATTGTCTGGATGTCCCTATTGCTATAAGGAAGTAGAAACGCACTTGTGCTTCGTATCCTCTTGCCTTCCAGGTTTCCTTTCATCACCTCACAGGGGACTTTCAGAGGTTTGCAGTGGCTTTGTGTTTTGTGGGGATACCACGGAATTATCAGGATGCCTTGAAAATTGATTGCTGACGTTCTGCCATGGAGGATGAGATGGCTACCCTACAGTCACGGGGTACATGGAGCTTGGTTCCCGCTCCCTCAGGAGCATCAGTTGTTAGCTGCAAATGGGTATTCACTATCAAGTATCATGCAGATGGTAGCCTTGATCGTTACAAGGCATGGCTAATGGCGCAAGGCTTTATTCAGACATATGGCGTGGATTATATGGATACCTTCTCTCCAGTTGCCCGTCATTCCACTCTTCGTATTCTTCTGTCAGTTGTTGTGGTACGTGATTGGCCCTTGTTTCAACTTGATGTTAAGAATGCATTCTTGTATGGTGATCTGCGGGAAGAAGTCTACATGCAGCAGCCTCCGAGGTTCGCTATTGAGGGGGAGAATCATATGGTGTGTAGACTGCATAAGGCAATATATGGCCTTAAACAGAGCCCAAAGGCGTGGTTTCAGAAGCTTTCCCATCTAATTGAACAACAAGGATTCAAGAGATCAAATGCGGATCACTCGTTCGTTCAGAAGACTCCTAGAGGTACGATTGTCATGATGGTGTATGTTGATGATATTTTGGTTGCAGGAGATGATACTCAGGGGGTAAAGATGGCAAAAGCATTTTTGAGCCATCAATTTGTTATGAAGGATCTTGGTACTCTACGATACTTTCTGGGGTTGGAGTTTACCAGGAATGCACAAGGTCTTGTGATGACCCAAAGGAAATATATTATAGATATACTTATCGAGACGGGCATGGTTGGGTGTAGACCCTCAACTACTCCTATGGACCCCAGCATGAAATTATATGATAATGGTACAGAGGAAGTTGACAGGAGAATGTATAGAGAAATGGTGGGTAAGCTTCTTTACATCACTATAACTCGACCTGATATTGCCTTTGTAGTCAGTCGGACAAGTCAGTTTATGGAACAGCCGAGATAGGTACATATGGATGCCAAATTTATGATACTCAGGTATCTAAAGTCGTCTCCAGGCACAGGGTTGTTGTTTAGAAAGGAAACAAGTTTATCTATCTCGGCATGTGTGGATGTTGATTATGCAGGATGCCCTAAGGATCGGACGTCTACTTCAAGCTTTGCAGTGTTTGTGGGTAGCTCTCTAGTTTCTTGGAAAAACAAGAAACAAACAGTTGTGGCTAGATCAAGTACCGAATCTGAATATAGGGCCATGGCACAAGCAAGTACGGAGATGATGTGGGTTCGAGATGTACTCGAAGACTTGCATATAGATGTACCTCTACCCATGCAGCTACACTGTGATAATCAAGCCACATTGTTCATTGCCAATAATCCTGCCTTTCATGAAAGAACTAAACATATTGAAGTAGATTGCCACTACACTAGAGATATGATCCAAAAGAGCCTAATTTCTACTTCACATGTTAGTTCAGGGGAGCAGATTATCGACATCTTCACCAAGCCATTGCTCAGAGGACCATTCCAGAAGTGTAGTTACAAGCTGAGCATGATTGATATCTATGTTCCATCTTGAGGGGGAGTATAGAGATAATTATGTAGTCGGTGTATCTTTTATCCTTTTTTATTTTCTCTGTTCCATCTTATGTAATTTACCCATGGATCATCTCTACGTAAGAGAGCCTAAGGTTCCCTTGGAATAACATATACAACTTTTTTCCAACAATGTGCATCTGCTAGATAGAAGTCACGTTCCAGGCAATGCCTTCGATACCTCAGAATCATATGGATTGCATCCATATGTGCACGCCTGGGCTGCTACACAACTTGACTCACTTTGCTCACAGCAAAGGATATGTCTGCCCCGGTAATGGTCACATACAAGAGCTTGCCAACAAGCTCCATGTACCTCCTCTTGTCGACCTCCTCAGTGTCATCGTCATAGAGCTTCATGCTCGGGTCCATTGGAGCAGTGACAGGTCTGTAATCTACCATGCATGTCTCAGAAAGAATATCTGTGGCATACGTCTTCTGGGTCATCACAAGTCCTCGTTGGTTCTTGGAAAACTCCTGTCCAAGGAAGTAATGCAAACTACCAAGGTCCTTGGTCACAAAGTGCTGACCTAGGAAGTCCTTGACAACCTAAATGCCCCGATCGTCATCCCTTGTAACAATAATATCATCAACATAAACAAGAATGACGATCGTACCTCTCTGAGTCTCGTGCACAAATAAAGAGTGATCAGCAGTCGATCGCGTAAACCATTGTTGTTCTATCAAGTCCGAGAGCTTCTAGAACCATGCTCTTGGACTCTGCTTAAGGTCATAGATAGCCTTGTGTAGCCTGCAAACCATCTGACACTCCCCCTCAGCAACAAACTCAGGCGGTTGCTGCATATAGACCTTCTCTTGTAGATCATCATATAGGAAGGCATTCTTTACATCAAGATGGTAAAGATGCCAATCTCGTATCACAGCAACAGATAGAAGGATACATGAGAAAAATATCATGATAATACACTGCAATTGTATGGGTGAACCCACGCGCCACAAGTATCGCCTTATAGAGATCCACACTATCATTTGCACGGTGCTTTATAGTGAACATCCACTTGCACCCAACACCAGATGCAACAACTGGAGCTGAAACAAGACTCCAAGTGCCACGCGACTGTAGCGCGGCCATCTCTTCCTCCATGGCTAAATGCCACTGACTGTCTTGAATAGCCTCATGATATGGCCGTGGTATCTCCACGGATGATAGCGCCAAGGTAAAACTCCTGAAATCCTCCGATAGCCTGCTCAAGGAAACCTAGGTTGCAAGAGGATATGTAGCACACGTACGTCTCTGCTTTTACAGAGTAATCGGCACATCAAGATCATTTGCCAAGTCATAAACCTGTAAGTTCCCCTCTTGAGGGCACCTGCTCATCCTGTATGGAATACTGCTGCACAGACAACTCAATAGTACCATCAATAGAAACAATGTGCTCATTACATACCTGAGGCGTGCTGGATGATGAGGAAGACATGTGAACAGGGGGAACAAAGGGAGACCTGCGAGTAAACACACATGGCAAAAACTCAGTCAAGGTAGGTGGTGATCTAGGAGCATCCACAGAAGCATGTAGAGGAGTAGGAGTAGGTGTAGGTGGTATCGGTGGTGGTGGTGGAGGTGGTGGTGGTGGTAGAGTAGGAATAGGTGTATGTGGTGGTATACTGGTATGACAATAGAAGGTGGAAGCATGTAGATCTCTGCGTCAGAGTCTGATGGGGCTAGTCTGTCACATGTAGGAGAAAAATACATGACAGACTCAAAGAAAGTAATGTTAGCACTAACAAAGTGTTTCCGCCAAAGCGGATCAAAGCAACGATACCCCTTATGGGTACGAGAGTAGCCAACAAAAATGCACTTGACAACACTGGGAGAGAGCTTGTCACGACCTAGAGAGAAATCATGAATAAAAGCAACCGGGCTAAACACGTGAGGTGTAAGGGAGAACAGATCCTTCTCGGGAAACGCAAACGAGAAAGGGTCTTCTTTCCCAACACAAAAGAGGGCATGTGGTTCACTAGGTAGCAAGTAGTAAGGACCGCATCACCCCAGTAAGCATTAGGAGCATGACTCTGGATCAACAAGGTTCTGGTCACATCAAGTGACGGTATTTGCGCCCGACAATACCATTTTGTTGGGATGTATAAGCACATGAGATCTGGTGAACAATGCCAAGGGATCTAAGAAACTCGTAAATATGTAAGGTGCAGAACTCCAAGGTATTATCAGAACGTAGATATTTGACATTGGCAGAAAAATATTATTTATCTCATTAATGAAAGATGTGATAACAGACCTACTAACATCAGACTTATTCTTAAATAAGAATACCCAAGAAAGTCTAAAAAAATCAACAACAGTGATCAGATAAAAACGGTATCCCTGGTGATCTAGGACACGACTCGAACCCCGGATATCTAAATGGAGGAGCCCATGCATATCCCTCTTTCTCCTTTTTCCTGAAACATGGCCCAATGGGACCTCTCCCTCTTTGCCCTTCTTTCTTCCTCTTCTTTTTTTAAATAACTACAAACTGACCTCTCCTTAAAATGAAGGGGTATTGGGCCCATCAAAAAGAGCCATCACCCCCGAGTAGGGTTCCTTGAAGAAACCCATTAAGCACACGCCACCAGAAGAAGTTGGAGATCTGCGCTACGGCTACTTAGAAGTCAAACCGCAAGGAGGCGATAGACATCGTGTGCTCAGAGAAGATGGGTTGTGGTGTCTGCAATTTCATGGGTACCAACCATGGATGGAGGTGCCTCCTGTACGAAGAAAATGGAAGTGCCGCCACCTATGAAAAAGGTGTCGTATGTTGCCTGAACGAGATGTGAGGGCTCTCACGACGAGGTTGTTGCTACTGTTGCTTGAACTTGGGAGCCCTTGCATGCGGAGAGGAGGCATGCTGAGTTGTGGCTGAAACACCGCCGTTGTGAGACTATGGATGCCTCCATCGCTTGAGCTGAGGAAGCGGTGTGGTGCCTTCGCGTGTGAAGAGATGAGGTCAAGATCGCCACTGCCGCATGCATATTCAACATAATCAGATTTACATAGTGTTCTTCGAATTCGGCTTCTGATTTTTCAAAAAATCTTGGCAGAATAACTTGCTTAAAAACTTCATGAGAAAAATAGAAGCCAGGAACTAATTTCAACTTTGCCTTTGGAACTTGCGGATTTAGAGTTCCATCAGAAAACCGTAGTTTTTTTCTTTGAACGAACTACAGATCCTTTCCATATACGAAGAACAAAACTTGAATATTTTCAGAATGGGAGCATATGCACACAACAAAGACTTCAAAATTTCCTGAAGTTCGATGATAATTCGTGCAAAACTAGGGTTTTTGAAAACCCTAGATATCTTCGCGAACTTGATCATGAACGTGAACAAATAATAATAATCTTCAATCCAAAATCGTACATGCTATGAATCTTCAAGAATGCCCATAATCGTACCCACTCTGATGATCTTGCTAGAATCGGTGATCAAGAACTTAGAGCAGAACTTGAACACAAATCTACTTGAACACGAATCTTCAGAATTTTTGAATCTTCATAATAATCTTCAAGAATAACCAAGAATCAAATCTCGAACAAATCACAATAATAAATCCTTGAGAATCAAACCCGCTCTGATACTATGTAAGAAATCGATAATGCGAAAGTGTAATACCAGAGAAATAGCATAAACATAAATGGGATGAAACCACAGGAGAACGCTTCAAAGGGCTTGTATTTTCTATTCACTTTTATTATATGATACAATTGGTGTGGAGCTTCTTGTATACCCAAACTGACTCTCCAAGTCCTAAAAATAATCGATGTCGGACTAAACCATTGGATGTGGTAATTGGACCCTAGAGGGATCCAATTACTCAACACTACAATGACGCATACTCCAACACCTTTGCACCATTTGAATAGGGCTGGTTGTGGTATGAGTCTACACCCACAACCACTACTTTTCATGTCTGTGTAGACGCTTCACGGTCTATCTAAGATCCCAGTTATTTTTCCATGATGTTAGAAAGCAGAGTTGATATGCTATCTACAGGTGCCTTCAAGGGTCTAGCGCCTATTGTCAAGATGGATGATATAAACTATGAGTTGTGGACGATTGAGTTCATGAATCTACTGTAAAGTCATGGTAAGAAGCATATTCTGACGCAGGATGAGCCGGTGGACAAGACTGTGATCAATGCCTCATGGGAGGCAGATGATGTGTATGCCAAGGTATGGCTATCTAGTATTTGTCTCTGTTGAGATAGCCAATGATATCCTGAGTCAGCCCACAGCAAAGGCGATGTGGGACATCCTCGCGGGTACATACTCTCAAACAAAGAACGAGTCGAAGATATTGCAACTCCAGCATGATATCTTCAATAACAAACAATATGATCGTCTTCTTCACGTCATGTACACATTTTTGAGGGGTATGTTTGAGCGACTCCATAGCTACATACCCCTAACGGACTCACCGGAACAGCATACCTCCTATAGAGATTCTATCATGACAGGGGTGTTTCTAGTTGCTCTTAACCCAGAATATAATTAATCTCGCTATGAGCTTCTCACCGACGCTACTATATCGCCTATGGAGGAAGCGTACCGCAGGCTGAGCAGACTAAGTATCCCCTCTACCACTTCTTCCCAAACATCATCAGCTATGCAGCCTCCCCTGGCAGAGGTGGCTTGTCTCCATTCAGATGGTAGGGCATGTGTGGCAGAGGAGGTCCACACCCACGTCAGCTATGTTCATATTGTCACTGATCATGCCACTCAAAGGACACATGCTACAAGCACGGCTTTCCACCATCAGCTCGTGTTGTTGAGCAGGTTAAGACTGCTCTTGATCTATCTGATCATTGTTATGATGATTCCGTTGCATGTCTGAGAGAGATCATGCCACCAATTGCTGGATCTTCTAGTGATGGTCCCTTAGATATTGATGTTTCTGCCTCTACAAGTACGTCAGGTATTACTCATGCATTTATTAGTCGCTCTAGACCGGATCCTTTAGAGTGGATGATGGACTCGGAGCGTCTCATCATTTTTATGGAGATCGCTTATAGTTTGGAGTCCTGCACAACCAGGTAGATCAGTGGTTATTGTTGATGGAACACATTTCCCTCTTACTGAGCATTGGAAGGTTCATTTGACTCCCTTCATGTGTCTACAGAATGTTCTTCGTGCTCCTACCTTTTCAATGAATTTACTGACCATCTGTCACATTACAAAAGATTTATATTGTCGTGTTATTTTTTACCATCGTCCCTTGCTTTTCAGGATATACTCATGGGCCGGATGATTGGATGTGGCCGTAAGCATAGAGGGCTATATAAGTTGACCCAGTCTCCTTATGTTGGTGTCACTTCTCTTTTTGTTGATTCGATTTCTCCCTACATGTGGCATCTCATATTTGGTCATCTTCCATTGCAAAAGATTTGTCGCCTCATCCCTAACATCTCTACCAAGTCCAATTTCCAATGTGAACTGTGTCAACTAGGAAAGCACCATCGGTCCAGTTTTCCAAGTCATCAAGGTCGTAATAGTCAGAACTTGTTCGAGTTGTTTCACCTTGATATGTGGGGTCCGAGTCATGTTCCTGATCAGCAAGGATAACGATATTATTTAGTTTGTGTGGATGATTTTTATCGTCTATCATGGGTATTTTTGTTAAAGAATAAGTCTGAAGCTAGTACGTTGATTCAGAACTTTGTGATTGAAATAAAGAATGTTTTCTTTGTTTCTTCCAAATATATTCATTCCGATAATGCTCTTGGGTTTTGTACTACACAATTGTCTCTTTTTTCTCAGACTTCATGGCATTATCATCAGACTTCATGTCCCTATACTTCTCAGTAAAACGATGTTGTTGAACGCAAACACCATCATCTTTTGAATATCACTGGTACTCTCCTCATACAGAGTAGGGTTTCTAATTGCTTATGGGATGATGATGTGATAACAACATGCTATCTTATCAATCGGTTTTTAGCTATGTGGCATTTGTCCACATTTTGCATCATGGTCAAGACAAGCTCGCTCTTCGACCTGTCAAATGTATGTTTGTTGGGTACTCTCATACCTAAAAGGATTATCAGTGTTTTGATCAAGTCAAAGGAAAATATTAAGTCAATGTTGATGTTACTTTCTTTGAGTCCATGTGTACTATTCTCCTACATGTGACAGATTGAGTCTCTCTGAGTCTGAAAATGCGGTTGTTCTTCCACCTCCACCTACACATGTCTCTGAGCTTATACTTCATGCTCCAACGCCTTCCCCAACATCCAGCACGCATAAGGTAAATTCTAAAAAAATGGTCTCAACCGATGGTACTAGTGGTGTGCATGATGAACAGGGGCATTCACATGATGAGAATGCAGATATACATGTTGAGTTGGAATCATCACAGCATAATGATCTGGAGTAGTCTATTTCCTTGTGGAAAGGCAAATGTTCCTGAGTACGATACCCACTTATTGGGCAAGTGTCTCTTGAGTGACTTTTGCCAGATTTCAGGCAATTTGTCGTAGGATTATCTGCCATTGAAATCCCGTGTACCTATCAGGAGGCTCTCAAAGTGAATCAATGGCGCCTAGCCATGGAGGACGAGATGGCCTCTATACAGTCACGTAGCACATGGAGCATTGTTAGAACTCCTGCAGATGTGTCAGTTATGGGAAGCAAGTGGGTATTCACTGTGAAGCACTGAGCAGACGGCAGCATTGAACGTTACAAGGCAAGGCTTGTAACCCGTGGTTTCACTCAAACCTATGGGGTGGACTATCAAGAAACCTTATCTCCCATAACTCGGCATTCTACACTTCGAATCCTTCTTTCTGTTGCAGTCACACTGGATTGGCCTCTATATCAGCTTGATGTGACGAATGTGTTCCTATATGGTGATCTACAGGAGGAAGTTTACATGTAACAGCCACCTGGGTTTGTTGTTGAGGGGGAGTGTCAGAAGATGTGCATACTTCATAACGCAATCTGTAGCCTTACATCCCACCAAATCACCTCCCCCACGTCCTCTACAAAGAACCTATAAGTCTTCTTAACCGAGAATCTTCCGTTACCCCAAGCGTAGTGATCCCTTCCAATGAAAGGGCTCTCCGCCAGCGCCAGCTCAACCTGCAATGCCAATAAGTCCTCCACCCTTTGATCCGACAGCCCCGAAGAAAAAATCAGAGACCACACCGCCTGTTCCCATATCTTCTGCATCGCCGCATCCCTATCCTCTGCTAGAAGTATCAGCCGCGGAAACTGCAACCCCAACAACCCCTCCCCTGACCAATCATCCCGCCAAAACTGAAAAGACCCTCCATCCCCAAGCACTGCTCTCAACTGGCTTTGGCATCTCAGGCATCACGTACGAAATGCCCTTCCACAAAGACGATGGAAGCTCCCTCACGACCACTTCCCATGACATAGATATCCCATAGATTTTTCTCAGCATCGTACAAACTAAATCCTTTGATTCCCCCATAAGCGCACCACTCGTTTTGCCATGAAAGTCTTGTTCATTTCTCCAAACCGCAGCACGTCCAGCCCTCCCTTCTTCGATGCAGTCACCCTATTCCAATCTACCATGTGGACCCCCTGCATAGACTGCTTTCCGTCCGACCAGAAGAATTTGCGCATCACCACCCCTATTCTTGCAAGCACCCCCGCAGGCATCAACCTTATAGAACAAAAGAAAATCGAGATGGCCGAGAGGACATGCTTCAATAGAATCACCTTCCCACTCCTTAAGAGCATCCTAGCCTTCCAACCTGCAAGTTTGTTCTCAAGCTTCTCCAACAGAGCCTCCCAGTCCCTCTTCGTGGGCCGCCCCGCCATCAATGGCAATCCCAAATAAGTGATCAAGCAAAGTAGCAATAGGACAACCCAGCATCTCCACCACCCTCTGCGCCTCCCGCTCCGACATGCCGAACGAAACCACAACCAATTTGTCTCTATTAGAAAATACGGAATGCGGAAGCGTATCAGAATAAGTAATATAAACATGAAGAATGCGGTGTGGAACCCTACTCCCTAAAGAGCGGGATGTAACCACGGGATAACGCCTCAAAGGCATGACATATGCATTGCACTTTCTCTCGTCTGATACAGAGGGTGAGGAGCTTCTTATATAGCCCTCATTAAATCACCACATCCTACAACTAGTAGATGTAGGACTAAACACTGGATGGGGTAAATGGATCATGGAGAGATTTATTTACCCATCTATATGAATGATGCATATAACAAATATTCCAACACTCCCTCTCAAGATGGAGCATGCAATGCTCAGCTTAGACAAACAGAAAGAAATCTCAACTCACAATACATGACAATACAAACAATATTAACTCAACGCACACAACTATCGGTTGTTCTCGAGGACGTTGCTTCCCATACCGTGTAGGTAAGGAGGACAAACGGGCTGGAGTGTGAGTCAAACTGAATCTCCTCGTCGAAGAGCATGTGCTATGTATTGCGCCTGCCAAAGTAACTACAACTGAATTAGTCTCTACACGGAGAACTCTGGCCCGCCACAACATGTGGACTACTGCTCCATCTCTGAAAAAGGCCGAACTAAAAGGCTGTGGAGTGCAATCCTCGTCGGAGTCCACAGTTGCTGGAGAATGGAGTCCAGAAAAGTCTCGTCTTAGAACTAGGTCTCCCCCATCTGTCTCAGAGAATGGGATCTCTACTCTGGAGTCCCTACGGAACACATGAAGACCCTGGCTGAAACACAAAAGATGGGGATCACAAACAATGATGGCAAACATATGCGCATCTGAAAAGACCGCATACATGTGTGTATATGAAACTGAAGACTCGGAACTAATCTGACGTCGAGTCTGAAATTAAACTGTAGAGTCTGAAAATCTAGCTGATCAAGAATCTAGAGAATATGAATCTGGACCCTGACATGTGACTCTACATAATACTCCTTTCTCCCATATTGGTCGGAATGACAAACATTGACCAAGTTGGGAGAAGACAATAATGATGGGAAATAAACAAAACCACATAAGCCGTCAATTTTTTTCTTTCGGCTTTTCTTTTCGCATTTTTTTGAATAATTTTTTAAGTCGTTTCATTTTTTCATCTTTTCCTTCTTTTTCTTCGATGCGTACGGTTTATTTGTGCGCACCTCTTCTTCTTCACCATTTTTTAAACAAAATAACTCATCTCGATTGGACTTACAAAAAAAGTGCTCCTTTTTTTACATACGGCCCAACTCTGGGCCCAAATATCTCCACCCTTCTCTTCCCCCTTTTTTAATCCGGGCTTCTCTCTCATTTTCTTTTCTCATTTTTTCATTTTTTACCTATGCGCCTTTAGGGTTCCCACTTGGGAACCCTTTCTTCCAAAAAAACCGACCCAATGGGGATTCTCGCCGCCACCGCCCCCTTTGGGGGTTTGGAGATGATCGATCATCCCCTACTGGGGCTTGGAGGATTGTTGTCGCTGCATGGAGGCATGTGCCTTCGCCTAGAGATCGAGAGGAGATTGGGGCCGCCGCAGATCTAGATGGCTCATGGCGCCATGGAATAGAAGATGCAAGGGCGAGGAGATCTAGGTGATGTTGTACTGCAGGTCGCGCGAGAGTGTGCATCACGATAGAGATGGCTCCGCCTGTGAGCCTTCGGCGCAGAAGCTGCCGCCTAGAGCGGGGGCAGCTCCGCCATGGAATCAAGATGCGAGTGGGCGGAGGTTGCGCGCAAGGCCACCTTCGGTCTTCTCCCTTTTTTGTTTTGTTCTTTTTTCTGTGAGCAGCCAAGGCAGGCTTCGCCTTGCGCCACCATGGGAGGTGGCTTCGCGCGGGATCCGTGTGGAGTGACGGGCCTTATTGGCCCCTCGAGCGATTCTGGAGAGAGGGGGCACGAGCCCTGGTTGCCTTCTGGAATCGAGCATGGCAGCATGCTCTGGAATTGATAATCGCATTGAAGTATTTGGACCTGCGACTGGAGGCGTGGATCTCGAACATCACGAATCTGGACTGCACAGAATTAGGGTTTCGATAAAAAACCCTAGATTTTTCAAACATGTTGATTGATCTCCAGAATTGAAATCGATTTGATCTCGAACGAATAACATGTTTAGGGTTTTGAAAAAAACCCTATATCTTGAACATGAATCATAAATATTCAGAATCAACTCCAACAAAAATCAAATCTTGAATAACAAATGAACATAAAACCTTGAGAATCGAATCCGCTCTGATACCATGGTAGAAAATACGGAATGCAGAAGCGTATCAGAATAAATAATATAAACAAGAAGAATGCGGGATTTTAACGTGGAACCCTACCCCCTAAGGAGCGGGATGAAATCTAGGGAGAACGCCTCAAAGGGTTGATGTATGCATTGCACTTTCTCTCATCCGTTACAGAGGGTGAGGGGCTTCTTATATAGCCCTCACTGAGTCACCACATCCCACAACTAGTGGGACTAAACACTGGATGGGGTAAATGGATCATGGAGAGATCCATTTACCCATCTATATGAATGACACATATAACAAATACTCCAACAGACTCTCTTTACCTGAAGTCCCAAAATGGCAAAATGTCACCAAAAATATTACATGTGTCCATCATGCGAGAACACTTGTAAATTTTGAACTACATCCGGGCGGCGATGCAGCGGAACTAGCTTATTTACTCGCACGTATTCCTCATGCAAGATCCTCATGCGAGAACCCTTGCAAATTTTAAACTACATCAGGGCTACGATGTAGGTCATAAGTAGGGAACGCCCTAATGAAATCCAATTGTTTGTTAAATGCATGTCGAAAAGATATGCTTATTTTGAGGCAAATTCCAAAATAGCGTTCTTAATTGAAAATACTATTTAAGAGTTTACCTCCGACTACCTAATGCAACCCTACTCATTTACTTGGGCTTGGGACTGGCCATAGCTGAGTTTCGACCTAGATAGAGAGTTTTCTTTTATGAATAAATTAGTTAAGTATTTGCCTCAAAGATCGACGAAGCAGACCCTATTTGTGGGGGTACTAGTGCAACCAATGCGAAAGAAAGGCTAGATAAGGGGCATGGATTGCGCATACTCTTTCTCATTTGATTTTAAATAATGACTCATAAATAATACATGAAATCCATCCCCTATGTTGATAACATGAATAGAGATTTTTTTAGAAACAATGGGACTCCATTAGAGACCCATCCAAAAAATATATTAACTATTAATAATAATTAGAAGCGCCAAATTTCACATGGAGCTTTGGCATGCTAAGTACATTCTTACGGTAGAACCTCCCATCATTGAAGGTAACATTGGTTCTAGTTATCCAGATGGCCCAAATCTCATCCTGTGCTTCTCCACAACTCCTGCATATCTCATCGCTCTTGAGGAAAAAAACTAGATCGCCCGATTCTTATCATAACTCGCACTCTTCTTGGCAACCACAGGAAGACTCATACACTCAATGACTCTCCAAATCCATATTCTAGCACAATCCTAAAAGATCTCACCAATTACCACTGCAGCAGGACAGAAACAGCTTTGTAGGCCTTTTTTTACTATGAACACCCAATCTCTCCAGTACCCCAAGTCCCGACCTTCTAAAGTCTCCTCCAACCTTGTCGATCTATTTGAGAGATAGAGAAACTCCTCTACTCTTTGGTCTGGTAGTTAACTCACAAACACATGTGTCCAAGAACCGTCGGGCCATACTTCATCAACACTTGCCTCCATGTTTAATGCTAAAGCAAAGATTCTAGGATGCATATCACAAAGGGCTATTATCAATCATCCTTCCAGAATATGACCCCTCTATCATCATCCAAAAGTGGACATAGTAAGGTCGACACATCTAGCAAGACTGAATAGATACCTTTCTAGAAGGTGATCGACGAGGATACAGTGTCTGCACGTGCACAGGCTAGGTGAGATCGTGTACACATATTTTATCAGCCGAGAGAGAAGGTTGCTCCCAAATCCTCGTTATCTATTTCGCAAGCAATGCCCTGTTCATACCTCTAATATGCATTACTCCCAATCCTCCTACCTTAATCGACGATGTCACTACATCCCAATCAACCAAACTACCCTTACCATCTTGGGACAACGACCATAAGAAATGACGGACTAGTATCTCCAATTGCTTATGGATGCCAACATGTAGCACCACCGTAGAAGGAAAGAAAATGGGAATCGATAAAAGAACCGCTTTGACCAGGACCAGACTCCTCTCCCCCCCCCCCCCCCATCGACAGATACAAAGCTTTCCACCTTGCCAACTTTTTTTTGTTTTCTATATAACAAGGAAGCAGTCCAGCTGTCTAAGTTTCCCACAAAGCAATGACAGGTCATAAATAATTGATAGACAGGCGTCGTGCACAAATCCTAGGATCTCCTCACAGAATGACACATCATATGTAGATAGGTTAAAAGGAACAAAGGCAAACTTCGCCCATTAAACTTCAAACCCAGTAGCCCCCCAAAAATATCCAATACCGTTGTAACTGCCTCGCATTCTATCATACATCCCTCGATGAAAAAGATAGTATCATCTATGTACTGCAAGATTAGGATCAAGAAATCCTCCCTATAATAACCCCTATAGAATATGTTAGCCTTTGCAAGCCTTGTCATCACTGCCCGTGTATCAACAGCCAAGGCAAACAACATGAGGGTCGGGTACCCTTTCTTCACAAATCTCTGCAGCTGAAAAAAACCTCCCTCCTGCTTACCATTAACCAACACCGAGCGCGAAGAGGTAGTAATGCATCTCTTCATCCAATCAATCCAAACTACCAGGAAAACCCTTCAGACCAATGATGTCCAAATGAAGCTCCAGTTCATGCAATCATATGGCTTTGAAAAATCAACCTTATAGAGAAAACCCGTTACGCTCCTCTTCTAGTCTGACACAATCTCCAATGCCATAACCACCCCCATCCAATAATTGATGACATGGAATAAATGCAGTCGGAGTAGGAATGGGCGTGTCGAGGACAACCCTAAGCTGATTGGCCAGGACATTGGCCATGATGGAGTAAATAACATTGGACAATGCTATAGGTCCAAAATTTTCCACTCACTCTGCGCCCTCCTTTTTCAAGAGTAAGAAGATCGAGGATATGTTCAGCTTCTCCAAACCTTGGTTTGTACCTCTAAACTCCATAATCAGTGCCATGATATCCTCTTCAACCTCGTCCAAAACCCTATAGAAGAAAATTGGTAAACCATCACGGCATGTGTAGATGCTGACTATGCAGGATGTCCTAAAGACAAGAAGTGTAACTCTGATTTTGTGGTATTCATAAGGAGTTCATTGATTTCATGGAAAAGCAAGAAGCATAGTATTGTTATTAGGTCCAATGTTGATTTGAATATAAAGCTATGGCACAGGGAAACACTGAGATGATGCGGGTCAGATACATTTTGACTAACCAAGCTATTAACGCACATCTTCCCATGTAGTAGTTATTCGACAATCAAGCTGCATTATTCATTACCAACAATCTAGATTTCCATGAGAAGACCAAACACATCGAGGTAGATTGCTATTACATGCAAGACATGATACAAAAGGGCTTCATCTCTACTTCCCACGTCAGCTTAGGGGAACAAATAGTTGACATTTTCACTAAGGCCCTAGAAAGGAGGGCGTACCAGAAGTGTTGTTACAAGCTTAGCAAAATTGACATCTATGATCCATCTTGAGGGATAGAGTTGAGAGTTGTTAGCATTTATGTATTTATTATTTCTTTATTTTGTAATTTTCCCTTTAGTTATTTACCATCTAGGGTTTCTCTTCTCTATATTAATGAGCCCTATGGCTTCATTCAGTTCTTTCACGTAATGTCATGGGCCCTAGACCCGATCTGTTGTCCATAAGTACTGACCAGACAACTTGTTGGGCTTGAGTCTAACTGGAGCCCTTGATCACAAACCAAAATGCTTAAGCCCAAGTTGTCTGGTAGTAGCACCCACTACTTATAAGCTATTGCCACACTTTATGATTACTAGATGTTGTACTATGTTTGGTGTGCTATAATCACCCACACTTATATTCGCAATGTCCTCGTTGCACAATGGCTCATGGCCTATTCTTAGTAACAGTGGCGGCTTCACCTCTTGGGTACCCCTTTCCTCCTAACTCTATGGCAGGGATGGTTCCACATCTTAGGTAGCCTTTTCCACTATTAGAGGGAATTTCTCAGATGCTCCGATACCATATGTAACATCTCGGGACGAAGACCTATCGGGGATTACCAAACCAGATAACTTGTTGGGCTTGGATCGCCTTGACACAACCCAAAACACTTAAGCCTAGGTTGTCTAGTAATAGCCCCTACTGCTTATAAGCTACTACCCTATTTTATGATTACTAGGTGTAGTACAATGTTTGGGGTGCTATATGTGGTATTGTGTTTGAAGTGCTACAATCACCACTACTTATATTCGCAACGTCCTCGTTGCACAATGGCACATGACATATACCCAGTGACAGTGGCGGCTTCATCTCTTGGGTAGTCATTTCTTCCTAACTTTATGGTAGGGGTGGATCCACCTCTTGGGTAGCCCTTTCTACTATTAGAGGGAACATACTCTGATACCATTTGTAATGTCTCGGGCCTTAGACTCGATTCGTTATCGAGGAGTACAGACCCTGGCAACTTGTTGGGCTTGGGCCCAACTAGAGCCCTAGATCGCAACCAAAATGATGAAAACTCACATTGTCTAAATGTATCCCCTACTACTTATAATCTACTACTACACTTTGTGATTACTAGATATGGTACTATATTTGGGGTGCTACATTTCCACACTAACCAATTATTAGAGAATGTCGACTATCTTTAACATAACTCGTTTGTCCAAGTAGACTGGATCTTGGTAAATTGATATGCTCAACCACAAATGCGAAAAGAAGCCCCGAAGTCAACAAAGAAATTGTCATTGGTATTGATAGGATCAACATGTGAAGATTTCATATTTATACAAAGGGGCCATCAAAGGTGATAATATGATAACTATCTGAGTTGTGGACGAGGTTAATGATGAGATCGAGATGTGATAGTGTATCCTTAAAGCTTGGAAGGAGATGTGAAGCCCAACGAGGATGTGAAACTCGAAAGCTTAAAGGAGCTTTGAAGCTCGAAGGAACTAGTAAGGTGAGAGTGTCGCTTGGTTAGTGAGGAGATGGCTCGTGTGTTCGGTGAGGCACATGAGGCTGGTAGATTGAGCCCCTAATCAGTAGGGCATGTTAGATCAAAAGAACAAGCGCTTGACTTGGTGAAGCAGCAATCAATAGTTGTATGTGGTGATTGAAATTAGGTGTTTTTCTATGAGTTGAAGTGGCTAGGAAGATTGTCTAAGTCGACAATAGTGGAGGAACCGACTTAGGATTCCTCTTTTACAATAATTGGGGCTTTCCCTTCTTTTGTGGAGAAGAAAATTAAGGGAGTAAAGGTGGCTTTGATACCAAGTCAAGTGGAACAGAATGTGAATTTGATTGTTGAGTCATAGTCCTCATTGTATAGGAAGAGCTTATGTACTAGTTACAAGCATACTCCTGCTTAGAAAACATGAAGACAGTGGATACATGTTTTTCGAATGACCAAGTCAAACATCTTATTCTCAACAAATGCAACTACGGATATGATAACCTGATTACAGACTTGTCCCTAGCTTAGCAAACCAGCTCCTGCTAAAATCATCAATCTGACATGAACTTCAGGCAAGACAACAGTGGGATGCAAGCTAGTGGTGTGCTTTAAGAGTGTGGAAATAATGAAAGAACACAATGAGATGTCGTATTTAGGAGGTCTAGCGGTCCTTATATAGGACGAAACCCTAGAGAGATCATAACTGGGAAAATACATAAATACCCCTAGAGGGATTACAATGAAAGGAAATGTAAATGCATCACTAATACTCCCCCTCAAGTTGGAGCATATCTATCGATCATGCCCAACTTGAAAGTTATCCACAAGAGGCGCATCTTAGGTAAGGCCTATGTGAATACATCTGCAAGCTGAAGATCCCGCCGTGATGTGTGGCGTTGTAATCTTGCCTCCTCGTACGGCATCACGAACAAAATGACAGTCAATCTTGATATGGTTAGTCCGCTCATGAAACACAGGATTTGTAGCAATATATGTAGCGGATTTTTTGTCACTGTATAGAGGCAGAGGATTAGTGACAATGATACCCAAGTTCCTCCAGAAAGGTCAATAGCCAAGTAATCTCACAGGTAGCATGAGTCATCACCATGTATTATGCCTCTGCATTGGATCTGGCGACTACAGTCTATTTCTTGCTCCTCCAAGTCACAAGATTTCATCCAACCATCATAGAGTATCTTGTAGTGGAGCGACGATCCTCAGGTGAACTTGCATAGTCAGCATCAACATATGTAGTAACATCAGTGTAGTCATTTGCCCCATAGAAGAGGCATCGTCCTTGTGACTCCTTCGAGTAGCACAGGATCTGAAAAACCTCATGCCTGTGGTTGTAATGTGGTTGCTCCATGTATTAGCTAGCTCTATTGACAGCATAGGATATAACCTGACCTAGTGACAGTACGGTAAAGAATTTTGCCAAACAGGCTTTTGTACCGTGTAGTATCTTCGAAAACAGGATCAGTGGAAGTGAGTGTTTCCTTAACTCTGCAAGAATACTAAAGGACTTGCATCTAAGTAATTCAACCTCAGTCAGGATGTCCAGGCAATATTTCTTGTGAGAGAAGGAGTCCCTCAGTAGTGTGTAAACTTCCATGCCCAGAAAGTAGCGAAATTGACCAAGGCCCTTGGCATGGAAGGATATATCGATATCGGTACCATGTCGATACCGATATATCGCCGATATATCGGCGATATATCGACGCCATATCGCCGACATCGGGATTCAGCTCGCCTTTTTTGCCTGTCGATACCCGATATCGGACATATCGATGATATATCGGTGACCTGTCGATACCGATATATATCGCCGATATATCGGGATACGACCTTCCATGGCCCTTGGTGACAAAGACCTTCTGAAGGAAGGCAGTGGTCTCTAACAGAACTTCATCATCATCACATGTGACAACCATATCATCGGCATAAACAGTAAGTATTGTAGTACCATTTGTTCATCTTCTGACAAAAATAAAGTAGTCAGAGATGCTTCTCTCGAAGCCAAGGGTGCTGATCTCCGTAGTAAGTCTATCGAACCGCGCCCTCAAGCTCTATTTTAGACCATAAATAGCCTTGCGAAGTTGACACACACACTCCCCCTCGACTTCATAACAAGGAAGTTGCATCATTTAAACCTTCTCCTCGAGATCACCATACAGGAAAGCATTCTTCACATCGAGCTAAAAGATAGGTCAGCCCTTGTTTGCTGCCACTGAAAGAATAGTCTGTATGGACTCCATCCATAAAACAGGAGAAAAAGTCTCGAAGTAGTCAACCACATATGTCTGTGTGAGGCCTTTTGTCACAAACCTTACTTTCAATCTGTCAATGGACCCATCTGGAGACTGCTTGGTTGTGAAGGCCCATCTGCAAGACACAGGTCTAGTCCCCTTGGGACATTGTCCAATATCACATAAAGATCACATATCCCTCTAGACGTGAGAGCATATATTTCCTCATTTATTGCCTGTCGCCAGTCATAATCCTGCAAGGAACTATGATGGTCTCTGGGTACAGAAATAATCATGAGAGCATCTACATATCTTTTGTCAGTGCATGATAAGCTAGCATTAGAAGTGAAATAAGACATGGGATGAAAAGTACATTGCCTCTTAGTTCTGTGAAAAGCGATGGGAAGCTCCTGAGGATCATCCGGGACAGTATTGGTGGGGGAACTTGAAGACGGCATATCTGCAACAAAGGGACAGGTAATGGGGCAGGTGGTGGATTAGAAGTATGTTTGCGCTTATACACAATGGGTGACATATTGAGTAAAGAAGCTAGATTATTCAAAGAAGATTACATATGCTTGGATATGATATCGATGCCCAGCAGGATCATAGCACCTGTAACATTTCTATATACAAGAATAGCCAAGAAAGACACATTTAATCGCATGAGAAGACAATTTGTCAGTAGTGTGAAAATTATGAACAAACGTTATACATCCAAAAATTCTCAATGGTAAAGGAAAGGGTGACTCATTTGGATATAACAATGCAAAAGGGGTAGATCCATCTAAAGACGTGGAGCGGACCTTGTTGATAAGATGAACTGCAGTAAGCACGGCATCTTCCCGGTGGGTTTTAAGAACTTTCATCTAAGTGAGAAGAGAGCGAGCAATGTAAAGAAGATGCCTGAGTTTCCTTTCCGCTACCCCCATTTTGTCGGGAGGTATACGGACAGGAGGTTTAATGGATGGTACCTTGGGAAGTAAAGAAGGTTGTCAAATCATGTTGAGTGAATTCCAAGGAATTATCAGAACAAAATATTTGAACAATAGTGGAGAAAATATTTTTGATATAATGAAAGAAATTCTTAGCAATATTATTAATCTCTCAACGTTCCTTTACCAAATAGACCCAATAGGATCGATTGTAATCATCAACAAAAACAGTAAAATACTTATGCTCACTCAGAGTTCGGACCGAACAATCATATATCACAATGGACTAGAGAAAAAGGAACTTCACGATGAGGCTTAGTACGTGCAGGAAAAGATGCTCGATGATTTTTTCCGAACTGGCATGCCTCGCACTCAAAGGGCTTGATCGTAGAGAGTTCAGGGAAGATCATGGAGATATCATTGGCAGAAGGGTGACCAAAGCGGAGGTGCTAGAGAAGAGAATCATCGGAGATAGAAGCCGCGCCAGCAAAACTAGAGTCAAATGGGATGTCGAGGTAGTAGAGGTCGTTCTTCTCATGTCCCCCACCAAAAATCTGTCTCGCCCGGATGTCCTGAAAATAACAGAACTCATCAAAAGTAACCATATAATTAAGTCTGGTATATAACTTCTGAACAGATAATAGACTAAGTGGGAAGGCAAGAGTATAATGCACTCCAGTCAGTCGGAGCTTGGAGGAAAACTCCACAGTGCAAACAGTTGTAACAGGTGAATGGGCCACATTGGCAACCCAAAAAGTTTTCAAAGCGGAAGACGGTTGTGATATGGTAAGCATACTACCTTCTCCCGTCAGATTGTAGAGGCTTCAGAGTCGATAATCCAGACAGGACTGGAGGCAGAGATAGAGTTGGCTATTATACATGAAGTAGTAACCAGACTAGCAGTGGGAGTAGAAGTAGTACTATCATTGGTGGAGGGGTTGGACTCTGCAGTAGTTTCCTTAGACGGACGTATTCAGAAACCGTAAAAGGTACATGTGCTCCACTAGAGTGTTGATCAAGGATGTCCTCAACGTATCATAGGATGCCTCGTACGAAGCTATTTTATAGACATTGTTGGCATTAGAGACCTCGCCCAGCAACGTTTAAATGGATGGTTCAAGCATCCACAGTGTATGCATGGTGGATAACAGGCAGTGGTGGAGTCACGTCCACATCCAAAACTAAAGCCACAGCGATGTTCTGACTCGTAATTGTCTCGATGCTCAACAAGTGTCTCCAATTCCTGCAGATGACCAAAGATGGTCTTAATGGTGGGCAGTGTATCATTTGTCAAAAATTGATCCTTCACAAGCTTGTAGCGTGGACGCAGTTCAGAAAGAAATTGATAGACATGTCATTTTGCAAGTTCTTTGACCTGTTGATCGCAATAGAGTTCCTGAAATAGGCTCGTGAGCAGCAGTCGTACTCGACAAGACTCGAATCTCCCTGAGTAGCGGACCATATCCGCGTGTACATATCCAAGAGTTGAGACTTGGTTGTCTTCTGGGAGTATGAGCATTCAATATTCTCCCACATCGCCTTCGCAGTATCCTTGTAGAGGAGATTTGTTGCAATATTTGGATCGACATTGTTGGTCATCCAAGTAATAACCTAGCAATTGTCAACATACTAGGCATTGTGGTTCTTGACCGTCTCCTAGGGCGGATCCTTTGTAAGAACATAGTTCTTACGTTGACCACTGATGAACACCTTGACAGATCGAGATCACAAGACATAATTCTCAGAGCCTTTCAATTTGATAGAAGGGAGAGTAGACTTCGGACAAAGGAAGACATCAGAGAAACTTTCTGGAGAATTGACTAGGTTATCTCTTTGGCATTCTTTGCGGGAGGAGACCCTACTTGAATATGCCTTTTCTTCTCCCCCTGAGATGGATTGTTGTTGACTTTGATGCCGAAGGTCGCAACCTGATATTATCTTACTTAGACTCCTTATATACATCTCTAGATATAAGGTACTCGACGCACTTTAATGCTCGTCTTTTGATCCGGGAAGGATTACGACACTTAGAATAGTGAATCCAATAAAGAATACTAAGAAGAAGGTAGGGAAGCGGGCGAATATAAGAACGAGACCATTCACAGAGGATCATCAGCAAGAATGCTCTCGTCAGCCGGTAATAGCTATAAAGTGTAGTGATTGGATATACTTCAGAGAGGAATTATTATCTAGCCCACGAGTTTCCCAGAGATAACAAAACCAAGACAGAACTAAGAGAAAGGAAGAGGGGAATTCGACACTATCACAAAAGAAGTTGGGTACACAAGCTTGGTCTCGGTGGACACCATGGTGATCCTGCAGGTCAAGAAAAAGTGACCTAAAAAGAATTTGTTATCTTAGTCAAGCATAGAAGTAACCTATAAATCAAGAATAGAAGTGACCTAGCAGTGCTGGTCGGAGTTCGGGAAGCCCTAGTGTCGTAGAGGAGTGGCTAAGAAGGCCTAATATTGTTGCTCGATCGGGCTAGGGGCCTCTAGCAGCAAGTAGAGGGCCCAAAGGGGGCTCTGTGACACTTTGATGGCAGCCCTCAAGTGTTCGGGAGGGCCCGTAGGGACCGCTAGCAACAAGTAGCGAGCCGTGGGGGCATGCTAGGCTGTTAATCTCGCTGGTGGCAGCCCTCAGAGGCTCCTCAAGCCGTTGGAGGCGATATGGCGTCCCACATGGGCTCCGACAAGGGTCTCCGTAGAGCAGGGGAGCCGCATGTGATGGTTGGCGGCAAGGAGAAGGCCCGCAAGGGGCTTGCGGCAATGAGGAAGCTCGCTGGTGGGGGCTGCCATGAACTGGAGGTGCCCTCGGATGTGCTGGGGTGCGCGTTGTGCATGAGGTAGAGGCCCAAGGGGCCTTGCGTGGTGTTCACCCAATGATCTAGGGCTTGGTGGTGGTGGCGGGATCTAGGTCAGAACAACGGTCTAGGACTGTTGCTCTGATACCATGTGTAAATAATGAAAGAATGCAATGAAATGTATTATTCGGGAGATCTAGGGGTCCTTTTATAGAATGGAACCCTATAGAGCTCATAACCGAGAAAATACATAAGTAGCCTTAGAGGGGTTACAATGAAAGTAAACGCATTTACACAGCATAGAGAAAGCATGCTGCTGCCAAAAGGAGTACACAGCATAGACCAATCATAAACCATCCTTCCCCATTAGTGCAAAGAGGAAGCATGCTGCTGCCAAAAGGAGTACAGCATAGAGAAACAATCTGCAAGCTTGTTCTAGCAGCAATTCCAAGACCATATTCATACATCTTTAATCTGAACTATATTTACATCTTTCACACACGTGTCTGTATGCACACAAACACGTCATATGCACATGCATAGGAACACAGGTATACTATATTTACATCTTTCACATAAGAGTTCCCCCGTCTAGGACATCAATGTAAGTCGGACCTTCGTATACCCTATTCATCCAGAAACTTAAAATGACAGACAACTGCATAAACAAATATATAGCAAATTTAGAATAACTGCGATTTCTGAACAAGAAACTAGTATTTTCTACTGGTGATGGATGAATCTGACCCATTCTTACTTCCATAACCTGGACTTCACATTCACATATGCATTGATGATTTGCAAAAGGGTATCTCCATGATAAATCTACCGAAAAATAAATTACATTAATCAGGTAAGCTACCTAGCCAATTAAACATGTATAAAAGCATTCAATGAAATTTAATTTTAGAAAATGCAACCGCAATCTATTTGACTTCATAGATTCTTCTTTACCAGAAGACTGTCCCTCACAACATGAATGTGAAGGTGATACACATAAATCCAAGAAAGATAAGGCACATATAAGACTATCTAAACTATAAATAATCTTAAGTTTACTTAGAGGTGGATATGTTAATTAATTGCAACAGAAAAGTGAACAACTATATACTCATTTATGTTCACCAATATCATGCACATACCTGATGTGTACCATAGTTTCTCGGATATCCTGCCTGAATTTTTCTTGGAGTCAGACCTGCATTCTTGCATGGCTGTCACTCTTCACGAAGCTCTTCAGTTGCATTTTTTGTGTGATTCTATGTTTGCTCAAAATTTTGTGAAGTTCAAGATCCAGTCCAGCAAAGCTATCTGCAGAGAATAAAAGAAATGTAAGAAAGTACCTAGGACCATCTTGAAATTTAAACATACAACAGAAGCCCATTGTTCCAACTAGAGATTCAGAATTAAAGAGCCAGGTCCCAACAAAAAAACTCATATTTCACGCTATCAGAGCATTTTACCTCCTCAAAGCCAAGGCACTGTAAGACAATGCCGACGCCAATTTTCACGAGGGAAAAGGGCATACTTGTGGGATAAATGTCATTGCTTTCTAGGAAAACGCTTGACATGTTTGAAATGTTTTGAACAAGGGTCGAATGTGAGATATTAGGGGTTTGGAGAGAGCGATCGAATGGGTGGGTCAGATTGCAATCATACAGAGGGGGAGATTCCGGGGGTTTCTTGGCTGTAGAAGGGAGCGGTTTTGATGCGTGAAATCTCAGGTGGCACAGGGTTTATGGCTGGGTTCTCAGGCAGAAGTTGGGTGGTTGACAGTCATCCTGGGACCCCAGGCGAAGGCGATGGTGGCTCTAGGCTTCTGTGGGCCCTTGTTTTGGGGGCAACGGCGACGATAATGCTTCCAAAACCTCCTGCAGGTCAGGCAATAAGTATACACATCCCTCTAGAATATCACATAATGTTTTGGGGCAACGGCGACGATAATGTTTTGGGGGCAACGGGTCTAGTCCCCTTGGGACATTGTCCAATATCACATAAAGATCGCACATCCCTCTAGAAGAGAGAGCATATATTTCCCCATTCACTACATGCAAGGTTTGATAAAACTAAAGGCGGAACGAGGTGTTTTCCTCGGAATCGAGGCGAGGCGTAAGCATCGGTTTATAGAGAAAACTATGCATATGTTTTCTGCCCAACATATAATACTTGACTCTATAAGATATGATGAAATAATAGAGATAAGAACTCCAAAATATAAGATTGAACAACATCATATCTTTTTCTACAAATTTTCATCCAATCAAAAAAGGAATTTGTCATCATTGTGAAGAATTAGACAATACATATCTATTTGAAATATTATTGTAATTAAAAGTACGATTAAATATACGTAGAAGAAATTTATGTTGTATCTAACATATAATATATCATCGCAAGAGAAAGCGTGAATCCTATCCATTTCGAACAAATCTTTGAAATATTATTGTAATAAAAAGTACAATAAAATATATGTCGAATTGTTGATATGCCTTGAATCCTAACCATCTGACTATTGTTGAAGAATTGTGTATTTACCCCTCCTATCGTACCATACCCCAACAAGACGGCGGTCTCGCTACCCGGTCAACAAGCCTAGGGGGTCTAGGGGGGAGCAAGTGCGCCCCCTGCAGGGGTGTACAGGCAGCGCCCCCGGCAAAAATTTTCAAGAGCGGTTCTATTTATATTCAGGTATATAGATCCTTCTATTTTAAGCACAAAAGAAACATCAGATTTAGGCATAATTAATAGTTAGACGTAATTAATAGTAAATATGAAGCATTTTGATGAAATAGTTAGACATAATTAATAATAAATATGAAGTTATGGGCACGAAAGAAACATTTGATTTAGGCATTTAACCAGAGAAGAGGATCATCAGAGATAGAAGCCGTGCCAACAAAACTAGAGTCAGATGGGATGTCAAGGTAGTAGAGGTCGTTCTTCTCATGTCCCCCACAAAAAATATGTCTCGCCCGGATGTTCTGAAAATAACAATATAACTCGTCAAAAATAATCATATAATTAAGGCTGGTACATAGCTTATGAACAGATAATAGACTAAGTGGGAAAGCAAGAGTACAATGAACTCCAGTCAGTCAGAGCTTGGAGGAAAACTCCACAGTACCAGTGGTTGTAACAAGTGAATGGGCCACATTGGCAACCCGAACAGTCTTCACAGCAAAAGACAGTTGTGATATGGTAGGAAGAATACCTTCTGACGTCAGATGTGTAGAGGCTCCAGAGTCAATAATCCAAATAGGGCTGGAGACAGAGACCGAGTTGGCTCTGAAGCAGTAACCAGACTAGCAGTAGGAGTAGAAGTAGTACTATCATTAGTGGAGGGTCTGGACTCTGCAGTAGTTGCCTTAGACGGGCGTATTCAGAAGCCGTAAAAGGTGCATGTGCTCCACCAGAGTGTTGATCAGGGGTGTCCTCAGAGGTATCATAGGATGCCTCATATGAAGCTATTTCATAGGCATTGTTGGCATTAGACTGTATGCTAGACTTCGCTCATCAATGTTTAGATGGATGGTTCAAGCATCCACAGTGTATGCATACTGGATAATGGGCAGTGATGGAGTCACGTCCACGTCCACGTCCACGTCCACGGCTAAAGTTACGACGATGTCCTAACTCGTAATTCTGTCAACCTTTGTTCCTTGACGATACATAGTGGGTTGTAGTACGCAGATGGCATGGTGGAAGGACGCTCAAAGAGTGTCTCCAATTTTTGCAAATGACCAAAGATGGTCTCAATGGTGGGCAGTGTATCAGTTGTCAGAAACCGATCCTTCACAAGCTTGTAGCGTGGATGCAGTTCAGAAAGAAATCAATAGACATGTCGTTCTGCATGTTCTCTGACCTGTTGATCGCAACATGCTGGTTGGAAAATGATGAGTTCCTCAAATAGGCTCGTGAGCAGAAATAGTACTCGACAAGACTCGAATTTCCCTGAGTAGCGGACCAGATCCGCGTGTATATATCTGAGAGTTGAGACTTGGTTGTCTTCTTGGAGTATGTGCATTCAAGATTCTCCCACATCGCCTTTGCAGTATCCTTGTAAAGGAGACTTATCGCAATATTTGGATCGACATTGTTGGTCAAGTCATCCAAGTAATAACCTGGTAATTGTCAACATACTAGCTATCGTAGTTCTTGACCGACTCCTAGGGCGGATCCTTTGTAAGAACATAGTTCTTACGTTGACCACCAATGAACACCTTGACAGATCGATATCACAACACATAATTCTCGGAGTCTTTCAATTTGATAGGAAGGGAGAAGACATCAAAGAAACTTTTTGGAGAATTAACTAGGTTATCTCTTTGGCATTCTTTGCGAGAAGAGACCCTACTTGAATATACCTCTTCTTCTCCCCCAAGGATGGATTGTTGTTGACTCTGATGCTGAAGGTCGCAACCTTATATTATCTTATTTAGAACCCTTAAATACATCTCTAGATATAAGGTACTCGATGCACTCTAAAGCTCGCCTTTTGATCCAGGAAAGATTCTGACACTTAAAGTAGTGAATCCAGTAAAGAATACTAAGAAGAAGGTAGGGAAGCGGGCGAATACAAGAACGAGACCATTCATAACGGATCATCGGCAAGAGTGCTCCCAAGAGTGCTCCCGTCAGCTGGCGATAGCTATTAAGAGTAGCGATTGGATATACTTCAGAGAGGAATTATTATCTAGCCCACGAGTTTCCTAGAGATAACCAAACCAAGACAGAACTAATAGAATGGAAGAGGGGAATTCGACACTATCACAAAAGAAGTCGGGTACACAGGCTTGGCCTCGGTGGATGCCATGGTGATCGTGCACATCAAGAAAAGTGACCTAGAAAGAACTTGTTATTTCAGTCATGCATAGAAGTGACCTAAATCAAGAATAGAAGTGACCTAGTAGTGCTAGTCGGAGTTCAGGAAGCCCTAGCATCTTAGAGGAGCAGCTAAGAAGGCCTAATGTTGCTGCTCGATCGGGCTATGGGCCTCTAGCAGCAAGTAGAGGGCCCATAGGGGGCTCTGTGACACTTAGATGGCAGCCCTCAAATGTTAGGGAGGGCCCGTAGGGACCGCTAGCAGCAAGTAGCGGGCCCGTGGGGGCTTGCTAGGCTGTTGGGCTCGCTGGTGGCAGCCCTCAGAGGCTCCTCAAGCCGTTGGAGGCGAAATGGCGGCCCACATGGGTTCCATCAAGGGTCTAGGTAGAGCAGGGGAGCCGCATGTGACGGTTGGCGGCAAGGAGAAGGCCCGCAAGGGGCCTGCGGCAAGGAGGAAGCCCGCTGGTGGGGGCTGCCGTGAACTGGAGGTGCGACCGGATGTGACCGCTGCACTGATACCATGTGTAAATAATGAAAGAATACAATGAAATGTATTATCCATGAGGTCTAGGGGTCCTTTTATAGGGTGGAACCCTAGAGAGCTCATAACCGAGAAACTACATAAGTAGCCCTAGAGGGGTTACAATGAAAGTAAACGTAAATGCGTCACTAACAAAGAGGAAGCATGCTGCTGCCAAAAGGAGAACACAGCATAGAGCAACAATCTGCAAGCTTGTTCTAGCAGCAATTCCAAGACCATATTCATACATCTTTAATCTGAACTATATTTACATCTTTCACACACGTGTATGTATGCACACAAACACGTCATATGCACATGCATAGGAACACAGGCATACTATATTTACATCTTTCACACAAGAGTTCTCCCGTCTAGGACATCGATGTAAGTGAGACCTTCATATACCCTATTCATCCAGAAACTTAAAATGACAGACAACTACATAAACAAATATATAGCAAATTTAGAATAACTGCGATTTCTGAATGAGAAACTAGTATTTTCTACTGGTGATGGATGAATCTGACCCATTCTTACTTCCATAACCTGGACTTCACATTCACATATGCATTGATGATTTGCAAAAGGGTGTCTCCATGATAAATCTACCGAAAAAATAATTACATTAATCAGGTAAGCTACCTAGCCAATTAAACATGTATAAAAGCATTCAATGAAATTTAATTTTAGAAAATGCAACCGCAATCTATTTGACTTCATAGATTCTTCTTTACCAGAAGACTGTCCCTCACAACATGAATTTCAAGGTGATACACATAAATCCAAGAAAGATAAGGCAGATATAAGACTATCTAAACTATAAATAATCTTAAGTTTACTTAGAGGTGGATATGTTAATTAATTGCAACAGAAAAGTGAACAATATACTCATTTATGTTCACCAATTTCATGCACATGCCTGATGTGTACCATAGTTTCTCGGATATCCTGCCTGAATTTTTCTTGGAGTCAGACCTGCATTCTTGCATGGCTGTCACTCTTCACGAAGCTCTTCAGTTGCATTTTTTGTGTGATTCTATGTTTGCTCAAAATTTTGTGAAGTTCAAGCTCCAGTCCAGAAAAGCTATCCGCAGAGAATAAAAGAAATGTAAGAAAGTACCTAGGACCATCTTGAAATTTAAACATACAACAGAAGACCATTGTTCCAACTAGAGATTCAGAATTAAAGAGCCAGGTCCCAACAAAAAACTCCTATTTCACGCTATCGGAGCGTTTTACCTCCTCAAAGCCAAGGCAATTTTCACGAGGGAAAAGGGCATACTTGTGGGATAAATGTCATTGCTTTCTAGGAAAACGCTTGACATGTTTGAAATGTTTTGAACGAGGGTCGGATGTGAGATATTAGGGGTTTGGAGAGAGCGATCAAATGAGTGGGTCAGATTGCAATCATACAGAGGGGGAGTTTCCGGCCCCCGGGGGTTTCTCGGCTGGAGAAGGGAGCGGTTTTGATGCGTGAAATCTCAGGTGGCAGAGGGTTTATGGATGGGTTCTCAGGCAGAAGTTGGGTGGTTGACAGTCATCCCGATGGTGGCTCTAGGCTTCTGTGGGCCCTTGTTTTGGGGGGCAACGGCGACGATAATGCTTCCAAAACCTCCTGCAGGTCAGGCAATAAGTATACACCCTGCTCTAGCGAGAAAAGGGGATCTTGAATGGATGGGGTAATCACTAGGGAGGATGGTGGTGCTGGCAACGGTATGGACGATGGTGGGGTGTTAGGACCGGCATTGATGGTGGTGGGGATGCTGGGGCAGGTAGTGGTGTTGATGATGCTATGTTTGTTGAAGGGATTGATGAAGGGTAGCAGTCCCGGAAGATGTGAAAGAGACAATACGCCAAGGGGGAACAGCATCAGTGATGCTTCTGCAGAAGTGGTAGCTTGCACTTTGTAAAAGATTGCAAGGGGAGTTATTGGTCTTCGGTGTGGTGTGGCGGGTCATAAGAGGATGGAGTGTGCGATGAGGGGCATCTGGAAGAGGAGGGTGGTGAGGACGCAACATCCATCGATGGTGTTCTGATTAGGGAAGGTTGTGACATCACGGTGGAGGAGGCCTTACATGGTTTTGTTCAGGTTTCGTCACAGATGTGGCGAGAATTGGCCCAAGGTTATGTTTGAGGGGTCTATTCGACGTGGAGCTTCCGAGGATGCTTGGAGACCTTATGGAGGACATGTCAGCGAGCATTTCTTGGAGGTGGCCACAGTTTCACAATGGTGTGGATTTGAGTGCCTGCTGCTTGTTTCATTGAAGGGTCCAATTCCTATGCTTTGCGACAATGAAGGTAGCTCTCTCCCAACTAGGAGAGGTAGTGGCAGTGGTGCAGAACGGTCTTCGGCTGAGAGAGTTTTTCAACCTTGTGGCAGAATTGAAGGGGATTGCTCAAGCAGTTATGTCGCATTTGGAGTTCCAGATTGGGTGTACTGCCTTTTAGTTGGAAGTGGATGTTCTTCTAGCAATTGTGCAAGCACTAGCGATGAAGATGGTGATGGAGGAGACTTTATTGTGGATCAGAGTACTTGAGAAGTGGTGCGGTCAGCAGAGAAGCTGAGGGGCTTCACTTCCTCAGGTAGTGAAATATAATGAGCCAAGGGATCAGTTGGTGAGCACGCGAAGTTCGGTTTCATTTGGTACTAGGGGTGGGCCATCAAGGAGTGGAATGGTAGGGATCCGCACGTCTCCAGGGTTCTGCCATGTCAATTCTCTCCCCCAAGCTATGGAGTTGGCCATTTAAACAGAGAATCATGAAGAGAAGCTGAAACAATTTGTTATGGGTGGGTGTATGGTTGAGGTGGCCAAGGCGCTAGCCCCGATGGTCCAACAGGTGCTTGTGGGCATTCCTATTAGTGTTAACGAGCAAAGTACCAAGGGGTTGAGGCCAAGAAGGGCAAAATGGTCCTCGACTAGGAGCCGAGTAGGATGGCAGTAAAGGGGAGGGTGTGGAGGCAAAACAAGAAAGGGCTCTACAGATGTTCCAACCGATGACGCAACAAGCTAAGGAGGTTGCCTAGGAGGTAAGAGGTCTAGTGGTAGATGAAGAAACTCGTGTAGATGAACTATGGAGGCAACATGACGGGACCAGGTTGCGGAGTGCAATGTGAAACTTGTTTTGGCAAGGATGATCGCCATGGTTATCGGACGAGGTATATCTCCTAGAACATCCAAGGTGGACAACTAGACAAGAGGAGGGAGGTGGAAAATCTAGTGGACAAGCGGCGGGCCTACAAGGTCTACATGCGAGAGACAAAATTGGCTAGTTAGGATACCTTCGTATAGAAGTTGATGCCCCAACAGCACTCGAATGGTGTGCTTTTCTTGTTATATGTAGTGTATATCCCAATGAAGCTCCGGTTGTTGTGGATATGTGGGATGAACTATGGTGGTGCGTGCCCATTTTCTTGAGCTCTGGTTGTTGGCAGGTGGCAACTTCAATGTCACTTTGTCTGGTGTCGACCGTCCCCAGAAAGAGGAGGTGTAGATCCTGGTTCCCCTTATTTGCAGACTTTGTGGGGGATATGACGTTGGAGATTATGGATGCTATGAAATCCCTTTACATTTGGTGGAATTCGTCGTCATGGTCCAGCATGGACCACTTCCTTGAGTCTGTGGAGACGTTGAAGATGTTTCTCTGACATTTGTCCTCTCTTTTCCATGGTCGTATTTTGACCACACATCTATCTACTAGGACTATGGAAGGGGTTACCTTGTGGGTGGCCGATTTCTCTTTGAGCTGTCGCGGTTGGCGGAGGATGGCTTCAGGGAGCAGGTGTCATGTTGGTTGGAGATTTCTGTGATTGGACTAGCATCCCAAATGATGACGATGAAGTTAGAGGCTTTACATAGAATGTTGACGACGAGAAACGTGGACCCGATTTTTGGAATGCAAGGAGCGGGCTCATGAGGATACAGTTTACTTGCACACTCTCGAGGACACCACAGATCTGGTGAAGGAAGAGAAAATGTCTAGGAGGGAGCATCATCAAATCTTGCTTGAGGATGATAAGAAGTGGAAGGTGGAGTGGTGAACACATTCCAATCAATTGTAGTTGAATGAGGGGAATGCCAACACTTATTATTTCCATATTACGGCAACTTGATTCATTCGATTAAGGTGGGTGGATAAGTAATTGAAGATGATCTGACTATTAGGAATGATGTGGTTGGTCATTTTTGTGACCTGAGCAGTTGGTCCTCGATAGTGGTACATGACAGGATAGTATGGATGAGTCGAGACTCTCGAGGGTGCAGATTTCTGACTTGGTGAGACCTTTCCCTGTGAGGGAGATTCGTGTGACAGTGTTCGCTTTGAATGTTGATGACTCATTTGGACTAGATAGCTTTCCAATCTTCCTTCAAGATTATGGGGCCCGGTTCGATAGGAGATCATTGTGGTTGTCAAGAAGATGCGACAGGTGAATCAGGGCATTAAGCGTCTGAATCGATCCTTTCCTTTTTCCTAAGAAGGGTGTGGCATGCCAAGTGGAAGATCTTCAGCATATTGCTTTATTTAATGTTGTTTACTTGATTGTGGCAAGGGACTTAGCAAATCGGCTCCACGTGGTAGTGGACTCCATCACTACGCTCACGCAGACAGTGTTTATTCCTAGCAGATACAAGATGGATAAAGTGACGATGGCTTCAGAACTTGTTGCAAACATGAGGTGGAGGAATGTGACAATGGTATACTTTGGAATGTTGATTTTTCCCAGGTGTGCGATTATGTGGAAGATTGATATTTCCAAGACATGCAAGAAATACATGTATCTAAGTCTGAAAATGACTCAAAATAGATCTAAATGGAGGCAGCGAATCCATGTAGCCGACCCAACTTAATGTGAGATGAGGCTTTGTTGTTGTTGTATGATTGTGTGCGTTGAAAATTCATATGGGCTCCCCTTTCGCTAGGGACATCCCGTTGAGTAAATTAACTAGATGAAGAGATGGGTAACTACTAGATTAGTAAGAAAGATCGATCAATACGGCTAGGACCTGAAATAAGATAATGTCATAGCAAGATCCTCATATATCTTCGTGTTACATATGCATATAAAGATTGAGACTTTACATGTGGCTATTACAAAAGTATTCTTTCTTCTTTTTTGTGTTGTCCATAATTTTCAGCTTGTCCTTCATCATTTGGCTTTGCCATCCTTGTTAAAACAAGTGTTTGAAAGGCCCTAAATGTCAGTTTCGGTCAGCATTTCGGTGACCAATTCGATCGAAATTTCGATCATTTCGGCCATTTTTTGTACTAGGGCCTCCATATATCAGTCATTTCGGCCATTTCCGTCGAATTTCGATTTCGACAGGATATCGATATTCGACCGAATTTCGCTGAAATTTGAGGCCATGTGTTTGATTAGCTAAATCTTCTCTTTTATCTTTCATTCTGCATATATTTCTCTTTTATGCTTAATGCTTAGGCTCGTTTGGTTGCAGGGTCGGGCAGGGTTGGGTTGGCCCAACCCAGGGTACCCCTCCTTCCAACCCTCCCAATCCTCCTCACAGTTTACTATTCACAGGGTTACTCCAATCCAACCCAACTCTGCCCAACCCTGCAACCAAACGAACCCTTATAGTGAAACAATCATGAAATCAGCAGTACTATGTAAAAAATGGTGAAGCCTTCTCCTGCTATAAGTAGGGTTGGCTACATGATGAATTCTTTCTCAAATCCATGTTAAAAGATTCGACTATTTTTTGTTGTCGATTGTTTAACACAACCCCCATACTCAAAAAAATTATCATCAAAACAACAATATATTTAGCATGCATACAAGGGTCCAACATGAGCAACCACATTTTCAACGATGATTTTTTTATGATGGAAGATCACACTGTTTCTAGGAAGTCAAAGTGCCCAAATAAATGCCATGGATTTCACTAATTCCACACATAATATGAAACAAGCCACACCAAGAGAACCATAAAAGTCAGCCACACACGTGGAATCAATACACTTAACTACTGTATTTCGCCAGACATCTCTAGCCAAAGAACATGGTGTCAATGGAGTATCATATGAAGGACGGGGGAAAGTCAATTTCATGGGTGAGCATTAACTATAACCCCCATTATTCAAGCCATCAAAATCTCATCTTGGTATTATTTTGATCTAGCTATGGGCACGGTAGTTTGAGGCTCTTGATGGGATACTTGGGAGGCATTGGAGGAAGGGCCGTCAATTGATGACAAGTCCAACAAGGACATGTATGACGACAAGTAAGTGTGTACTACATTAACAATGTCACTGACATCCTCCTCACCCTCACCTTCCAACATGTTGCCACCATTACCATGACCAATAGGGTCAACCCAACAAGGGGCGTACGCACAGTCACAAAGCTCATGCAATGCATTCGATCAAAAGACTGATGGTCGGGTACCTGGTGCTCGGGTTCACATATGATATCGAGGATCTAACGGAAGACGATAGTGCGAGAGGGGTTGGGGAGGTGAAGATTGAGAGTATAGGAAGAGATGGAAATGAGGATAAGAGGAAAATAAAGAAGATGGTGGAGCAAGGATGAAGGAAAAATGGCGGCAGGGGTTTAAATATTGCAAGTTTTGAGGCATGTCTTTTAAATACTATAGTAGTATTTTAGTCCTTTAGTTTAAACCTAACAGTTTGACCAGTGGGCGCTAACAATTGGGATGTATGGCATACGACAGACATTTTCCAAGGTCTTGAAGTAAATATGAAGCACGTGGGATTACTATGAAATTACATAGTTATACAAAGGCACAATATCCCTTTTTTTAAAAGAGAAAGGAAAGGAGAACTTTCAGAAGGGACAAATAGGAACATAAAGCAAGTATGTATAGTGGTGGTATTGTAGATAGGAGCATAGATCTGTTCTACAAAAGCCAAGGAGCCTCTTAAATGTGAATCGTCATCAGAGAAATGAGGAATAATGTCCAAGCGTATACATTCTTGAGGAAAACTAAGCTTGTTGTTGTGTAAATGGAGACTTGTGATGTTATAATTGTTACCTCAAAACCAGTTGTAACAGTGTTAATCACACCAATCCCAGTCTGTTTCTGGCATTCTATAATATTAACATAATACTGCCATATAAACACAGCTTGACAACTCATTCATGAATCATGGTAAACTAAGGTCAAATCATATAAATTTTACTCTTCAGAGAAATGCCATGCAGTTTGTGAAGCCCTATTCATCAACTACAAGCACTAATCAATGTACTCCTTTCTTAGATACTAGTAGCTGTTTTATAATCCCTAACCAGAAGCATTTAATCAGTTGCGGGTGACGTCGCACATATCTGACGGTCTTAAAAGAGAAAAAGTTGGCTTTTTAAATATGAGATCAATATACAGCATAGAGAAGCTTGAAATAGCTCCTTAGATCTGCTAACGAGAATATTTCAGATGCATCAAAGAAATTATTCAACATTTTCTGATATTGCTAGACACCAATATGACAGCATGTGCATGAAAAAAAATACTTCTCGAAAAATAAGAAAAAAATGTATGGAAATCACAAAAGATAGATTCTTACCCAGTTTATGCTATGAAAAGTGTGCATCTTTTTCGAGATGAATTGGGTGGGAAGCTTCAAAACATTTGCCTTGTAACTGTCTGATTTGCAGAGACCTATGCATCCAATAATGGTTGTAAATTGTCTATGCCCATTTCACTATTGAACGGCTCAAGTTTTTCTGAGGCTTTCCTCTTGGCAGCTACTCCTCTTTTCAGGGCTGCCACATAAATTCCTCAGGCATCAGAAAACCTCATGTGCTGGCTTAACATGTCTATCAATAATGTACAAGAAAATGCACTTGGGATAGCTCCCAAAGAAATCATCGAAGTAAAGACATAGGCAGCAGCATCGATTCACCCCTCAATGCAGAGAACACGTATAACAACATTAAAAGTCATCATTCTTGGGGAAAGCCCCATTTTGATCATATCTAATAGAAAGGTCATAGCCTGTCCTATCTATCCTGCACTAGCAAGAGCTTGAACCAGTAAGCAATGTGTATAAGGATAAAGTGCGTATCTCATTTCCATGATCAATCTCTTGGACATCATCTATTTTTCTTTCATTAGCTATCAATTGCCAGCACATAACTCTCAAAAGGGCATTTGATGCCTTCTCATCAACACGAAAACCATTTTCTATCATCTTCCTGTATATCTCAAATGCTGACGAAGTTTTATGGAACCTCAACTGCCCTTGTAACAAAGTGTTGTAACTAACAATATCTGGTGAGCAGTCTTCCCTCTCCATTCTGTCCAGCAAACAAGAGCCTTCCCGTGGCCTCCCCTCTTTGCAGTAACCATTTATCAATGCATTAAATGTAACTACTGTCGGCTTCGATCCCATCTTCAGAGCATCATCATACAGCTCGATCGCCTCATCAGATCTTTCCACCTTACAAAACCCGTCAATGACTGTAGTAAAGGAATAAATGTCAGGACTCTTTGAACAGTCCCTCATCTTCCTCAGAAGTCCCAGTGCATCCTCTATCCTTCCCACGTAACACAGTCCATTCAACGGGCAATTGTCAGTTCTGACAATTGGCTTGCAACCAATCCGACCGATACAAACACCTCCAATGCCTTCTGCACTCTACCCCTTTTGCAGAAACAGTCGATCAAAAACTTGTCAATCACGACATTTGGTATGGAACCGCTCCTTAACATCTTATCCATAACCTCTTTAGCATACTCGGGCTCATTCCTCCTGCAAAAACCTTGAATAGCAACCGAGAATGAGAAAGAATCCGATGATAAGCCGTGCAAAAGGAGGTCGTTGTACAATTGAATGGCTGCTTCCAAGTTACCATCTTTCATGAAACCAAGAAGTGCCCTATTGAAATCGGAAACAGATTGGAGCTTACCATCATAATCGAATGACCGGTCTTTGTTACTGATTCTATTAATCTCGCATGCAGTAAAGCACCCACCTTTCTTGGCGAAGTCGACGCATTTACGTCTCTTCTCCATAGCAGAAGTGCAGTCAGGACTATGAACGAGTTCCACAGCCCAAGATTCGTTCTTTCCACCGACCCGTGACCGGAAATCTTCTCTGGAACTAGGAACTGGCGAGTACTCCGTGATTTTTGTGGGTATACCCGGACGTGATTGGAACACTCCGATGATCTGTTCTTTCTGAAGAAAGGGTGTCTGCGGGAAGGGGGTTTGGAGTGGAAAATTGGAGAAGGTTGTAATAGAATGTGGAGACGGAAAGGTTGAAGAAGGAGCGAATAGAGACGAAGGCAGTGCAGGGAGGAATGAGATATTTGCGTGGTGAGAGGAGGATATTGTGTCTATCCACTGTTCCTCGTCCAATATTAAGTTCAAGTCAGTGCAGACACTACTTTGAAGGAGAAAATTGGTGTATTGTAGGAAAATATGATTGCTTGTTCCTTCAAGAGGTAAGTCTCAAAAAAATAATGATGGAAAATATAAATAACTTTACATTGATTGTATTGTAGTTGACATCTAATATTGTATAAAATGTTAATAAAAGTTAGAGTTTACTGTGATTGAAGTAGCGAAAAAGGTTGGATGTATTGTAAATAACAAACTTAAACAATCTAGTCAATATGTTCAACTTGTGCTAAGCTTTTAAAATGATTTTTGTTAAGCGCGCGAAAAAGATGATGCCTCCTTTAGAAAGATCATATAGATTTATACTGAAATATATGCTGGAAGTTTGGCATAATCATCTCATGAATTCGGTGTAATTCTCTCTCTCTCTCTCGCTATCTTCATCTTTTTTTATTGGTATCATAACCGAATCTCGTGGAATCATTTGACATTACATTACTATAGATGTGGTGTAATATGAACTAAGTGATTACTCAAACTTATTTTGAACATTGGTAAATATAATCGTAGCTATCGTCAATACACTAAAAAATACGTTATGACATTGTAGCTTGGGATATTGGAATTTCAATATCTGCAAGTTGAGTTATGGTACGGAAACTTGTCCTTAATAAGTTGAATATAGATTGGATTGGCCAAATATACAACAAATAAATACCTTCAGCTGGGATAATATTAATTAATCAACTAACAAAGAAAGTTGTGTATAATAGGATTGGAAAAGTAATATCTCAAAGGTTATGTTGCAACGACAATATGCAGCATCAGATTTCATAATTGTTGCAAATAAAATATTGATTTATATGGCTTAATCATCATACAAAATTAGATATCAAAATTAGGGTAGCAACAGAATTATGACAATGATGTGTTTGTTGCCATTGCTCTTGGAACAAAAAAAACTTGATGCATATAATGCATGTTAAATCTTAATTAAAACATTTATTACATTGTGACAACCAAAAGTTCATTGAAAAAAAAAGAATTCGTTATATTGTCATGTCATTTATTTACTTTTGTTACTGATATATGTAAAAAAGAGTTATAACTTTATCATTTTTATTTTACCTTTTTCCCAAATTTTTCTTGTAATAATGTATTTTGAAACAATATGTGTAGGTTTATAACATGATGGTGACACGCAAAGTCCATTTGACTTGCCCTGCTAAGAATGCTTTTACACAAGTCACGTAAATTAAGCACATTGGTGAACATTGGATAACCATTACTAGGTAGTTCAAGAGAGGAGAGTCATTCTCTTAGAGATGCAATGATGATGGGTCTAAAAAGAAAAATCAATACTCAACTCACACAAGTAGAAAAGCCGGCGCTAAGAAAAGACTTGACAAGAATAAAAAGATAGTGGAGATGGTGTCAATAATTTGAAAACTAGAGATGAGAACCTCATAATGAAGTCAATATTGTGAGTTTGGCACAAAAAAGGTGGTGAATTGCATAATAGATAATATTCTATGTAGAAATTAAAGATTAAAAATTAATCAATCAAATTAAATAAATATAGTAGAAGAAATGTAAACTATATTTGGCATGTCGATATCAAAGTAGACCATTACCAATAAATTTTCATTCTAGGATAATTCGTTTACTCTCTTTGGTGATTGCTTTTACCATTCACGTTGCTTGAGATTGAGAGTAGCATCTCACATACAACTTATACTCTTCTTTGGAAAAATCCTCAAGGAGGACTTTATCTCCCACGGAGAAAGTAACCCATAGTTTAGAGTACTTAAATTTAAAGTTTAAAAATAAAAGTGCATCGTTAGTACTATTTTAAATACATAAGTTTACTTGGTCTTAGATGAATTGAAGCAAAGCTTCAGATGCTCGATAGAGATAGATGGAACTTGAGATCATAAAAGAGCACTCGAGAATACAAATTAGTACTTAAAAAACATGAGAGCTCATGAACTTAGGTTTTTGCTCACACAAATGTAGCTCAAAGCTTCACTTAGATTTGTAGGAACAAAAGTATATGTGTCATGTCATGAGACAAGACTTATGCGCCTTATTTATTAGCTTGGGAAGGCTTGGTAGCTATTTAAATATACTAATTCAGGTTAGGCAACCAATGGCTAGATTGGAAATAACCTATCTCGGAACAAATTAATTGACTAATAAAATGATTATTTTGGTGAATTTTAATTTAGTCGCCTAGCACAAAATTAGCCAACTGGAAGATTTGATGAACTTGAAAATTAGTACTAACACTCCAAAATTTGATCATTGAGGCGAGAAAAATTAGCATGTAGAAATTTTTGACTAGTTGACTGAAAAGCAGAGGCATTAAACATGTTTATTAGAAAAAGATTTAATCCATTGTGATCTAAGGTGGTCGATAGATTTTGTAGTCAATTGAAGAAAAATTTTAAGAAGAAAAAACAAAATCAGTTGAGTTTATATTTTCAAGGTTACTCAACTGATGAACTCAAAAATTGATTAAAGGTGGGTTCGTCGATCAAAAAATGATTGTCAATTGATTTGATTTTTGATGAAAGTTCTTATGCATTAAGAATATATTAAAATCTTAATATTTTTTTGACAAAATAGAAACTATGTAAATGCTCAATCAGCTTCATTTACTATTTACTTCATTCTTTAACTCTAGACTCTTTAAGTTTCTAGGGGATTTATATTTTAATTTTGGTCTTCATGAATCATGCATGTTTATTTTGATCGGTTATGAATTCATTGTTTTTTTCTTCGGTTTTATCCTTCCATCATTAAGTATTTTCTTCCTTAAAGTTAACAATATTACAAAAGAAATATATAAACTAAATAGTTATCATAAGTAATTAATATTCGTGTCTTCTTTTGTTAGTGATAAAAAAAATTGTATTTGTTTTTAAAAGTCTTTTAATCTTGTATGATTTTTTCTCCTTCTTATTCAAGTACCTCAAGTATCTAAGTTATTTCTTCTATTTTTATTCATTATCAAAAGATACACATTTTTATCTCTCGGTGTTTTTGACCAAGGTTGTTATCATTTATTCTTAACCGTGTTATACTTTTCATCCTTAAGAATATTTTACTCTCCCTCCGAGTTCTTTTTTCTCACATTTTAATTTTCTTTCTTCCCCCTCCCCATGTTCTCTTTCTTTTCTGTATATATTTTCTTGATATCAAGCATACTTCATCTAAGAAGGATTTTTTCTTCTAACCCATAATTCAAGTTCTTTTTCACATCTTTTGATTTTCTTTATTCTCCCTCACTAATTGCTCTTTCTTTTCTTATATTTATTCGAATATCAAGCATATTTTAGTATTTGCTTGATACCAAAGGTGATTAATGACCAATGTTAGATGTAACTACAATATTTCTCATGCAAGGTCATGTAGTTGCAAACTTATTGTCTTCTTGGATAAGAAAATATTTCAATCGTTACTTTTCAAAAAAAATACTTCAATCGTTTAATGGTTTATCAAATATTTCAGCAAGGTGTTCTTTTAACATATAATTTTTGAAAGTTATATCTGATATCAATGTATTATATTCTTGATTGTAGTATACAACTTTTAGATAAGTTAATTGCTCTAGTGTTAGTATACAAAATTTTACCTATGTCTTTTTTAAATCAAAGTCATTTAGTATTTTCTTCATCTACACCATTTTTTAGCACATAAGAGAGGTAAATATATATTCAGCTTCTCCTATTAACATGCCGACATTATTTTAAAACCATGTGAATATTGCATTTATAAGGAAGTAGCACCATCCATTGTTGAATCACTATATGCTTTTTGTGGAGAAAAACTGAGAATCGGATTAAATAAATTTATTCATGGGTTAGGATTTCTTATATAGCATGAAACCTAAGTCCCAATAGATGGTAATTACACAATAATCCATGAAATATTACAAATAGAAATAGAGAGTGAGAAAAAACTAAAATGAGAAACCACATCATTGGTTGTATTTGTCAAATGACGTCAGCACTCCCTTTTAAGTTAGAGCATATTTGTCGATCAATCCCAACTTGGAAGTCAACAATTATATGTGTTTCCTTGGAAGTGCTTTATGAATATATCCACAAGTTGAAATTTTTATAAAAATGTGCGGAATAGTGATCTTCTCTCATTTTATAGGGGCCTTGAATAAAACGGTGGTCCATGTCAATATGCTTAGTCTGCTCAAGGAAGACATGATCGATGGCAACATACGTAGCGAACTTGTCATAGTAGAGGGGAACAAAAGTAGTTGCAGGGAACCCAGGTTCTTGTAGAAAAAGATGAGATACATGGGACAAGTGATCCCATATGTGGAACGAGCCATTGCTATGTATCATGTATCTGCACTTGATCTAGACATTATAGTATATTTATTGCTTTACTACATAACAAGGTTTCCACATAAAATTATGGTGAAAACAGTAGGAGATTGCTTGTGCTCATGAAAACTAGCATAGTCAGCATCAACACAAGATATGAAATCAGAAGAAGATATCTTTTCATGGAGAATCATTTAGATATCAAAGGACTAAAAGAATACCATGTCTATAGTTGTAGTAAGGCTTCTCCATATATTGAAATAAAACTACTAATGGTTGGCTAGTTGGCCATTATTCTTATGATGGCTCACTGACGCATGTTGGATTTTCCGAAATCATATGGTAGGATGAGTGATTACCCGATGGTGAAGAAAAGAAAAGTAAACAAGTATGGTAATTTAGAAAGCTCATTATATTAGAAAATTTCAATTTCTTCATAACATCCATTATTTCTCTTTTCTGTTCATTCTATTCCGCCTCAAGGATTAATTCATATGGTATCACCTCAACTATCACAAACTCTGAAGCAATGTATATATCATGATTGGAGATTGCCTTGAACTAATTTTATGTTGCTACACATTGCCTCATTGAACTTTCCAATGCTGCCCTGACAAAATTTTCTTTATTTTGTTATTCATGATCTTTAAATCCTAGGTCTGTCTATTAAAGAAACACACCTTCCTCAAGGACTTAATTACTAAAATATACATGTAAACATCAAATCCTCTTTACTAATAGCTTAACATACAAGTTATCATGATGTAACCACTAATTATCCCATCTTATGCCTCCACATGGTACAACAACTTCTTCATCTAGGAAATCCATCTGATGACAAATGTAGTACTACGCATTGCAAACAATTTGTTCCGTATGCTTAATGTATTAGGGCAACCATGTACCACCAAAGTTTGTCCTGTCAAATGGATTCCTTTTGATAATTCTATATGTTGCATGCCTAACATGTAGTATCTACTCTAAGGAATCCTTATAGTAAAAAATGAGATGTAATCCATAATTAGATCCATTATAAACCATGTCTATTTCATTGTTATAATTTTATGTATAAATTATTAACTTGCTTATCAGTAAAGTATCTCAATACATACACATATTTACTCACTTATATTTCTTTTCAAATACCTAAGTTTCCAAAATCCTAAATTTTATAAAATTTGCAAGAATTATAATAACTACAATTATGCAAAACTACACCAACTCAATTTTTAATATGAGTTCTAAAAATAAGTATGTGAATGTTCTTTGTAACAACAAAATAAATAAGAAATTGATTTGATTTAACTTGGGAACCAAACAATAAGAGGGATGATTACCCAATCATGCTATTTTCATGTGGCATGTGGTCTATTTTAGATTCGTGTTCAACTAGGATGATTAATGATGTCTGAAATGATTAATATCCATTTACGAATCAAGAACATGAACAATACATAAAGAACATCAAGAAAAAAAGAACATAAAGAGCATGAAGTCTCTCAAAATTTCGGCAGTGTTTCTTCTTATATTAGGCGATATTTCAATGAAAATTTCGGTAGGCCTTTCCCTTATATTGGGTGTTTAAAAAATATATAGAATTTTATCTTATAAAAGCGACATTTAAAAGGTACACAATGAGACCTCTTATCAGAAAGAATGAATCCATAAAGAGAAAATGATGAAGAATCGAGGGTTGGCGACACCCGTGAAGAATTGTATTTTCACCAATGATTGGGATTCCCTCACCCAAGCAGGGTGTTACTCAGATTTCTATATCACAGAACAATATTGTTTTCTAGCTTATGGTGAAGAATCAACATGCATCAAAATATGTGTGGGTGAATCATATGATGGATCACATGTTAACTAGTGACTAAGCCTTCCTCATCCTAGTAGGGATATGCTCAGGTTTCTTCTTTACATGCTAATACTAATACATATAAGAAGAGAAACTTGTAAAGCTAGCTCATTTTACATTTATTTACCTCCTACCAGAAACAAACTAGGAGAGCATCATACTTTTCTACTTCACCTCTTGATAAACACTATTTATCGAGGGTCTAAATGGTTTGTCTCACACAAGGCGGAGACAACCGAGGTCGCTGCGGTGACCCACAATAAAATGTATTTAATCAACAATTAACCCACACTATAGATCAAGCAATAAGAAATAAATGTGGAGTTAAAATTTATTTTTAACTCTGCACAAAAGATGTATAGGACAAGTATGCAGAGAGTTTGAACACATGGAGCAAACAGGGTAGATCAAACAGATGTGTGTGTGTGTGTGTGAAAGTGAAGTGTTGTCTACACTAATGCAAGCAAAGAAATTTTTTGTGGGTTTTTAATTTTATGTTTTTTTATTTGATTTTAGATTTTATATTTTTTGTATTTTGATTTTTAATTTTCTGATTTTTATATTTTATATTATATTTTTTTTCAATGTAAGAATATATCTACGATATAAGGGAAAGAGAGGATAATGTGTTTGGAAAAATATGCAAAAAATACTCAAAAAATCAGAAATAGAATATTTTTGGTGTTTTTATGATTTCTTTACTGTTTTTGTGATTTTTGGGTGTTTTTCAAAATATTTTTGGTATTTTAAATAGGCACAATACAAGAAAACAGTGACTATACTTGCTCGCCGAAATTAAAATGAGGTTGAAAAATACTAAACAGTACCCAAAATTCCTCAAATTAATTTTAAAATATAGACAATGAAACAAGGAAAACACAGCAACTGAGTTTGTATTTTTGTGATTTTTCTATGATTTTCTAGATTTTTATAAAGACTTTTAGGGTTTTCTAATTTTTAAGATTTTTCTTTTGCAATTTTTAGTGGTTTTTGGACTAACACTAAAATAGGTTAAAATAGACAGTAGGGATTTTTTTTGGAATTTTTCAAGGTATTTTACTATTTTTTTGGTATTTTCTAAACTAGACAGTAGGCAAAAAGCATGTTTTTGATTTTTAATATTTATAAAAATGAACTAAAATCAAACACTAAAAATGTAGCGTCAAAGAACAAGCACACAGGATCTTAATTTTAATTTTTGAGAATTTTTGGAATTAAAACGGGGCTCCAAATAAATACTACAAGCACACAAAAATGTCACAGCCTGGCAGGGGTATAAATGTAAATGTCAAAACAAGCAGGGGCTCAAACGTAATTTTACAATAAACTTTATAACTAAATAAATTGCTTTAAGGACAAAAAACAAATGCACCAAGCCGCAGGGTTATGAAAGTAAAAACACCAAGGGTCACATGCGCCCGCACATGGACCTGGGAGGGGTACAAGTGCAAATAATGAAAAGTCCGATGGCTAGGCTACAAAATGTCCCGAAAGTTTGTACTTTAATATTAAAATTTAGGTTCAACAAGAAATAGTAGAAAACGCAGCACCTATCTTGCAAAAATTCCCCTGGGGCACGTGCGAGAGCACGCGCGCCTGAGGAGGACAGTTTAGCAATTATGGAAAGATCGAGGGGCTACGGTGTAAATATTACAAAACTAATGAATAGCAGATGAATGTTTCTGGGTTATTTAATAAATACCAAAAAGTGATGGGTTTACTTCGCAAAACACCCAGTCAAGGGACGTTGATGGACGGCGGGATCCGCCTCACTAATACACGTGGCACGATATCAAAGCCCGATACCCCTTCGTAATGAATGGTCGAGATCAGATCAGGCACGGGCAATCAACGGTCGAGGCTGCATCAAGATCCGACGGTGGCAGAAGCTTCTGGCACTCCCCTTGGATCGGACGACAGGAAACCCCCCTGCAAGAACAGGGAAGAGCACCGCCCCTGGCGAACTTCAATCGGCGCGCCCGCGTCACTCCGACCTCCGTTCTCGCCGATGGAGCGCTCCAAATGTCCCTGGAAGGTTCCCGAGCCTGCAGCAGGGCCAAAATGGGCGGAGAGGCCCCGGTGCGCCGCCGCGAGCTCGAGGAAGAAAGGTGGCCCCAGGTAGCGTGTTCGGCGGCAAAATTCGACTCCAGCAGGAGTCTCTCTGACTCTGGGACCTGCAATAAACACAACAAACCCAATAGATGGTCCCAAGACAGAGGCAAGATGATTAGGTGGTGTATGGTGCGGAGATGAAGCTCGCCGGAGCAAGCTCCGGCGAGGTGGTCGGTGAATGACGAATAATCGAGTAAACTACCTATTAAAACCACGAATTAAAACCTACGACTGACAGCTAGCTAAACAACGAAGTAAAAGGGAAAGAACACGACCTCGAGGGCTGGGGAGCCCAAGGTTGGAACCTCACGGCCGCAAGGCCGAAGATGGAGGTTGGAATCCGCCGCCGAGCTAGCGAGGCACCTCGACAAGGTAGAGGACCATCCCTCTGTCACAGGGGGGTCCAGCAATGAGCCCTCGAAGGTTTTTGGCTCAGGCCAAAGCGGTTCAAAGTCAAATGGAAGTGGCTGGGCTTGTTTTGAACTATGGTGCAGATGGCTCGCAAATCGAGACGCAATGGGAGGAGCAGCGCTCCAATGCCCAAAAAAATCAATGGGCGAGCAAGCTGGTTCATAGGGGAAGAACTTTGCAGAAGAGACCCCAAACGATGAAAGGAGCGGCCTCGAAAAAAGGGCGAAAGAGGGGTCAAACTCATCTTCTGACAAAATCCACGTGGACCAACCAGGAAAAAAACATGAGAAAAACATTTCAAAAATCAAAATTAAATAGTAAACTATTTTATTTAATTACGGTTACAAAATAAAAAATGCTTATAATTTTATAAATTAGTTTATGGTAATTTTTATTTATTTTTATTAGGTATATTTTTACAAGTTTACATTGATACCCCTATATAGGTATATTATCTATATACTTTAGGTATTTTATTTTTTTATTTTGTATTTTAAATTTATTCACATCTGTTTATTATTTTATAAAATTATAAAATATTTTTATACATGTAATTATATTTTTATTTTATTTTTCTGATGTGTTTTGTATATTTAATAAAATAGAAGTATATTTTAGATATGTATAAGTATATGTAGTATATGTAGCTTATATACATGTATTTTTATTTGAGTTTTATTTAAGTCTTTATTCTGATTTTAATGTACACACTTATTGTAAAGAATATTTACACAACTATAAAAATATTAAAATACAAAAATAATGAATAAATAATAAATTGAATATTTTAATCTGTACAAGTATACTACAAGGGTCCAAAACTCAACTTTCAAACCGTAACTCCGAAAAATACGAAACCACCTCCATTAAATAGATTATTTTATGCTATATACAATTAAAGGTGAATTTGATATAATTCGAGTTTTTATTTGCAAGATACGAGTCTGGGAAGTTGGAGTTTTGGAATCTTATTCAGACCATAACTTTTTGTCTGTGCATTGTTTTTCAGTGAAATCAATTTTGTATTTTTCTCTATTAAATTATCTACAACTTTCATGTACAAAGTTTCTTTATTTGAGGTATAAAAAGTGGAACCAAAAATAGGTCCCAAAATGAATAAAGAATGAATAGAAAGTATAGGTATTTGACCCTTATCTCCCCCTACTTTATTCCTTGTCGACCTATTCATCAAGATGCCTAGGTCTCAGGGTTTCAGGTCATAAAATATTTACAATATTTTATTCTTTTTCTTTTATTTTATTTATTCTATAATTTTGGCTTTAATTACAGTATTTTATACACTATTTAGATGCACATGCATGAATGCTAAGATGATGGTTTTAGTGCAATTTACACGCATTTGCTTGGGTTTTTGATGCCAAAATGATAGAATAAAGATGATGAAATGTGGATTCATCATCCCCCTATACTTTACCTTTGCTAGTCCCTAGCAAACACTTATGCAATAAGTGGAAAAAGAAAAGAAAGAAAAGAAAAGAAAAAGAAGAACTTGGATTTTATTTGATCACCAAAACTTGTCTTCGCAAAATCAAAGTTTGGAGCTTAAGTCAGACCTTTGGAATTTTAGTGCGGGCGGAACCTTAATGAGAACCGAATTTGAAATCCAACAGTCCCTGAGAATCCCAAAACTCTGTCCAAGTCTCCTCAATGGCCAGGTCAGAAATACTTCAACTCATACGCAAACCCTTACACGACTATGAATCTGACTTGTACAGTGTAAGTGATAGTGGCTCTCCCCAACTAGAATGACGAAGAAACTGACTTCTCCAGTACGACAACCCAATGATTCCCCAATCCAACAACTCATCCCTCAAAGAGCAGGGTATTCCCTTCTAAGTTCAAGTGGCAACCAGCTCAAGAGGAGGGGTGAAGAGAAGAATGGACGGTAGCCAGTGTAGCTACCTATCCTAGGATGCAAGACTAGTGTAGTCAAGTCATCCAGCTGCAGGCTCACATAATCTGACTTTGAAGCTCAAGCTTGCTTATTTGACTTTACAACATATGCACACTCTGGCAGTCATTTTTATTTTTGTACAGGCCTGACCACTTTTTTGGAGTTTTTTTTGAATGCTATATACAGCAGCATTTACATAGGGAGTTTTTCCTCTTTAGCCAGTAGACTATCCCTCTTTTGAAGCTTTATCGCAACTGATGAATCTGTGATTCATCACATCAAAAGTCAAAAATAGAGCCTTGTTCCCGAGAAAATAGAGGCATATTTCCTTTTATCTTGCATAAATAACACTCATGCATGCATCCATAATTCATGCATTATAGCAGCTCATCTGCATTTAAATAAGAAGCCAAAAATCCCCTGTAAAAGACATCTTAATCAAAATAACTTCTTCTCTATACTATATATATATTCATTAATAAAACAGGGAGGAATCACCCTTGTAAAATAGCCCAAGTATCCTGAGAACCCCTGTACATTAAAACACACATAAAGCCCGCATACAAACCCCTACTTAGGTCTACTCACTCTTAGAATATTACATATCAAAAGACCTTCAAAATGAGACTAATTTCATTGAAATTGGAGCTTGTATGAGAAACTTGGGTTTTTGGGTCATGTTGTATACTACATATGTATATTTATGTATCTTTGTATTTATGTACCATATTTGACCTCACCTCCGTCTTTGGTCAACATGAAACTTGTAGATCTCATCAAGATCTACAACTTTCATGTTTTGAGTTTTTCCAAATTCGGCTTCCTCTTCTCTCTACACGCATTTCTTCCTCCAACCATTCACAGCAGGCCACGTGGCGCCCTCTGATTGCGCCACGCGGCCCGCTGCCCTTTGTCTGATCCGCCTTCGCCCCCCACCGTTGGATCGCGCTTCAGATCCAACGGTCCCTCTGTGACCACGTGCGCTCACTCCCTCAGCCGTCCGATTATCTCCCACTTCTCATCACCACCATCCGATAGCGCAGCGCTCTCAGCCTTCCACGTGGCGTCATCTACGCCGCTCGACCGCGCCCCCGATCCTCTCATCACAGCCGCCCATCTTCCAGCGAGTCTCGACCCTCAGATCGACTCCACCCTTTCATCTGGGCCATCCATTAGCGCCTCGCCCACAGTGCGCCACGCGTCACATCTTGAGCCCTTCGATCGCATTCTCAGCCCTTTCATCTGAGACGTTAGCTCCCCAATAATCTCAGCCGACCGATCGATCGCCAAGGACTGATCAGGACCGCCCGCCCGCGCCTCGCCACACCGCGCCACGTGGCGCTCTCATGACCCCTCATCTGGGCATTCCAGATCTAATCCTAACCGATCGCTAAGCGTTGATCTCCACCGTTGGATCCCAAGATCCAACGGTGGAGACTTCGTCTCCTACCTCGGGTGCCCCCTCTCTCCCACGATCTCTGCCTTGCGAGAGGGGCACCCCCTTCCTATTCTCGGAAGCACTCCCTCCACCCTCGCCGGCCGCTGACCTTCCCACGACACACCCCACTCATCCCTCTCCCTCGCCAGCTCCCTCAAACACCACCATCTCCGCCACACTCGCCCCACGACAGCCACCAACTTCGCCACTCACCCACTCCAGCCGTCACCTTCATCCTATAAATACCCAGCCTCCGGCCACATTCAGCCCCATCCGCCACTCCAGAGAGGAACCTAGAGCTCGGAGCCTTCGATTTGTGACAGGAATTGAGTGAATCCTTGAGCGAAGACGGCCCTTCTTCTCCGGCGAGATCCACGGTGCCACCGCCGTGTCGCAGCCGCCCTCCGCGTAGCTGCTTGAGCTCGGGGCTTTACCGACCTCTTGAGCGACGACCTGGAGCTCAAATCTGAGCCCCAATCCCCAGGTAATCACCTCCATTACTCCTCCGATCTCGTTCTTCTTTTCCCTTCATCTTCTCCGATTTTATTCCCTGTCCACGATCATCTTCACGCCTCGCCTTCACTCCGCCGAGCTCCGCGTCGAAGCTCTCATCCTCGCTGACCCCTCCGCATCGTCAGACGCTTCACTCCACCGTTCATCGATCACTAGCTCCGCCACTTGGCCGGAGCAACGTCCCCCGACCACCTCACTTCTCCTTAGGCCTCTCCAACCAGTACCATTTCTCCACAATCGCACGCACGAGCCTCGGCTATACGTCTAACACTTGCAGGTACTCCTTTGATCATTGGCCGGAGCCTCACCGGAGCTCTCCTCGAGCTTCATCGACTCAGAGCTCCAGCCCTCCTCCAGGGATCCAGAGACCACCGGAGCCTTCACCGCGCACTGACGATTCTTCCGAGCAAGGTGGGGGCTGACGAAGCTCACCACCGGAGCTTGACGACCGAGGCGGAGCTCGGCTGCTTTCACCGGAGCGCAGCCCTCTCCTCCGCAGGCGGCAGAGGATCGATAGAGAAGAAGGAGCAGCAATCGTTCGATCCTCTGATCGAACGGCCCTCTCCTCTCCACGTGTCCACTTCGCCGCCCTCATCAGCGACCGTTGGATTGCCCAGGATCTAACGGTGATCAGCCCGCCGCGTCATCAACATTGGGAGAAGACAGGAGCCGTCAGATCATCCCAGATCTGACGTATCTTGATCGAGCCACGCGTCTTCACCGACACCCCTTGGATCCATCTTGATCCAAGGGCCTTCAGGCCGCCACGTCGCCCTATCCGAGCCTCGGCCTCCAAGCCTAGGCTCGGGTAACCCGAAGCTGCACCGAGGCTGGGCCGAACTTCCAGAAGGTCCGAGCCTCCCTCCGAGCCTCCGACACCCCCCGAACCTAGGCCCCCCACGTGAGGAGCACGTGCGGCCTGGGTTATTTGCATAGACGCCCTTGGAGCTTTCAGAAATTGCAAAAAGGCCCCTGTGAAGCAGACATCACGTGAGGAGCACGTGGTTCGTGGAGAAATTGCATAGAAGTCCTGCATAGTATCGGTAATTGCATTTTAGTCCCTGTCAGCATATTTACTTATTGAATTTTTATTTTCCAGTATTGCATTTACACCCTTATGTTTGCATGTGTCCATAACATGCATTTTTCATCATTTTGAAATTCTAAAAATTGCAAGTTGTTGAGAATTTTGTCCTCTATTTGTCTGTACACGTGTCTGATTTTTGTTGGCTTAATTGAATTATCAATGAATTAATTGGTTCATTTGTGACATATTTTGCCCAGTTATGCCTTTTGATTTTTAATTAAATATTAGTGCCTTCAAAAATCACCAAAAATTCACAGTAGCTTAAGGACATTATTTTCGACACTCCATAAAAATTTCATAGCATTTGCACGCATAACGAGGCCTAAATAAATAGTTTAGTGATTTTCTTAAATTAATTTTAATTAATTCATTTCACAGTGAATTTTAGATCTGTCAATTTTCCTAGGTCCCTGATCATTAGACCTTCCTAGGATAATTTTAGTTCTTGGAAAAATTGTGATTTGATATTTATTAAAAATTAAACACTGAAAATCACTCTGTCTGTTTATTTAATTCACAGAAAATTTATTTTGAGTCGAAAAATTCCAAAAAAATTAGTGTAGGTCATTTTCATCATAAATAACCATCTGGCCAATTTTCATTATTTTTGGACTTCGTTTGATACATCAATTAAATTTAAAGTTAAATTGGCTAAGATTTGTCTGCATATGTCTGCATAAGAAATAAAAAGACCAAAAAGATTCGACCCTCGAATATCAACACTTGAAAATTGCTGTAATCCACCTAAGGAGACAGTTGCCTCCCTGAGATCGACCTTGGACTTCCACCAAGTAAAAAAATATCACTGCTTAAAATTGACCAAAATCTGTCTTAAGTGGTTTTTGATCAACCTCTCGTATCCGACTGCAACGAACACTTAAAATTAATTTGGACCATTAATTTGCCCGAATTAACTAAGGGTGCGGGAGCGCACATCAAAATGGCGCCGTTGCCGGGGAGGCACGGCTTAGGTTAATTGTAGCATATTTTTGCAGTGTTTGATTTCTAATCCCCGGGTAGTCTGACCCCCGGTTTTTCTTGTAATTATTTCTCTTATTTGTTTTCTTTTTGCTTTATTTTTGTGTCACTCTCTGACCTCTATTTCATTTTTGTGCGAGGACCGCGAGGAGTCGGCGACGCTTCAAGGACTTAGCATTTAAAGTGTGTTGAGAGAAAGAGAGGCATTGTACTTTTTATTTTATTTTTCTTTTGCATTATTTCCAGCGGTTCCCGTTTGGGAGCTCGCGTGTGTAAATATAGTGGAAACTGTGTCCCGTGTGCTGTGTGGGTGATTGGTAATTTAGCTTGCACTAGCGGCTCCTCGAGCCACTCTAGGACTTGTTTGTGCTCGTAATCAATAGGACCACACATTACACTTAATAGACGCACCTAGACCGCAGGACTTAGTTCAAATTAAACTGTTCTTCACGCTAATAGAACTGCCTGTCTAGGAGCGGCTTTCATCGCCTGCATTCGCATGTAGAATAAAGTTTTCAATTCTGTATTGCATCCTGCATCAAAAAGCGAAGGATCACTGTAAGTATTCTGTACTCAGCATACGCATCATCGATTTCAACTTGCATCGGCTTTTCTCGATTTCCCTCTCTGATTTTCTCACTTAATTTAAAAAGGAAATTGGGACTGTACGATAGGCGTGCTTTGTGGTGATTAATTACAGTGATAACCTAACTTTAAAACCGGGACTGCTAACAGTATTGACCATAAAAAGGGAATAAAAGCTGAAAAATTGTTTGCGGGAGACTAATCCCCGACCTTGTTTTCAGGCTGAGTGAGGGTACCTGAGTGTGTGTGAACACCCTAAGGTAGAGCCCAAATCCCCGTCTTCCATATCACGTTCTAACTGATCCTAGCAAATATCACGAGCCGAATATTTTCAGATTCTTTGACTAGTACCAAGTAGCCTCCGCCTGTCTCAGGTAGATAGGGGCGAAATTGCGGTACTTCGCAACAAGCTGCCAGTAACCCCCCGGGGCGAAGTTCCGGCCTTGTCAGCCTCCGCCTGCTTGCAGGTAGATAGGGGCGTGGTCACTGAGTCCATCGGCTTGGGATAGGAGCGAAGAAAGGAAGGAGCGGCGGTATCTTAGGCGACAGGATAAACAGGGAAGACGCATCCGGCTCTGAGCCGACTTCCCTTTAGGCCGCGTAATCCTTGCTAGATTTGCTTGAAAATCACACTTAAAAACTACAAGATAAATTGGACTCAACTTTGAGTCCTTCACTGTGTTGAGTGTGAATCCAGGGTCTTGGATTGATCTTGTGCTTGCTTCAGGTAGGAGTAAAATCCTATCTTCTTCTTGCTTAACCAAGATGAGTAACTGGGGAGATCTCGACGCACCGTTTACTGATCTCTCTATGAGTCCCCCAAGTAACTCGTCTTTTCCGGTCCGAGCACACCTTGGACCACCCAGGACTCATGACCCTCTTGAGTCCTGGTTCCCTCCTGCTCAGGGTGGTTACTCTCAAACCAACCCTTTTATCTCCTCTGAGATTACCGAGGAAGATCATTGCCTCGGTAATCCCTTCCTTGATTCAACCTCTAACACCGACCTTATTTTCCAATCCCCAGAACTAGAGGGAGAAATGCCGCCAAAGATGCCGCCCGATGAGGACCAGATGAGACAAATCCTTAGACGCCTTGCTGAAGCTGAACAGAAAAATGCGGATCTCACTGCACGAATGGGGCGGATAATAGTAGCTGAAGGGATCGACCGACCAATGGTCGATACCTATAACCCGGCGGAGAATGAAATCCAGAATTGGCTAGCACCTGCAGTTCCCGACCAGGCATTCGAGCTGAAGCCCCACTTCCTTAGCCTGCTGCCGAAGTTCAACGGAAACCTCAGTGAAGAGCCGTACACTTTCCTCCGTGACTTCGAACTAGTCTGCAATAATCTGAGCCATCCAAATGTTGGCCAAGATTATATCCGGCTGAAAGCCACCCCGTTTGCCTTAGGAGATAAGGCTGCACATTGGCTGAAAAACCTAGGGGTGGTATGTACTACCTGGATGCAGTTCAAGGACCTATTCTTGAAGAAGTTCTACCCACTCAGTAGAACCAATCAGATGCGGACGAAGATTGCCAGCTTCGCCCAAGGACCCTGCAAACCGTTCCACGAGGCGTAGGACAGGTTCAATGACTTAGTACAGAAATGCCCATGCCACGGCATTTCTAAGGCGATCTTAGTCCAGACCTTGTTCTGCGGCCTAACCCCAGAGATGCAGGGGTTAGTCAGCGCCGCCTGCGGAGGAAGCTATCTGAACAAGAACGAGCACGCCGTGTGGAAAATCCTAGAGCAGATGGCAGAAACCGGCAGGTCACAGGCCACAAGGGCCTATCAGTTGTCTCCCTCGATTCTATCCAATGAGACAACTAGAAGGACTGTTGCAGATCTGACAGAGGACCTCATCCCCAGCATGGGGATGATTGCAGACAAGCTTACCATGGTCGAACAGATCCACAAGAGAGTCGCGGAGATGGAGTCTCTTTCGAGCCTTCCCAAGAAAGTGGAGGAACTCTCTGAAAAGGTAGCCAAGATCAAGCTACCCACCCCTTCTGCACCACCTGTACCTGTACATCGAGTCCATCTTGTACAGGAACATGCACTGGGGTCTCAGAGCGGCTGGGATCAGACTTACACCCAGCAGAACCATCATGCACCCCCACCAGTGGAGACAGAGTACGAGGAGCCTCCGCCCGTTTACGAGATCAACGGGCTCTGGTATAGCCGTGACCCACTAGTCCGGCAAATCGAGATGGGGAAGGACCAGGCACACCGCCCAACCCCAGTCTACCAGGAAACCAGGCCCGTCACAATCCCGCGATATCAGTCCAGGCCAGAACAGGGGTACCAGCCGCAGCAGCGCACCTACCAGCAGGGGCCAGCACCGCCCCAGCAGCAGTATCGGTACGGCCAGCAGGGCCAGTTCAGGACCGCATCCACTCAGCAGCCAGCCCAGCCCACCGAGTTGGAGTCCCTCACCTTGGCGATCCAGACCCTGTCTGATAGGGTCCAGCAGATGCAAAACGACTACCTGGACATGAGAACCGACATCAATCGGGTCTCTCGTGCTCAGGACCAACAAATGGCGCCAAGGACTCCAATTCCCGCACAGGTTCAGGCCAACCCAAATAGCATACAGCAGGGCCAGAACCGACCCCGAGATCAGGTATACTATTCAGATAATTATTTATCTGAACATGAGATCCTTTCGTACGATAATGTTAATCATATGTCCCTCAGGAGCGGAAGGACCGTGACCATACCTGATCGGGCACGGGCACAACAGGAAGGAACCTCCGAAATTCGACCTGAGGAGAATTCGGAGGAGGAAGAGGAGGAGCACCACCGTCACCGCCAGCGGAAGAAGAGGACATCTGAGTCCTCGAAGCACCAGCCCCGCAGTCATCCCGAGTCCGACGACACCGATGAGCCCGCACCTCCATCTGAGGAGGACCAGCCAGAAGAAGCGGAAGAAGCATCACCGGTTTCGCCCAAGCATTTTCCCTTTCGTCAGAGTCAGAGTCAGAGTCTGTATAAAAGTCCGAGTCAGAGTCTTGTTCAGAACTCAGTTTCAGCAGCTAATGAAGATATTTCAGTTCCAGAACCTGAGTTAATAATCCCTTTCCCCCAAGCTCTCAAGGGTGGGAAGAAGAAAAACAAAAAAATCCAAAAAGATGACCCTGAGATGGCTGAGTTTTGTAATAAACACATCAAGGTCACAATCCCCTTTGACAAGTTCGTGGAAATGACCCCTGCATTCCAAAAATATCTTAAGGTGAGATGCACACCTACTAGGGTTAGCAGGAAAACCAAAAGTCGTGTTGAGAAACACGTCCTATCAGTAGCCACGACTTGTGCAATAAAGAACTCGTTTCCTCGGAAACGAAGAGACATGGGTGCACACTATGTAGTGAGTCATGTTGATGACATCGCGTTTGCACGCACTCTCCTGGACAATGGTTCCTCGATCAATTTGATGCCCACAGCCCTCTATGAGCGGCTTAATCTCGGACCTCTTAGGAAATCTAGAGCTATTCTTCAGTTCGCGGACAAATCCACTAAGAGGTCCCAAGGAGAGTTAAGGAACATTGTGATCAAAGTCGAGGGGCAAGAATACATGGTGGACTTTACTGTCCTCGATATGGAAACCCCTCGTAATTGGAGAGATTCCCAGATCATTTTGGGTAGGCCCTTCCTCAGAACAGCAGGGGCCTTATTCGATTATAAGAATGGGAAAATTCAGTTCCAAACTCCAGGCGGAGATGAGGAATTAGAGATGAAGCAGACGAGATGGCAGAGACCAGACTCCGAATCCAGCACCGAGTACTCTTCTCTCGAAACAGACCGTGAACATGTAGACTTAGTTGGGCCATGGAGACAGAACCCAGCCAGCACCGATGTGTCCATCTCCTTTGAAGATGATCCAGTGCATGAGTCAGTCTGCGAGATCCTCAGGAACGAGTACAGCTCGGAGCCTGCATCGCCCTACATCTTCGATGACACAGAGGCCCAAGTGGGCCTGTCAGTCCTTACATCCTTAGGACAATCGGAAGATGAGGATGACGAGTCGGACGAGGCGTTTGCCGATTGCATGGAGACCTTTGACGATCCGACTCCAGAGCCGAGCTTGGTGGCAGCCACTGCAGAACAGGATCCAGCCACTTCCAACACCGAACCAGATCGGATTGAGCCAGACTTCTTAGACGATCATACCGTCCCTGAGCTCAAGCCCTTACCCACAACCCTGAAATATGCCTTCCTTGCGGGCCAAGACAAGAAATTTCCGGTCATTATCAGTTCGCAATTGACCGAGGAGCAGGAATCTCGCTTGCTAGAGATCCTGGAGAAGAACCGCAAGGCAATAGGCTGGAGCATTTCCGATCTCCACGGGATAAATCCCGCTCTGTGTTCGCACCATATATATTTGGAGAACGAAGCCAAACCCTCTCGTGAATTCCAACGTCGATTGAATCCAAATCTACGAGAGGTTGTGAAGAAAGAGATAGAAAAATGGTGCGACGCGGGTTTTATTTACCCAATCTCCGATTCTAAGTGGGTGGCCCCAATCCATGTTGTCCCGAAAAAGTCAGGAATTCAGACGACCACCAATGAGGACGGAGAGGAGATCGTGACAAGAGTACCCACGTCGTGGCGCGTCTGTGTGGATTACAGACGCCTGAATGCCGCGACGAAAAAGGATCATTTCCCCCTACCATTTATTGATCAGATTTTAGAAAGACTAGCGGGGAAAGAATTCTTTTGTTTTCTTGATGGGTTCTCGGGCTACAATCAAGTAGCCATAGCTCCAGAGGACCAGGAAAAGACCACGTTCACATGCCCCTTTGGTACCTATGCTTTCAGGCGCATGCCTTTTGGGCTATGCAATGCTCCAGGTACTTTTCAAAGGTGCATGATTGCTGTATTCGCCGAAATGGTCGGCGAATTCCTGGAAGTCTTCATGGATGACTTCTCGGTCCACGGCGACTCTTTTGATTCCTGCCTTAGGAATCTGGACCGAGTCCTCAAAAGATGTTGTGAGGTCAATCTGGTGCTCTCCTGGGAGAAAAGTCACTTTATGGTGACGGAGGGCATAGTGTTGGGGCATGTCATCTCCAAGAGAGGAATGGAGGTTGACCCTGCCAAGGTGGACGTGATCAGACGACTCCAGCCACCAGCCAACGTACGGCAGTTGCGGTCGTTCCTCGGGCATGTCGGATTTTATCGGAGATTTATAAAGGATTTTTCTAAGATTGCCCGACCGCTAACTGAGCTTTTAGGCAAAGACGCGGAGTTTATTGTCGATCACAAGTGTCTTGAGGCCTTTAAGCGGTTACAAGGAATGATCATGGACGCACCCATCTTACAAGCCCCAGATTGGTCTCTTCCTTTCGAGATCATGACGGACGCCTCAGATTATGCTGTTGGGGCTGTATTGGGACAAAGAAGAGATGGCATCCCGTTTGCAATTCACTACGCAAGCAAAGTGCTTGATTCTGCTCAGCGTAACTATACAGTTACCGAAAAGGAAATGCTTGCGGTAGTGTTTGCCTTGGACAAATTCAGATCTCATTTAATCGGATCCAAGGTAACTGTGTTCACAGACCACACGGCACTACGATATTTGATGGAGAAGAAGGACGCGAAGGCGCGTCTTCTTCGTTGGATTTTACTTCTCCAGGAGTTTGATTTGGACATCCGTGATAAACCTGGAAAGAAGAACGTAGTAGCCGATCATCTCTCTCGTCTCGAAGATCTTAATACTTCCGAGATTTCCCCGATTCGAGACTCCTTCCCTGACGAGTCGATTTTTGTTATCGACTCATTCCCATGGTATGCCAATATCGTGAACTATCTTGTCTCCAAGAAAGTTCCCGAGGATTGGCCCAAGAGCCAAATTGACCGACTAAGGTCGGACGCTAGACACTACCATTGGGAGGATCCGATCCTTTTCTTTGAAGGACCGGATTGTGTCTGGAGACGGTGTATTCCTCAGGAGGAATACCAGAGTGTCCTTTCTTTATGCCATAGCTTAGAGGCAGGAGGACACCACTCCGGGAAGAGGACCGCATGGAAGGTACTTCAATGTGGCTTTTACTGGCCGACTCTGTTTCGCGATGCCACCGCCTTCGCGAAGTCGTGCCCAGTTTGCCAGAGGATGGGAGGAACCGTTGGTTCCAAGGATGAGATGCCAATGCAGCCAGTCATCATTTGTGATGTCTTTGACGCCTGGGGCATCGATTTCATGGGCCCATTCCCTGTCAGCCACGGGTTTGAATACATCCTTCTTGCGGTTGACTATCTGTCCAGATGGGTGGAGGCTATCCCGACCCGAGCCGCAGACAGCAAGACTGTCTGTAAATTTATCAGAGAGCACATAATCTCTAGGTTCGGGATCCCCAAAATGATGATATCGGATGGGGGTAGCCACTTTGTGAATCGGGAGGTGAAGAAACTCCTGAAGGACTACGGCATCGAACACCGTGTCGCTAGTCCTTACCACCCACAAACCAATGGTATGGCTGAGGTGTCGAATAGGGAGGTGAAAACCATATTGCAAAAGCTCGTCCGCCCAGACAGGAAGGACTGGTCTCAGATCTTGGATCAAGTCCTCTGGGCGTATAGGACGGCTTACAAGACTCCGTTAGGCACCTCCCCATTCCGAATGGTATTCGGAAAGCCGTGCCATTTGCCCGCAGAGTTAGTGCACAAATCAGAATGGGCAATAAAGAAAGTCAACTGGAACACACACCTAGGCCAGAAACAAAGAGACATGGATCTGAATGAGCTTGTGGAAGTCAGAAACCGAGCATACGACAACAGTGTGGTGTACAAGGACAAGGTAAAGCGTTGGCACGATAGATATATCAGACGAAAGACCTTTGTTCCTGGACAGAAGGTATGGTTGTTCAATGCCAGGCTGAAGACTTTCCAAGGCAAACTAAAGTCTAAGTGGACGGGACCATTCGTTGTCCGAACGGTGCATGATAGTGGATGTGTCGAGATCTCAGATCTCGCAGATGACGCACCAACATTCCTAGTAAATGGGCAGCTGTTGAAGCACTTCGTCGAATCCAATGAACAGTTAGTCCATGTGGAGGAGATTGTATTCATATGCGAGACAGATACAGCAGATACATCTCAAGCCGCGTATGAGACCTTGCAGCAATGAACTCCAGCCATCAGCAGCATCTTCAAAAGATTCAGACCGACTCAGCTGTATATATATCATTCTTCCTGTATATCCTATCCTTACCTTCACGATTCTAGTAACCCGTCCCCACATCATCGAATCATTATCTCGGACTGTACTTAGGATGACCAGATCCTAAGTATAGGGGGAAGGGGTCACCCGAGTCGATTCACTGTACATTCTCCAGATCACATTGGTCCTTATACTCATTTCCTACCGATACTTAGGCTGACCTAAGCCTCAGTATAGGGGGGACCGATGCCCGCACTGATACTCCTCCATTTCTCCTCTTAACCTCGTCCGCCCCATTTCTGATCTTCTTCTACACTTAGGCTGCCAGAGCCTAAGTATAGGGGGGCGAGACGACTTCTATACTTCTGTTATTTTAGCTCTCCTACGCTTAGCCCGAGCTATGTCTTTTTAGTCGCTTTCGTGCTCTGAGGACATAGCACACGCTAAGTATAGGGGGGCATGTATATATTACATATATACTTTACCCATAGCTCGTACTTTCGCGTATTTTCGCGCATTTTTGTATATATTTTACAATAATTGTGGGTGGGTAACAATCGAAAAAAAAAAACTTTTTGTATACTTGTATAATATGTGTATAATACTTAAAATTCTTGTAAAACATACTTTTGTAAAATTTGTTGTAAAAAAATTGTTGTATACCAGAAAAATAAAACAAAAAGGCTTCTTATTTACTCTTGCACATCATCTCTGCATAAAGAGTCTTGCATCTTCATAGCATGACATCTCATCTCATCTGCATATCTTTGCATATGCAAAGTGAAAAGCTAGTGGGTTCTGAACCAAGTCATGAGTAGATATTGAGGATGGACTTGATTTGACCTTAATCCACCTAATTTCAGAGGAACCTTATAGGGACTGGAGTTAAGATTTCTCAGGTCAAGTGACTTAATTCTTGGAGTCCACAAATCTATGTTCACATGTCATCTTAATTAGTCTAAGTAGAATATCTCGTGCATACGCAGGATTCTTTTAGATAATGACCTAACTTGGACAAGCACAATGCACATAGCTCTTCATTGATGAGGTGTTGATGAAGTAGTTTCCTTTGGCTTGGGGTAGCATATGAGGGTAGTACTTCTAGGCGGAACCTCTCTTCTTCTTCTAGTGAAGGAAGTGCGTCTCAACTTGGTCTAGTGGTGATGAAGGCTAAGGACGGGATGCTGTGGGTTGCAATAATGCTTCAAAAGAGGGATAGTCTACTGGCTCAAGAGGAAAAACTCCTGATGTATATGCTGCACCTTGAATATAGTTCCAAAAAAAAAATGCAAAGAAAGAACTCCAAAAAAAAAAAAATCAGACAGGTCCAAGAAAAAGAATAATACATGTCGGAGTATGTATATTAGCAAGGAAAATGCAACTGGATGACTTGGCTACACTGGTCAGGCATCCCGGGATAGGTGGCTACACTGGCCACCGTCCATTCTTTTCTCTACCCCCTCCTCTTGAGTTGGTCGCACTTGAACTTAGAAGGGAATACCCCGCTCCTCGAGGAAAGAGTTACTGGACCAGGTTATTGAGTTACCTTGTTAGAGGAGGCTGGTTCCGAGTCATTTCTGATATGGAGAGCTATATCTCACTTACACAGTACAAGTAAGAATCATAGTCATCAGAAATTTGCGTTTGAGGAATTATTCTGACCTGACTGTTAAGGCGTCTTGAATAGAAGACTTGTGGAACTTGAAGTCTGTTAGGTCTTAAGTTCAGGTCCCAATAAGGTTCCGCCACACAATTAATCCAAAGGTCGAGTCAGGCTCCATTTTCAACTTTTGTTCATGACCTTGGCATGGAACCCAAAATCATTTCACTCTTGCATTTCATTTAGTTGCTCGGGGACGAGCAAGGTTTAAGTATAGGGGGTTGATGAATCTGTGATTCATCACATCAAAAGTCAAAAATAGAGCCTTGTTCCCGAGAAAATAGAGGCATATTTCCTTTTATCTTGCATAAATAACACTCATGCATGCATCCATAATTCATGCATTATAGCAGCTCATCTGCATTTAAATAAGAAGCCAAAAATCCCCTGTAAAAGACATCTTCATCAAAATAACTTCTTCTCTATACTATATATATATTCATTAATAAAACAGGGAGGAATCACCCTTGTAAAATAGCCCAAGTATCCTGAGAACCCCTGTACATTAAAACACACATAAAGCCCGCATACAAACCCCTACTTAGGTCTACTCACTCTTAGAATATTACATATCAAAAGACCTTCAAAATGAGACTAATTTCATTGAAATTGGAGCTTGTATGAGAAACTTGGGTTTTTGGGTCATGTTGTATACTACATATGTATATTTATGTATCTTTGTATTTATGTACCATATTTGACCTCACCTCCGTCTTTGGTCAACATGAAACTTGTAGATCTCATCAAGATCTACAACTTTCATGTTTTGAGTTTTTCCAAATTCGGCTTCCTCTTCTCTCTACACGCATTTCTTCCTCCAACCATTCACAGCAGGCCACGTGGCGCCCTCTGATTGCGCCACGCGGCCCGCTGCCCTTTGTCTGATCCGCCTTCGCCCCCCACCGTTGGATCGCGCTTCAGATCCAACGGTCCCTCTGTGACCACGTGCGCTCACTCCCTCAGCCGTCCGATTATCTCCCACTTCTCATCACCACCATCCGATAGCGCAGCGCTCTCAGCCTTCCACGTGGCGTCATCTACGCCGCTCGACCGCGCCCCCGATCCTCTCATCACAGCCGCCCATCTTCCAGCGAGTCTCGACCCTCAGATCGACTCCACCCTTTCATCTGGGCCATCCATTAGCGCCTCGCCCACAGTGCGCCACGCGTCACATCTTGAGCCCTTCGATCGCATTCTCAGCCCTTTCAACTGAGCCGTTAGCTCCCCAATAATCTCAGCCGACCGATCGATCGCCAAGGACTGATCAGGACCGCCCGCCCGCGCCTCGCCACACCGCGCCACGTGGCGCTCTCATGACCCCTCATCTGGGCATTCCAGATCTAATCCTAACCGATCGCTAAGCGTTGATCTCCACCGTTGGATCCCAAGATCCAACGGTGGAGACTTCGTCTCCTACCTCGGGTGCCCCCTCTCTCCCACGATCTCTGCCTTGCGAGAGGGGCACCCCCTTCCTATTCTCGGAAGCACTCCCTCCACCCTCGCCGGCCGCTGACCTTCCCACGACACACCCCACTCATCCCTCTCCCTCGCCAGCTCCCTCAAACACCACCATCTCCGCCACACTCGCCCCACGACAGCCACCAACTTCGCCACTCACCCACTCCAGCCGTCACCTTCATCCTATAAATACCCAGCCTCCGGCCACATTCAGCCCCATCCGCCACTCCAGAGAGGAACCTAGAGCTCGGAGCCTTCGATTTGTGACAGGAATTGAGTGAATCCTTGAGCGAAGACGGCCCTTCTTCTCCGGCGAGATCCACGGTGCCACCGCCGTGTCGCAGCCGCCCTCCGCGTAGCTGCTTGAGCTCGGGGCTTTACCGACCTCTTGAGCGACGACCTGGAGCTCAAATCTGAGCCCCAATCCCCAGGTAATCACCTCCATTACTCCTCCGATCTCGTTCTTCTTTTCCCTTCATCTTCTCCGATTTTATTCCCTGTCCACGATCATCTTCACGCCTCGCCTTCACTCCGCCGAGCTCCGCGTCGAAGCTCTCATCCTCGCTGGCCCCTCCGCATCGTCAGACGCTTCACTCCACCGTTCATCGATCACTAGCTCCGCCACTTGGCCGGAGCAACGTCCCCCGACCACCTCACTTCTCCTTAGGCCTCTCCAACCAGTACCATTTCTCCACAATCGCACGCACGAGCCTCGGCTATACGTCTAACACTTGCAGGTACTCCTTTGATCATTGGCCGGAGCCTCACCGGAGCTCTCCTCGAGCTTCATCGACTCAGAGCTCCAGCCCTCCTCCAAGGATCCAGAGACCACCGGAGCCTTCGCCGCGCACTGACGATTCTTCCGAGCAAGGTGGGGGCTGACGAAGCTCACCACCGGAGCTTGACGACCGAGGCGGAGCTCGGCTGCTTTCACCGGAGCGCAGCCCTCTCCTCCGCAGGCGGCGGAGGATCGTTAGAGAAGAAGGAGCAACAACCGTTCGATCCTCTGATCGAACGGCCCTCTCCTCTCCACGTGTCCACTTCGCCGCCCTCATCAGCGACCGTTGGATTGCCCAGGATCTAACGGTGATCAGCCCGCCGCGTCATCAACATTGGGAGAAGACAGGAGCCGTCAGATCATCCCAGATCTGACGTATCTTGATCGAGCCACGCGTCTTCACCGACACCCCTTGGATCCATCTTGATCCAAGGGCCTTCAGGCCGCCACGTCGCCCTATCCGAGCCTCGGCCTCCAAGCCTAGGCTCGGGTAACCCGAAGCTGCACCGAGGCTGGGCCGAACTTCCAGAAGGTCCGAGCCTCCCTCCGAGCCTCCGACGCCCCCCGAACCTAGGCCGCCCCACGTGAGGAGCACGTGCGGCCTGGGTTATTTGCATAGACGCCCTTGGAGCTTTCAGAAATTGCAAAAAGGCCCCTGTGAAGCAGACATCACGTGAGGAGCACGTGGTTCGTGGAGAAATTGCATAGAAGTCCTGCATAGTATCGGTAATTGCATTTTAGTCCCTGTCAGCATATTTACTTATTGAATTTTTATTTTCCAGTATTGCATTTACACCCTTATGTTTGCATGTGTCCATAGCATGCATTTTTCATCATTTTGAAATTCTAAAAATTGCAAGTTGTTGAGAATTTTGTCCTCTATTTGTCTGTACACGTGTCTGATTTTTGTTGGCTTAATTGAATTATCAATGAATTAATTGGTTCATTTGTGACATATTTTGCCCAGTTATGCCTTTTGATTTTCAATTAAATATCAGTGCCTTCAAAAATCACCAAAAATTCACAGTAGCTTAAGGACATTATTTTCGACACTCCATAAAAATTTCATAGCATTTGCACGCATAACGAGGCCTAAATAAATAGTTTAGTGATTTTCTTAAATTAATTTTAATTAATTCATTTCACAGTGAATTTTAGATCTGTCAATTTTCCTAGGTCCCTGATCATTAGACCTTCCTAGGATAATTTTAGTTCTTGGAAAAATTGTGATTTGATATTTATTAAAAATTAAACACTGAAAATCACTCTGTCTGTTTATTTAATTCACAGAAAATTTATTTTGAGTCGAAAAATTCCAAAAAAATTAGTGTAGGTCATTTTCATCATAAATAACCATCTGGCCAATTTTCATTATTTTTGGACTTCGTTTGATACATCAATTAAATTTAAAGTTAAATTGGCTAAGATTTGTCTGCATATGTCTGCATAAGAAATAAAAAGACCAAAAAGATTCGACCCTCGAATATCAACACTTGAAAATTGCTGTAATCCACCTAAGGAGACAGTTGCCTCCCTGAGATCGACCTTGGACTTCCACCAAGTAAAAAAATATCACTGCTTAAAATTGACCAAAATCTGTCTTAAGTGGTTTTTGATCAACCTCTCGTATCCGACTGCAACGAACACTTAAAATTAATTTGGACCATTAATTTGCCCGAATTAACTAAGGGTGCGGGAGCGCACATCAGCAACCCACGATCTCCTATCCTCGAAACTCATCATTACTGGACGGGTTGGGGCACACTACCCTCCCTAGAGAAGGACAAGTGTTTCCACCTGTGTGCTTCTCATACCGGCAAATCCAATCCCCTCACCACTCCAATTGAGTTGAGCCATGTGAAAGGTGCAAGTGTCCAAGTTAGGTCATTATCAACAAGAGTCGTGCGTGTGCTCCGAAATACTCTACTTAGGCAGTCAAGAATCCATTGAACCAAGTCCCGTGATCCTTAAAGAATTAAGTCAACTAGACCTGAAGTACCTCAATCCCAGTTCCTATAAGGTTCCTGTTACTTAGGTAGATTTTAAGGTCCAACCAAGCTCCAATCTCCGGATTTTACTTAGACTTTTTCAACTATCAAACTCAATCCGAAAATGCAAATGCCATGCAAATGCGATGCAGAAAATATTTTTGTGATGCAATTTTCAAGAGTTTGATCTTTTTATGGGTTTTTGAAAATATGACGCATATGCAATTTTTTAGATTTTTGAAAAGATGTTTCAAATGTTTTTGGATTTTAATTTTGCAAATGTTTTTGGAATTTTTTGAAAACAAAAAGGTTTTGGCTGAAAACTAGGTGAAAAATATGTACACGGGAGTGCATCTTATATCTACAAGAAGTGGATTTTAAGAATTTACAGGGTAGCTGCTCAATTTTATAAGTACATAGTGGATTTTTGTGAGATGTTCATATATTCCTTAAACTTATTTGACACATGTTTTTCAAAGAATTTTTGAAAAATCTAGTCCAAAATAATTTTTACAAACATTTTATAAACATGTACACATTTGAAAATCATTTTGCAAAAGGTTTTCCAAACAGTATATATAGATTTTTCAAATATTTCTGCAACCACTTTTCAAACCATTTGCAAACCATTTTTTCAAACATTTTATTTCACACAAAGAAAAGAAATTTTTACAAACCACACATTTTTACAAAGGTTGAAAACATGTAACAAAACATTTTCCAAATAGTTTTCAATAGATGTTCACAAAGATTTTCAAACTATTTTTCAAACATTTTGCAAAAAACATTTTCACCTGATTTATTAATCAGTAAATACAAAAAGAATTTGAGGAACAAAACACCTTTTTATTACTGGTTTTAATGAATTTTAAAGAATGATTAGCCATATTATTAAGATAATACGATAGTACGAGTTATGGCTAAAGTATATACGTAGTATATACGACCCCCTATACTTAGCTTGAGCTATGTCCTCATAGATCGGAGAGAAAAGAGAAGACGTAACTCGTACTAAGTATAGACAAGTCTAAAGAATAAATGAATGAATGAAGCAACGAATGAGAAGTTGACCGTCCCCCCTATACTTAGGATCAAATAATCCTAAGTATAGCAGACTGTACACAAAGCAGGGAGGGTCAAGGGTGGGAATGAACAGATCGTACTTAGATTGTCTCCCCCTATACTTAGGGTAAAATATCCCTAAGTATAGACACGAAGAGGAGACAATGGAGAGGATCGAAATGAATAACAGAACTCGGGGTGCACACCCCCTATACTTAGGACAAAGTACGTCCTAAGTATGGAAAACTGTCTACAAGGGCGTCACCTTTTTAATAGATAAAGAAAATGGAAAAGGAAAAGAAGAAAAGAAGAAAATAACTCAACAGATGAAAGAGCGATATGGATGTACACGTCACTCCCCCTATACTTAGGGTAAAGGAAGCCCTAAGTATAGGCAACAACAGGAGTAATGACACGAAACGAAGAAAGAACACTCGGCTCGTCCACCCCCCTATACTTAGGACAAAGTACGTCCTAATCAAGGCAAACACGAGAATGGGTGGGCGAGCAATACAGAAGATAGACAGAGAGTGACGGAAGAGAATCTACAACATAAATGGATGATCATAAGAAGGTGGAAAGCAAACCTTCTTGCGGGACCACTGAGGGATAGATCTGATATGGTGTATGTCGACATCGGGGTCCACAGTGGACGGAAGCCGATCAGGGTCGACACGGTGAAGGCCCTCAGTGGAATCGAATCGGAAAGGGACGAACTGATCAATGGAAGCAGTATGGCTAGGTTCTCCCTTGATGGTCCTATGGTGTGAAGCCGCAGACGTATGAGTGGAAGAAGTGCGGTCCGGTCTGGCCTTGTAAGTCTCGCCGATGTCAAAGTGGAATGGGACAAACTCATCATCCTCGAAAGAAGTGTAATCGGAATCGTCCTACGAGGTCTCGTCCAGGTCAAAACCAAAAGGAACAAAATCATCAGTGGAAGTATACGAACTCAGATCGTCCTCAAGAGTCTCACCTAGGTCATTTGTTTGCTTATGAGGTCTCTCAAAATAATGGGCAACATCATAACTGTCCTCAATCATCTTTACTTGTGAGTGACCAGGAATGGACTTATCAATGGAAGTAGTCAAACCAGGTCCGTCTTGTCTAGTCTTGGAATCTGCCCTCCGCTCAATTGGATCAATCACATAAATACTTTGGATTTTGTCAACACATTGCCACACACCAGAAGGAGGAAACTCAAGGTCCATGCTTTCCGATTTCCTCCCCTTTCGGGGGATTCGTCGGGTCTCATCAGGTTTCGCTAAGCAAACATCTCTAATAGCATCAGATCGGTCACAGTCCTCGGAGTCAGCTATGATCGGTGAAGGTGCATCAGGTGCAGGTCTCTGGTCAACTGTAGATGTGGTGATCAACACTTCGCTCTCGTCAACAGGACGGAAGCGAACCTCTCCTGCTCCATAGTCAATAACGACCCTCGCAGAGGCGAGAAATGGTCGTCCCAGGATGATTGGAGATGGCTCCCCTGTGGAGGTCTCCATGGGCAACACGACAAAGTCAACATGATGGCTCGTGCCCTGAATAGAAATGACGGCGTTTTCAAGGATACCCTTCGGCCTCTTTATTGATCCATCAGCAAACTGAACGATCATCCTGGTTTTCTTGAGAGGCCCTAAGTGAAGAGACTGTACCAGCGAGAAGGGTAATATGCTAATAGACGCACCGCCGTCTAGGAGAGTGTGATCACAAGTGTAGTCAGAGATGGTGCAAATGATGAAAGGTGTAGCTGTGTTCTTCTTCTTGGGAATGAGACGGTGTGTGATGGCGAGGGCAGTGGCCATGGTCAAAATGTGACGCTCAGATCTGCTCCTCCGCTTTCTCTTCTTGGGAAGGGGAGCAGATAATTGGGTCATGGCCTGCTGAAGTGGGGCACGGATGATCTCATGAATAGTGGCCACCACTTCGGGTTAAGTCAACATTTTTTTGAATTTTTGGACTTCCTCCATACAAGGGAGGAAGTCGGAATCAGCATATACACAAGGCATGCCAAGAGCAGTCTGTACAGCGGCATCCTCGGGGTCAAAGGTGGGACTAGGTGTGAATGCCTGTGCGGTCAAGGGTTCTGGCAAGTGGACTCTCTCCTCAAAATATTGATCAACCAAGTGTTTCCCGAAATCGTTTTGGTCTTTTAAATTTTTCTCATTTTTTTGTATTTTTGGCGATTGCAATCTCCCATGATTACCTACAAGTGAAGCAGTGTTCCCGACGAAAGGAGCATTAATCTGATTCTTCCTCAAGAAAGCAATATCATCATTCATCAAATCAATGCGCTTTGTCATCCGATTCAAGATATCACTCATAGAGATCGAGGGAGGTGACTCCATCAGGGCAGACTCGGGTGGATGTGAAGGTGGAGGTGGATAATACACAGGTGGGGGTGGAGGTGGGTAGAAGTACGAGTCGTGATACTGTGGCTGAGGCGGATATGTACAAAAGTCAGAAAAAGTAGGAGGAGGATCCTCCTGATAAAAGAGAGGTGGACCGGCTGGAGGGTACGAGGAATCCACAAAGTCCGGTTAAAATCGCTCCAGGGATCCATCTCGAAACAAGAGAAAATGATCGGGAGAGCACGACGGTCAAGTCAAGAGATGTGTGGAGAAAGGCGCAAATACGCAGAGATGATCTAGAATGCACACAAAACAATCACAAGCAAAAATGAAACAATCAAACCCTCAATTCACCTACTCAACTCGGTGAAGACCACAAATGCGGTCTTTTTATCTTGTCTGTTTTAGAGTTAGGTGAGAAGTCAAAATATTGCACAAACACTTAGGGGCTCAATGGGATTTGGGCACTAATCCTTAGCGTGTGCGCGAGCAAGTAAAAGCGAACACAATGAGGGGATTACTCGCCCCAAGACAAATTTTTCTTTTTGATCTTTTTAGGGTCAAGTAATATTAGCAGTCCCAATTTTATTAATTATCACTTTTTTTGTATTTTTTAATAAAAATACACGATCCTAGCAGGGATCCAATTCCTTTAAGCTCCTAGGTGATCAAAATCAGAGGGAGAGTCGGAAAAGCAATGCAAGCGGTAAATCAATGATGTATGCTAAAGAGAAATGCTCACCTTGCCTCCAGCACTCTACATGCAAGGATGCTCTGCAGAATTGAAACCTAATCTATATACAAATGCAAAGCCGATGAAATCGCCCTAAGTTTCAGAAATTGCTATTAACGTGAAGAACCACAAGTCGGTCACCGATCCTCAATTCAAAAAGTCCGGTCTAGACTCACCCCTCCTCTTCTCGACAAATCGAGTTCAGGAGTAGCGCTTGAAGGGGTGGGCTCGCGGCGCGGCGGATCGAAGATGATGAAATGACTGTTTAAAAATTTGACTAAGTCCAAACGCGGCTATAGGTACATGTAAAATATATTAGGTGTTTGGCCTTAATCTATCGCAAGCAATCCTAAATCTAAGGGCTCAATCACACAAAGTGAAGAAAGCAAAACCGGAAAACAAAGTAAAAAATGCGATGAAAAGTCGACAAAGTTGCAATGAGCCCCCAAGTGTACAAACACTTGGAAATTGGGCCCGAAAGTCCAAAGTCCTATGTACCTGTATTATTACAATAAATAGTCTCTCTCTCTCACACAAATTACACAAGTAAATGAAATAAAATGCTCAAAATTTGTCTTCGGACACTCCAAGTCTTCCTTTGTGCTAGGTCAACGCCGCCTCACGTGGGTGCGTTGGTGCTCTAAAGAGGAGCTTCTCCCTCGATCCGCGTACCTCGCACAAAATCCAAACAAGGAGAGTGGTTAGACAAGTCAAACAATGATATGAAATAAATGAGCAAATAAAGAAGGCAAAAATATAGACAAGTATCACAATCACAAAGCAAGAAAATGATCTACGCGCTGTTGCTCCCCGGCAACGGCGCCATTTCATAAACACAGATTTTGAGAGCGGTTGTATTGACTCACAAGGCGAGTCAATAGTCGGTGTCGTGACCACTACAGAAAATTGTATTTAATCAACAATTAACCCACACTATAGATCAAGCAATAAGAAATAAATGTGGAGTTAAAATTTATTTTTAACTCTGCACAAAAGATGTATAGGACAAGTATGCAGAGAGTTCGAACACAGGGAGCAAACAGGGTAGATCAAACAGATGTGTGTGTGTGTGTGTGAAAGTGAAGTGTTGTCTACACTAATGCAAGCAAAGAAATTTTTTTGTGGGTTTTTAATTTTATGTTTTTTTATTTGATTTTATATTTTATATTTTTGTATTTTGATTTTTAATTTTCTGATTTTTATATTTTATATTTTTTTCAATGTAAGAATATATCTACGATATAAGGGAAAGAGACGATAATGTGTTTGGAAAAATATGCAAAAGTACTCAAAAAATCAGAAATAAAATCTTTTTGGTGTTTTTATGATTTCTTTACTGTTTTTGTGATTTTTGGGTGTTTTTCAAAATATTTTTGGTATTTTAAATAGGCACAATAAAAGAAAACAGTGACTATACTTGCTGGCCGAAATTAAAATGAGGTTGAAAAATACTAAACAGTACCCAAAATTCCTCAAATTAATTTTAAAATATAGACAATGAAACAAGGAAAACACAGCAACTGAGTTTGTATTTTTGTGATTTTTCTTTGATTTTCTAGATTTTTATAAAGATTTTTAGGGTTTTCTAATTTTTAAGATTTTTCTTTTGCAATTTTTAGTGGTTTTTGGACTGACACTAAAATAGGTCAAAATAGACAGTAAGGATTTTTTTTGGAATTTTTCAAGGTATTTTACTATTTTTTTGGTATTTTCTAAACTAGACAGTAGGCAAAAGGCATGTTTTTGATTTTTAATAAATATAAAAATGAACTAAAAAAAACACTAAAAATATAGCGTCAAAGAACAAGCACACATGAGCTTAAGTTTAATTTTTGAGAATTTTTGAAATTAAAACGGGGCTCCAAATAAATACTACAAGCACACAAAAATGTCACAGCCTAGCAGGGGTATAACTGTAAATGTCTAAACAACCAGGGGCTCAAACGTAATTTTCCAATAAACTTTATAACTAAATAAATTGCTTTAAGGAACAAAAACAAATGCACCGAGCCGCAGGGTTATGAAAGCAAAAACACCAAGGGTCACATGCGCCCGCACGTGGACCTGGGAGGGGTACAAGTGCAAATAATGAAAAGTCTGATGGCTAGGCTGCAAAATGTCCCGAAAGTTTGTACTTTAATATTAAAATTTAGGTTCAACAAGGAATAGTAAAAAACGCAGCACCTATCTTGCAAAAATTCCCCTGGGGCACGTGCGAGAGCACGCGCGCCTGAGGAGGACAGTTTAGCACTTATGGAAAGATCGAGGGGCTACGGTATAAATATTACAAAACTAATGAACAACAGATGAATGTTTCTAGGTTATTTAATAAATACCAAAAAGTGCTGGGTTTACTTCGCAAAATACCCAGTCAAGGGACGCTTATGGACGGCGGGATCCGCCTCACTAATACACGTGGCGCGATATCAAAGCCCGATACCCCTTCGTAATGAATGGTCGAGATCAGATCAGGCACGGGCAATCAAAGGTCGAGGCTGCATCAAGATCCGACGGTGGCTGAAGCTTCTGACGCTCCCCTTGGATCGGACGGCAGGCAACCCCCCTGCAAGAACAGGGAAGAGCACTGCTCCTGGCGAACTTCAATCGGCACGCTCGCGTCGCTCCGGCCTCCATTCTCACCGATGGAGCGCTCCAAATGTCCCTGGAAGGTTACCCGAGCCTGCGGCAGGGCCAAAATGTGCGGAGAGGCCCCGGTGCGTCGCCGCGAGCTCGAGGAAGAAAGGTGGCCCCAGGTAGCGTGTTCGGCGGCAAAATTCGACTCCAGCTGGAGTCTCTCTGACTCTGGGACCTGCAATAAACACAACAAACCCAGTAGATGGTCCCAAGACAGAGGCGAGATGATTGGGTGGCGTATGGTGCGGAGATGAAGCTCGCCGGAGCTTGGTCAGTGAATGAAGAATAATCGAGTAAACTACCTATTAAAACCACGAATTAAAACCTACGACTGACAGCTAGCTAAACAACGAAGTAAAAGGGGAAGAACACGACCTCGAGGGCTCGGGAGCCCAAGGTTGGAACCTCACGGCCGCAAGGCCGGAGATGGAGGTTGGAATCCGCCGCCGAGCTAGCGAGGCACCTCGACAAGGTAGAGGACCATCCCTCTGTCACAGGGGGTCCAGCAATGAGCCCTCGGAGGTTTTTGACTCAGGCAAAAGCGGTTCAAAGTCAAATGGAAGTGGCTGGGCTTGTTTTGAACTGTGGTGGAGATGGCTCGCAAATCGAGATGCAACGGGAGGAGCAACCAACAATGCCCGAAAAAATCAATGGGCGAGCAAGCTGGTTCATAGGGGAAGAACTTTGCAGAAGAAATCGACCCCAAACGATGAAAGGAGCGGCCTCGAAAAAAGGGCGAAAGAGGGGTCAAACTCATCTTCTGACAAAATCCAGGTGTTGGGCAGAGAGTTGACCGAGGTCAACTCTCCAGCCCTCCCGGTTGGTCCACGTGGACCAACCAGGAAAAAACCTGAGAAAAATATTTCAAAAATCAAAATAAAATAGTAAACTATTTTATTTAATTATGGTTACAAAATAAAAAATGCTTATAATTTTATAAATTATTTTATGGTAATTTTTATTTATTTTTATTAGGTATATTTTTACAATTTTACATTTATACCCCTATATAGGTATATTATCTATATACTTTAGGTATTTTATTTTTTTATTTTGTATTTTTAATTTATTTACATCTGTTTATTATTTTATAAAATTATAAAATACTTTTATACATGTAATTATATTTTTATTTTATTTTTCTGATGTGCTTTGTATATTTAATAAAATAGAAGTATATTTTAGATAGGTATAAGTATATGTAGTATATGTACCTTATATACATGTATTTTTATTTGAGTTTTATTTAAGTTTTTATTCTGATTTTAATGTACACACTTATTGTAAAGAATATTTACACAACTATAAAAATATAAAAATAAAAAAATAATGAATAAATAATAAATTGAATATTTTAATCTGTACAAGTATACTACAAGGGTCCAAAACTCAACTTTCAAACCGTAACTCCGAAAAATACGAAACCACCTCCATTAAATAGATTATTTTATGCTATATACAATTAAAAGTGAGTTTGATACATTTCGAGTTTTTATTTGCAAGATACGGGTCTGGGAAGTTGGAGTTTTGGAATCTTATTCAGACCATAACTTTTTGTCTGTGCATTGTTTTTCAGTGAAATCAATTTTTTATTTTTTTATTAAATTATCTACAATTTTCATGTACAAAGTTTCTTTATTTGAGGTATAAAAAGTGGAACCAAAAATAGGTCCCAAAATGAATAAAGAATGAATAGAAAGTATAGGTATTTGACCCTTATCTCCCCCTACTTTATTCCTTGTCGACCTATTCATCAAGATGCCTAGGTCTCGGGGTTTCGGGTCATAAAATATTTACAATATTTTATTCTTTTTCTTTTCTTTTATTTGTTCTATAATTTTGGCTTTAATTACAGTATTTTATACACTATTTAGATGCACATGCATGAATGCTAAGATGATGGTTTTAGTGCAATTTACACGCATTTGCTAGGGTTTTTTATGCCAAAATGATAGAATAAAGATGATGAAATGTGGATTCATCACCTCTTCTTTCTGACAGTGCTTTGCTTGCACTTCTTCTTTGCCTCCCTTATCTTCCCATCCTCTCAACACTATTCCTGGGGATGTATGTGCAGAGAATGAAAAGTAGAGGATATTTATAGGCCTCCACCTTGCTTACGTGTCATCGTAATCAGTGTCTAATCATCGTAACCAACGAATCATGGTTCACTTCTTGTACATGATGATCACAGTCAAGAACCTTGTCATTACCAAAATGCCATAAGCTATCCAACCCATGTTTCTGTCCATGTCTACCGCAAAGCATGTGTCTTTTCTACTGAAAATTAATTATCACAAATCGTTATTAATTAGGGCTAATTGTTATAACTGCGACTAGTCTCTACTTATCCATGATTGCTACCCTTAATTATCATTAGCCTTTGTAACACGATTAGTTAGTGCTAATAATTTTTTTAATATTTAATAAGACATTAATTGTTTTCAATCTCTCTTGCTTTCAAAATTAATAACAATCCATAGCGACTATTGATTGACATGAAACAAGTTCCATTGGATCTGTCTCGTTAAGCTGAATGCAAGGAATATATAGAAAAGAAGTTGAACTTAATACTTTACACAAACTCATTCTTAGAGAGTGTACAATTTAAGACAATTGCATTTGAATTCTATGCCATCTTCTGCAACTTAATGTTGGCGTATCTTTCATCTTTTTCTTCAATAAATGTGAATGGCTTATTTACTATGCATCGTATGCTAAAATATCTCCATTGTAAAAAAATTATCATCTTTGTTTTCGTAGGGGAGTAATATGTCTCATTAAAATTGGGGGGGGGGGAGGGGAGGATATGATGTATATCCACCTTTGATTGTGTTTTCTTGTGGTTCCACCTTTGATTGTGTTTGACAGTGATATCAATTGATGTTTAAGACTTCTTATGTGGAAGCATATTGTCGATCAATAAACAAGCATGCAGATCATATTGACAAACAATTCTACAAGTTTATGCAGTCTAATCAGAGTTACACAACTAATCATAAATAAACACTATTATATTTACAACGAAACCTAACAAGCAAAAACTTTGAAGACAAACTTCCTGACTCGAGATTTCAACCAACTCAATCACTCATACCTATTATCAAGCTCCTTTAATTGGCGGCATCTCCGCCTCAGTTACACCTTCCAACATTATTATTCTTTGATAAAATGGATCACATTCATTCATCATGATTGCTTTAGGGCTAGTTTGGTAACTAGTTGGGTTGAGTACCTCTGTGAATAGTAAATTGTGTGGAAGATTGGGAGGGTTGGAACGAGGGGTACACCGGTATACACCGGTGTACACCGGCAACCAAACTAGCCCTTAGCAATAATAAGTTTTGTAACAATGAGAGGAGAGATGCCCGCACAGTCACGGGGCAATAGAAAGTCAACATTAGTGATCAAGCTAGCCCAAAAAGAAACCCTTCACTATACCGACAAACAAAGAGGCGTAGCCCCAAAAAGATAAATTCTCGAGTATTTCACAAAATGCCACCCTCAAAGAGTCACCACGAAGACTTATGGTGCAACATCTAGATAGATTTCGAAGTTTTGGAACCGAAGCCCAGGGGACGCGCGCTAAGACCTTCTGCTTTTGGAGAACTCGAAAACACCAAAGGTCCTACAGAACGGTTAATTTAAAACCAAAAGCATGTTAGTACTGGAAATGGAAATTCACCAAATAGCTAAGTGATGTTACTGTCAAAATTCAAGTGATTATTCCAAAAATCCTCAGCCTCACTTCCGAATCTAGTATTACAAATGAACACTGCTTTAAGGATTAGTTCATGCTTGATGAGATGTATGTTGTCATATATGAGATGACACTAGTGTCCTAGTTCTTCCAAACTAAAAGAGCCCTTTCCCCCTCTAATACCCTGATACCTCGTATAAAGTAATACAAGGAAAGAAATCCTCATTACCTTAAAATAATATACAATATTGTATTTCTAGGAGAAACATAAAAAATTACATAGAGATAGATGAGAAACGGGCAACAAGTGCACCGCCAATCTCGATTGTATGATGTTAAAGTAAGGTGATATTAGTATCACGATTATGTAAAAATAAATGTGTTAAGCTCAAGTTATCAGGACACCTTATTCTTTCATCACAAAGATTAAAGTTGAGACATATGAGAGACTTCTTTAATTACCACAGAGATGGGGTGAATATAGGAATGAGTAATGTGAAATAAAACCTTGGATCTTTATTAAGGCTTAAGAGATACTACATATCTCTATGAAAAGGCGCATCCTTTCACTTAACTTCCTTCGAAATCGATCAACTGAAGTTCAAATAAGATATTCAGAAGTATAATTTGTCGATTGAAAATAAAGGTTTATTAATTGGTATTTATGAAGGAAAGGTAAACATTTTACAACATTAAATTAGTTGAGAGATAAAATTCATAGGTGAAACTCATAATCAGTCTACTAGTGAAGAGAATTAGCTAAATGAATTATAATGCAAATATGAGAAAAAAATGTCTAAGGAGGAAAAGGAGTAAAGTGAAATTGTCAAAGTATATATTAATCACAATCATAACATCAACAAATTAAATTGAAGTTTTTGGTGGATTAAAAACTAAACATGATGATACATAATGAATTGGATATTTGTTCCAAATAGCTATTCCTAATCACTTCATCAAAAGTTGTATTTCTTGAATTAAAAAATAGAAATGTCTAATTAGAATCATACTTTAATTTTTGTTTATTGAATGTGTAAGTACTAGTGCGAAGTATGAATTTAAATGTAAAAGACAAATTTTAATAGATATATAATATCTAACTCTTAATAAGATAGTTCAAATTGATATAAGATGACAGACTCTTTTCCCCGCCGATAAATATGGATTCTGATTCGAAAGCCATCTCCTATGTTTTTTGGTAAAGAAGAAAATAATGATGTGGAAAACAAGCTTCAATATATAGTTACTTTTGTACTTTGACTCGGGAAATCCTGTACAACAATTTCAAAAAGGAATGTAGCGTTGCACGTTTGTTTTGGGTACTAAATTTCACGGGTGAAAATCCGGTCATCCATACCTATTATAGGAAACATAAGCTAAGGAATGAATCGTGGTAATTAGGAATTCACTCATTATCAAAAATTTATAAATGAAACACGACTTTATTTTATAAGTTTGATATGATATAGAAGTAGCAACAATTTCAGAATTAAAGAAAACAATAATTTTCATTTGTCCTACTACTTGATGAAACTTATAATTGTTTCATTCAAGTACTTTTATACTACAAATTTGTTGACTTAATTCAATAATAATGAGTGTATTTTTATACTAAAATATATATTAAGAAACGAACATCTCCAATCTTTATCATATTCTAAAAGATTAAAATGAAGAATTTAAAAAAAGCACACCATGTCTAAAGATGTAATTTTATTATGTATGCAAATTAATTATAAATTTATTAATTTAAATATATTTTATTCAATAGTTTTCTTATAATGACAATACTCTTATAGTTTTTTAGAAATTAAAACCCTTACATGGTTATAGTTTTGTGTTGAGATGATCATTGAGACTCAGTCAGCTAACTAAAATTATGAGCCCAGTGAAAAGGAAATCAGTTGACTTGAATACCAATTAGTCAGTCCAGGAGTTTGAGTGTTAGATGTAGATGAATGGCATGTTGTGCATAGGATTTACAATGATACACTAATGATGCACTAGATTAGCATTTTTCTTTTCCGAATATAATTTCTGACGAAGACTTGAATAACATGATTATTGAGAAATCCACTTTTAATGATGTATTTGAGGATGCATTGGTCAGCCTTTCTTCTAAACCATTAGAGGAGATTGATAAGTTCTTTGAATATCTATCTTATCCATGAATTTTGATATAATAACTCTTCACTTATTTATATCATCATCGTATCCCTATATCAATGAGCTAAAATCTTTGCTTCAATATATGAAATACACATTCCTTAAAAATAAATTCAATCTATTTCCAATCATAGTAAATTCATATCTAATAAAAGATAAAAAATATCAACTCAGAGATAATCTTGAGAAAACTATAATGAAATAGACTAGAAAATATAATACTTATGTGTGATAAGTTATTCTATCTGTAACTACCATATTTACTTAGAGTATGAAACCCTTCTAAGAATTACAACATCGAGCAAACCCAAATATGAAAGAGGTTGTCATGAAAGAGGTATGCATAATATCATGCTAACTTAACCTATCCAATCTTTAACTCAAAATACGTCAGTCTATTACATGTTATCCCCACGAAATAGATTTAATTTTTAAACATGTAACTGAGTAATAGAGCGAAGGAAGATTAATGTAATGGATATAGAGTGTCTGGTACTCCTTTTATCTAAATCAACATGGGTAAACAAACTTCTATTTCTTGCTAGTCTACACCCTCAAGCTTTACTTAGTAGAGTCTTGATTCACTCTATGGCATGGAACGTCATATCGATATCGATATCGTTTCGATATCGTGTCGATATCGATATATCGGCGATATATCACCGATATATCGCTATTTCTAGGAATCTTTCTGAAGAAAAATGCCTGAAATCGGATATATCGATATATCGATTTCGGTATCGGTCCCATGTCGATATCGATATATCGGCGATATATTGCCGATATATCGGGATACGGCCTTCCAAGCTCTATGGGCTAAGATGATGAACATTGAGTCATTCATTTAATTCCTTTACTTGTGAAAGTTCTTCTTCTTCCTTTTTCTTCCCTTTTGATTCATCTTAATTTCATAGATAAGGGGGTTACCTAGAAAATCTTTGAGATTCATTATCTTGAAATCTATGGCCATATTGATGGATCTCCATTTCATCACCTTTATTCTTTCATTTTGGCCTATAAACCCTAGCTAAATACATGTAAATAATATTATTTTGCATAAATTAACAATCACTACTATTATATAAATATTGTATAAAATACATTGTTTAAAGCCAAAATAAAAGAATAAAGAAAGAAAAGAAAAAGAAATAAAATGTCAAAAGTATTTTATGACCCTAAATCCTGAGACCTAAGCATCTTGATGACTGGATTGACAAGGAATAAAGTAGGTGGAGAAGGGTCGAAAACACAATAAAAACCCTAATTTTATTTCATCAACAATTCATTTTGGGGTCTATTTTATTTTCTATTATTTATACCTCAAATAAAAAACTTTGTACATGAAAGTTGTAGATAAAAATACATAAAAAATAAAAAATTTATTTTACATAAAATAGTGCACAATGTACATTTTATACTCAGAACAAAAATGCAAAATCCAAACTTCCCAGAACCATATCTTCTCCGCATGAACTCAAAATACATCAAAATCTCTTGAACTTATATAACTTATAATTAGCTATTTAATGAAGGTGGTTTTATTTAATTTGGAGTAAGATGTAAAAGTTAGATTTTGGACCCCTATTGTACAATATACCATAATAAAATATTTTTATTTATTCTTTACAATTGTTATAATTTTATAATTTTATAAATATTATTTTTAATATATGCACATATTTCGAATAAAATAAAACTATAAAGAAAATAATAAAATAAAATAGTATACAAAATACATAGATGAATATGCTACGCTTATACCTATGTAATTAATACCCTTGTTTATTCAAGTGTATAAAATACATCAAAAAATACAATAAAAATATATTTACGAATATTTATATAAATTTTAAATATATAAATTAAGAGTGTAAGATAATAAAATACAAAAATAAAATAAAAATAAAATACACAAAACATAAGTAGATATACCTATAAATGTACTTGTAAAAAGTAACTTATAATAAATAAACTCATAAAAATCAGACTAAAATGCTACATAAAATAATAAATAATAAATAATTTTATTTTAACTAAAAAATAAATAAATCATTTACTATTTAATTTATATTTATTTCTTCTTTTTAGTTTTTTCTTCGTCCTCTTGCGGATGGCGTTGCCCAATCAGGACCCGTCGTCCAATGACCTCAATCAACTCGCTGATCGAGGCTCTAATATGCATCAGACCTCGTTTGACCCCGCTTTCTCAAAATTTTCACACTTAATCCTTACATTATTGAGCTCGATCTGTTCTTGACTTTTGATCCTCGATCATGGAGCTTTCACGCCCAGATGTTCTTGGTCGAGGAGCCTCTAAATCGAGCATGCTTCACGAGAAAAACCCATGTATATAGAGTATCCTCCGACCTTCCTTGACCTTTTGATCCCTCTTCCGCCTCGTAAACCCTAGCCTAATTCCTGATCAAGGAGCCTGGTGACAACGGCTTCCTCCCTGGTGGTTCAGTGTGTGAAGTTGTATTGAATTGAGGTTGAGTCATAACTCCACTGCCTCCTCTGCCCGAAGTTCTTCTCTAGGTAGTTCCAGTATGGAAAGCTTCTCTTTTCTTCGTTCTTTCTATTTTGTAGCATAGCGATAGCGTGGAATGTAACATCCGGGATTCGCAAAAACCCGAACCTGACCTGATTAAGGTCCGATTAACCCGATAAAGTTATCTGGCGACATTAGACAACCTAAAACAATCAATAGATTGTGAATCAAAAGTCGTTCGGGCGAAATCGACCCCAAATCGGTCGCATTGTAATGCGTGCCGTGAAAAGCCATGCTGCAAAATCGAAAACCACAAAACAAACCGAGACCGTCATTAAATTCGATCGACGATACAAGACCAACGAAATCAACCATTCGTAATCGGAGGTCGTTTGATATTTTTAAAACCGTAAAAATTAACCTCAAATCGAAACCGTATCACGGAAATTTCGGGCATTCAAAACCCAATCGAAAGTATATCAATATTATACTCATATTGACCGTCACTCTGAGACGATTAAAACCGTATCACGCCCTTCTTTCGATTCTCAAAATTTCCCCAAAATGTTCTAGCTTTAGCTCTAGCCGTAGAACCCTCTCAAACCCTTCTTCTTCCAAGATTCAGCTGCCGCCCTTCCTCCTAGAGCTCACTGTTGCTGCTACAGATCTTGCAACCCCAAAGAATTGAAGGGCCTGGAGCTTCCCCTTGATACTATTACTAAGGCAACTACTACGGGGTTCTGGAGCTCCATTTCTTGGAGTTGTTGCTCCTCCCTGAGTTAATTCAACTGCATGTATGTCCAGAATTTTTCCAAAAATTAGGGATTCCAAGGTACATCCCTCCCCTCTCCCTTGCTGCCATGCATGCTCATTTCACTTGATATATGTACAATCCTTACTCCCCTTACCTTTTGCTATCATGCATGTCTACACAATTAATTCCCTCTTTGTGAGTGTTTTGGACTTGGATTCATAATATAGTTGTACACAAAGTTAAATTACACCTTATAAAGTTAAAAAAAATGTTGAAAATTATAAATCGTAAGGTGTCTACTCATAGTTACGATATATTTGGGAAATTTCCAAACAGTGAAGATGGCAACTAATATAATTGTACAGTTGTTTCTGTTTGTAAAGAAATATTAATATTATGAAGAAGCCACAAACCCTTAACTACAGGTCAATTCAAGGGATTTGAGAACTGTAGTATTTACATCTTGGTTAATGGGGGCTCACTACGAGACATGCTAATTACATATGGAAAAGTATTATTTGTTTAGTTGGAGCTCTAATTTACAGGAAGTAAGAAGACTTCTCAAATTAAGTTTCCCTGATTTGTATCTAACTAAAATATACACGTACTACTGCCTTTAGGGCCCGTTCGGTAGGAGAATAAGTAGGAATAAGGATGTGGAATAAGAGGAATAAGGGTCTATTCTCCGTTCGGCTGGAGGATAAGAATAAGGAGAATAAGGTGAAATAAAGGTAGGTAAGGTGGGATAAAGATAAGAATAAGAGTGAAATAAGATGAAATAATGGGTAATAGTCGTACCACGGGGAAGCGTGTTGGGAGCTTATTCCCCTTATTCCATCCCCCCTTATCCTCCAAACGAACACCCCCTTAGTAAAATAAAAGGGATGACATAACTAAGGATTCACAAAACTAAAGGAAAGTATGCATATAAGTCCAGATTATAGTTCTCAGTGGCCTAGCAACCTTCATATTTTAGCCTACAGTCAACTCTATTAGAAAAATGGGCACTCTTAAAGCAAATCTCCAACCATTAGCAACTAAGCTTAATGAAATGGTTCAATTACCATGTATTAATTTCTTGAGAGCATATCTCCCACGATGTAGCTCATGCTAAGTCGTTGCATAACCCAACGGGATAAGGCATCCTCAGCAGATAGACATAATTCCATATAAATACAACATTAGCTAATACTTAGCTAGGATCCTCAACACGAAATCCATTTGGAGCCACTATGCAGCAACCATATCTCGTAAGGTGAATTACAGAGACTGTCAGGCAACGAGAATAACTCCCAACCAACCAAATGGGTACAACATCCTATAAAAAAAACATAGATCCAGAACCTCCAAGCAACTTTTAATCTCAAAGTTTTGGAAATAAAAAATCTAAAACCTCGAGAATCAATCACTTCTAAAAGGCGAGCCTTGTGTATATCCTATTCACTACAGATCAGTATTGACAAAAGACTTAGATCTGTAAGTGTTAGCCATCTACAAGAGATACTAAGAAAGGTTTGAATAGTCAAGGAAGGAATGAAATATGGTAAAGCAACGATGACTCATAATCAAGAGAGCCGGTCAGGACGACCTTATGCCTGACCGTGCGAGGGCGCGGTGACCTTCAACTGGGCAGGAGGAATGGAATCCTAGTTTGGGCAGCGACCGCCAAGTGCGCGGGTCTAGGATCCCAGTCCTTTCACGGTTTTTACGCGAGCTCGCAGTGTTTTTACTCCTAGTTGGGATCCCGACTTTAGACCGGTTCCGCTGACCCTCTGTTTAGGATACTCAGGCGGGGGATCCTTGGTTTTCAGTTTTACGTACGAGCTCGGTTGCCCGTACTAGTCGGGCTGTTTTTCTAGAGTGAATTTTCCGGGAAGTCCCTCTCACCCGTCTCAGTGGCATAGTTTGGGAGTAGACCTATCCCTCTATTGGACCGCGCTTCCAATTAGAGGGCGAGACGGAAGAACCCTTTTTGTTGGCTTCTTCACCGCTTGAATTTTTCTTTCGCCAACAGACTTGGTGATTCTACATCCAGATCATCCATATCTACATCTATATCTACATCATCGAGAGTTACATCTGAGAAAGTTACTGTAAATGTTTGGAGGAATTACAATTAAAATTGAGATGATTGGAAGTAACTATAATCTGTTTTGAAATCCTTATAAAGATCATAATTTAAGTTGAGTAAATGGAAGTGACTATAATAATAATAATAAAATCCATTAAGCTAGTGGACGTGTTGGGAACTTAGTTAGGATGCATTATACAACACCGCATGCCTACGGAGGCACCCCAACCCTAAGACATTCCCTAAGTCTTAGAGTCATAGTGTGAGGTTTACATGAACCAAGACCACGGACTATCCACTAGACTTAAGAATTTAATAAATCATTATATTTTCTCATCTCATCTTTCCACTATCAAAATCCATAAATATGATCTCCGAGTACTATGAGAATAAAATATACAATCACTTACGATAAAAATATGCTTATATGGGGAATGTTGGGATAATAGCTAATCATAAGAGGTGCTTACTAGAATTTGGAAACCTTTTTCAATTGCAAGTATAAATTAATTTTAATTTGAGTTGTTCTTGACTCTCTACTTGCTTGCTTTTGATCACATTAAACGTCTGTTATTTTTTTAAATTTTTGTGGAATCAATATCTATTTCGTTTGATCTCGCTTTTTTTTTTGCATAAAATTGAAAAATTATGTTCGAAGGGGCTTCGACTCCCTCGTTTGTTTCTGATCATTCCAACCTTCTTCCGCGATCCCGATCATCTCCATCAACTCCCTCATTGCACGCTCTTCGCCCCATGCACCGTCGCACATCATGATCTTGTCCACATATAGGATCCTTTCTTCCTTTGCCGTTCACCGAAGGACTCTAACCAAAGTCATCCCCACTCATCTCGACATGACAGGACCCCCCAAAACATCCTTGTTGTGTGCCTTCGCTTTCTACATGTTCTAGAGGACCAAAACACTCCTCAAGATTGATTTTGACCCAGAAAGAGACACCTTGAGCCTCCATGATTTCTTGACTCCTCCATCTCACATCGGAGCCCCATGAGCCCTACTAAGAACTTCATCTAATGCAGAGGAGCTACTGCTCCATTTTGTACCAGACCCGAGCTTCCCGGGAGGTTAGAGGAGCGAGGAAGATCCGATCAAAATTCATCTGAGGGATTCGACCTATTCCTGGCTGTTGATCCCATCTAAGGGATCTAATCTGGAGCGTCCAACTGAACCATCATCGTCTCATCTCCTCCTACCGCGTGTCAAGTGGAACGAATACTGTTGTTATATCGCACATGGAGGGTATTTGGCACACACATCCTCCTCTTTTATATTTTAATTTCAGATTGAAAACATTTTATGGGTAGTTTAAATATTTTATGATATTTGCATGATGGCCTCCACAATTTCTTTATTTGCATTTAGGTCTATTCCATGTCACCTCACGTGCATGTGCACGTGAGGGAGCAGGGTATTTTGCATCGGGCTTCTCACAAAATATGTATTTTAGTTTAGTCCATTAATTTATAGAAATAGTGTAATATTTTTACGAAAAATTACATAAGGACCTCTGAGCTTTGTTTTAATTACAAAAATACCCTTTCGTATATATTTTATTGGATATTTTTGAGAAAATTGTGTGTTTGCCCCCAGTACTTCGCTATGGTATTTGGATTTGGTCTAAAAACTACAACAATCCCCTGTTAGAATGTATTTTCTTTTTTTGATTTTATTTTGTTGAAAATATCTCCTATCCTCTAAAAATTTGTAGAAAATTACTATAAACACCCGACATATATTGATATCACACATATTTTTGGTTAGGTATTTGAAGGTTATTTTATATTTATAAAAAATCAAAAAAATGAGCTTATATCCCTTGTTTGCAGTAAAAAAACCCATAAAATATAAACCTTTTTGAAAAATTCCAAAAAAATATATTTGGTATATTATTTTATTTTACAACTCTAGACTAAAAATCATGAAAAATAGAAAAAAAAGACTAAAAATTAAAAAGATCCAAAATCCTTTATAAAATATAAAAAAACATTAAAATTTCCAAAAATATTTATTCATGTCTCTAATTTTTTCTTTATATTATTATCTATATATTAAATTTGATTTTGAGAAATTTTGAGGCTTTTTTCTATTTTTAAATCTCAAATCAATTCAGCCTATTTATTTAATCCTTATTTTGGGATAGTTTGGATTTTAAAAATACCTAAAAATTAGAAAAAACTATAAAAATCATAGAAATAGTAAAAATATATAAAACACAAAAACATTTTATTCTACACTTTTTATTTATTTTTAGTTGTAGTTATAAGTATATTGCTCTATATTCTATGTATATTTATATATAAGCCTATCTTATTCTTATTAAAAGAAAAAGAAATTAAAACTCAAAAATACAAAATAAAATAGAAATATAAAATTAAAAAATTAATATATATATATATATATAACCACAAATCCTTAACAGATTATATACAAAAATTCAAAATACCCTAAAAATCCAAAATTCATTAATTGTCTTTCTTTGCCAATTTTAATTGTCAATCCTCCACATTTCCTGTGTTCGACCCTTATTGTATTTGTCCACTATACAATATATTGCAGTGTATAATAAATTTTGATCCCTTTGCTTGAGTGACTTAATTCTTATGTGGGTTAATTGTTGATTAGATATAATTGTTGATAGGTCATCACAACGATTGAGTTCTCGCTGTGAGGCTCATTTTAGACCACTCGATTTCAACGTTTTATCACCCATTCATGATTATGTCTTTTTGGTGGAGAAATGCACCCAATATTTTAAATCTGATTAAGAATCGTTGTTATCTAGAATTCATGTCCTTGATGTTTCTCCTGTGTGAATCTGGAAAAAATCTCGTAGAATCATATGTGTACATGAGATTAATTGATTTTACCACTATAAAAAAGCGCTTTTGGCGTGCACAATCTACCGTGCACTAGGCGAGCACATGTGCTCGCTCAACACCTAACGAGCACTTCGGCTGCACAAATGCTCGCCAGCATGATCGTCCATTTGAATCTGGAGGCACGGTTAAGTTTTAGTAAACGGGAGAGCACATTAATAGCACATGTGCTCGCCCGATTGTGCTCGCCAAGTTGAAATTAACGGCGCGGAGAAAAGGGTGCGTGTCATTTTAAGGGCGAGCACTTAAAGAGCACGGGGTGAGCACGTAAGTGTGCTCGCCCGCACTCGTAAGTAGAACGTAGCGCGTCCCCATCCCCTCATTCTTGCGCGACTCAGTTCCTGTCTCATCCCCTCCGGCGATGAGAACTCCATCAGTAGCGCATCAAGGCCTTCTCTTTTGACCATTCTATCGCATATACACCCCTCTTTAGGTATATCTTATCATCCTTTGTCTTTGTTTTGCGTATTTCATTCGATTTCATAGTTATTGTAGTAGATTTAGGGTTTTGATATTTTTATTTTGGGATTTTTACCCGGCAGACCCTATAATCTTTTGTAATTACCGCTACGACCTTCGAAATATCGTAATTCCTCCCTAGACCCCGTAAACTTGCTCCGTCTTACCCCACAAACCCTGCCGTTAAATTGACACATCTTGAGTTAACTCGGGTAGGTTAAAACTGAGTTAATCAAAGCATATAAAATCTAACGGTTGGATTTTTTTCTCTCATCCTTGTTCCTTCTTCTACCCTCTTCTTTATCTTCCCTTCCCCTCCCCAATCCACCACTGAGACAGAACCTTAAAACACAGCAACGTCAAGGGCACTTTTGTTGGAAATGCGAGCCCACGGCGAGCCATTATGCAATAATTGTTATTGCAAATATCATTCCCTGATCTGAAATGAAGAATGAATAATTTGTATAATAGGTCCCTTAGTACAATTAGGGTTATGTACCATGGCCATCTTAATAATCATACAGCTGTTGATTCAACTATTGAATCATAGAGGCTGGTGCTTGGATGAATATCTAAAGAGTTAGATTGAGGACTCATCAAGCACCGTCAAATGATTGTTAATAGATGATCTCCAGCCTGAGTAGGAGATGGCAATCCTTATCTCTGAAGGCTGATATCTGACCGACCTCTTGATGCAGGTCCTCTGCATAGGAATAGAGATTCGGAGGTGTCAGATTAGTTAGGTCAAAGAGTTGACTTAACGAGATCGAGATAACCAAAGTCCTATATCATATGCTGTCATGATATAGGCACGCATCCTCTGACCGGAGACAGATGTGTTGCTATATGTCCAAGTATGTACATTTGGCAGACCAATAGGTTGATGACCTAATCAAGGTCTATACACTGGCGCGCTGGTGTGCATATAAGGGCATATGAGTAATACGATCTCTCAAAGGGATCATACAGGTTCAGTTACTGAACCGGAAGACATGAGCTCACTCATGAGATATTGGGAAGAATCAAATTCCATGCGCATGGTCGTCTCGCTTTGGAAGCTTGACTGAATTTGTAGGTTTGATATATACTTCTAGTATATGATCAAGACCTGGTATGATATACGCTTTTGGAAAGTGTATGATCGATACCAACTCCCAATGATCGAATGAGAAACTTACTGATAAAAACCATGAAGTAGACAGTATAAAGTTGATCCGATACTTCGGATTTAGTCTAAGTCTTCAAGTATGCAGGATGTACAGGTATTGGGAATACCTGAGGGTGATTTGATCATAAACGATTGTATAACCATGACGCTTCCATTCCTAGGGAGTGATGAAACGGGTATGGATTTTAGTGACTCCTCTCAGTAGAGAAGTGATCTGATCTTGGTCCAAGTGTTGGACATTGATCTGAATGTGATTCAGATACAATGAGAAGATTAGATTTACGGTCTTGATTTAATCAAGCATCTATGGGAGGCCCGCGATCTGGATTTGAGATATGATCTCAATATCCATGTCACTATACGTGGAACAATACAATCGCCCTGTCCTTATCTCCAAGTATCTGCGGAAAGATTGCATTATTCTTGAAGGGTTCAAGAATAATTCCATAAGATCTAAGCAATGAAGAAATAATGATTAAATGTGATTTAATCATCTTGAATGTGTGAAGAAATTATCCAATTTAATTAAATGTGATTTAATTAATGTGGATAAGAATAATGTGGATAGAAATATCCAATTATTCATAATATATTATAAATGTGATTTATAATGTATTAGAGAGAGCTAATTATAATTTATATGTGTTGATTAATTATGATGTGTATTGGATACACATTGTGTAATTAATTAACAATATGAATTACATGTTGTTTTGGGTTGTGAATGTGATTCACAATTTTTTTCCATGGCAAGAATGCAATATTCTCAAAGATAATTGTGAATTATTTTTTGAGAAATAAAACCCAAATTATTTTGTTGCAAATAAATAAGAGAGAGATTACATGGAGATTACAATCTCCATGCATTCCAAGGTGGACGGCACACCACTCCTAATTGGAGTGGGTGTGCGCCCACATGGAAGGCACATGGAGATGAAATCTCCATGTGTCTTCTCTCCTTATTTGTTAGGTTAATTTAGGAGCAAATTATATTTGATTTTATCAAATATATTTTGACCTAAATTTGTTGCTTTTGACAACATCAATCTCAGCCATTGGATGAACATAAATCAATCTCATCCATTGATTTTATGTGTCCCACGGATTGAGATCCATGGATCCCAAAACCCTATAAATAGAGAGGCATACTTGGCTCTCTCTTTACACATGTTCTTGTAGCAATATTGGAGCTCTCTCTCTCTCTTTCTTCTCTACACACGTCAGCCCTCTCTCCCTCTAATTGGTGGCTGACCACCAAACCCTAGAGGAGAGAACCGTCGTCGCCTTCGCCACCGCGCCGCCGCTTCGACGTTCTTCGGTTCTCCGTCTTCTTGGAGAGTTCCTCTCACGAAGGAGATGTTTGATCTCGTGCGACGAGATCAGGAGCAACCATGCTTGGATCATCTTCTTGGATTGCGAGGACAACGCGGTTCATCCCCGCGCTCGCAAGCGGTCTCGCCGACGATCGGACTTGAGACAGGAGGTCTCTTCTCTTAGAGACTCGATCAACCACGCTTCAAGAGGTATTGCATTATACTTGTTGTGGTTATAGATGAAACGATCTGAGAATGGTTCTTGGATCATGTGGTTTCATCGAATAAAAAATTTTAAATTCCGCTGCACCGAACAACTAGTGCGACTAGTAGTTCTTCGTCATATCCGATACGACGATCACGCTTCCGTGATGCGCTTGAGGATTAATTCCATATCCTTCAAGTGGTATCAGAGCCTTAGGTCGACGGTTTCGAATATGATTCGAAAAATCGAGGACGACTTGGGTTCGTTAAGGTCGCGAAAGTTTTTATCGCATTTGATTTCGCAGATCTGTTTAGTAAATAAATTCGGCACTGTTTAAATTGTTTAAACACGAATTTAATACTTGGATTTTGTTCCCCATTAAATAAGGAAACCATAGGATCTGAGTTTACGTAAATCGGATTTCGTATGCTCTAGATATGGTTGTTTTAATGAACATGTATGCACTGTTGCGGGAACTGCAGATCTGAACGTGATTAAAATGTTAATTACTGTTTAGACTTGCCTCGAAATGCGTGTAACATCACTTGGATTCTGTCCTAAATCAAATTAGCAATCTATGAAAATTGATTTTGTCTAATTTGGATTTAATATGATTGAGATATGCTAATTTTAGTAAGAAGGGGTCACTGCTGAAATTACAGTCCTAATCAAAAACCAAGTGATTGTCAATTAGTGAAATTAATTGTTAATTTCGTGAAATAATCATGAAAAATATTTGTGAAATATTTGAAGATGATTATTTACATAATTGACTTGGCCTCAACCAATTAATTGATTAGATTTGATCTAAATCTTAATTGGAAACACATTCATCAAACTTAATGTTTGATTGGTGATTGTCATTTAATCATTTAGTGAAATTAAATTGTTTAATTTCCTAGAATAATTGTGCATAAATATTTGTGAAATATTTGATGATAATTATTCCCTTAAATGACATTGCCTTAACCAATAATTGATTAAGATGTGATCTAAATCATAATTGGAAACCACAATCTTTCAAACTTGATGCTTGAATAGGATTTGGGAATTTGTCTAGCAAATTTCCTTATAATCAAAAATGTTTTGATTATTACTATATGGTACAATTTCGGTTGAAGAACCGATGATCATCTCAAGTACAAATTAATCAATTTGGCATTATCCTTTCCCGAGGCGGATATGGTGCCTAGTCGGAGAGCATTGGGGTTGCGGGTTGCAACGTATGTGGTCCGTCCCACTCTCGTCGGTACTGGCCATGACAGCGGGTAGGGCCGGGATAATGTCCGAGGGATTAAGATGTATTTTTCTAATTATTAAAATTCGAATTAATACGTATTTTGAGATCTTACCATATATATATTCAAGTAAAATAATCAAGTTTGATTGATTGAATTGGATTGATAATTAATTTAATATGATTAAATTGATTATGTCCAATTGAAATACTCTAATATGATTAGAGCTAATAATTCCCTTGGAAGAATTAATTATGTGAATGTGATTCACGATAATTAATTAAAATTTGAATATGATATGGAGGATCACATAAGTGACATCCATGGTCTCCCGTCAAGGCGGAGGGTTCCGTCGCCAGGGATTGCATGTGGGAGACGCCTGTCCGAAGTGACAGCTCCTGTATGCAAGCGCATCTGGATCGGGCCCGTCGCTTCTCGAAAGAGTAAGGACGTATGCGTAGTGACCCCAATATCGGGTCCTCATATTATTGGGGCGATATTGGATTGCGCATAGCGAGTTGTATTCCTGTTGACGGTTGGTTCAATTAACGACGGGTCAACATCGCCTTAGGGGTGGTGGGCTCGGGTGTTAAAGACCGAATTGGGAAATGCAAGTTGGACTTGCAAAGCGGAATGTGTTCCCGCTTTTTTTTATCCGAGTTGTAGGTTCTCATATTATTGGGATGCAACAAAGATAAGGAAGGAGATCCCAGATCTTGCTTGAGATATAATGGTAAGTATATCTCTTACATTGAAAGTGATTAAGGGAATGAACTTTCAATGTTGACATGGCAAGACAACTTTGATATAAAAATTCCTAAATCAAAGTAAAATATATATATATATATATTTATTTATATATTTATGCAAATTTCTAATTTCAGATAATCCTTCATTAAAACCCACTCAATGATATACTCAATAATAACCAGTAAAATATCATGGATTGGACTCTTGATCCAGATATTGTAATTGCAATTGAACACATAATGTATGTGGTTGCAATGTGCAAGTTTCCTCATAATAATGAGGAATGACAATTAAATAGATAATAGGACTACAACCCTAGGGTTTGTATGTCTCTATAGTCTTGATCTCATCGAATGTACTTTGGAAGTATCGTGTCGATGATGATCTCAATTGTCAAATAATCCTTATAAAAATCAATGAAGATATTATGGCATACATATGTGCTCTTGACATTTAATCATGAATGACATGGTTCTCTACATCATGTAGAATGGTAGCTCTATAAAGAGATGTTGTATTCAAATTGTTTGAGTACCTACCTGAACCTATGTTTCAAGAGTTTAGATGGATGTAGATGATGAGTGTCATTATTCTACTATCTATACTCTAGTCATTCATGAAGCTTCATAATATTCATATTGTATGAATTTAATGAAGCATGAATAAATGTTGAACAACTCTTACTTTGAATTCTTTTGAATTTAAAATAAGAGATCCTCTGTCTTGGGCAATGATTGCTTATAGATAAAGGGAGCGCAGTGGAAGCATGGGTTGGACCCAAGAAAGAAGGAAAGTCAAAGAGTTGACTGGACTTCTATGACTTCCATATGACATCCAAAGAGTTGGATGAATGCCAATACTGCAATAAGTTGATGTGTTGATAGTATGACTATCAAGTCTGTTTAGAATCCTTAGAAAAGGACTCGGATGGAGCATCAGAGTAATCTACATAAATCATTGATATTGACTTACTTATTGAATAAGATAAAGTCAAATAATTGTATCTCAATCTTCTGATAACATTTGCAATGGGTTGCATATGTTTTAGAAGACTGGAAAATTTGATCTTAAAGGTTTATAGTTATCCACGTGAGTATTGATGCAACTGTTGCAACAATCTCTGTTGGATTAATAGACTTGTTAATTTCAGTGGGAGAGCCCTTAGTCTTAGAGAATGTCTCTGTGACCTAGATATTAGAATACACTCATTGTTTATTTCTAAATGTTGGAAATAAACATGAATTCTGAGATAGAACTATCATAAAGAGTTATGATGGATATATTTCAGATAGTAATCTAAAATCTGGTGGACTCCACTAAATTAGAAAAATTAATGAATGGTTCATTAATATTTCTAAATACTGAATTAAAACCTCTGTAAGATCAATAGGAGGATGAAGATCGTTTGACAATGATCTAGCATCAAGCCTTGGACATTTGTTTATTGATTTGATCAATAGACTAGTAAGAGATGAAACTTTAGAATGTCTAAAATTTCAAAACTTACATACTTATGAATATTGTATTCAAAAGGAAAAATATCCAATACACCCTTCTTTGGGAATGGTGTAAGATGTCAAGGTATTCAGGATCTCATACATATTGATGTATGCGGATCATCTATATCATAGTAAACATTATGGATATGTGATATCTGTTGATGATTATGTATGATATGAGATTTCTTCTCTTCACCTAAGAAACCTTTGAAATGTTCAAAGATTTCATTAATTTTGGTTTAGAACCAAAGTTTAAAGGAAGATAAAATGAATTTGATCTAATCTAGGTAGCAAGTACCTACTAGATAAATTCGAAGAATACCTTATGGAGATATGAATATCATTTCTATCTCAATCCTCCTAACACACCTTAACTCAAAAGAGTTATAGGTAGATACAATTGGATCATGTGTGACATGATCTTATCAATGTTGAATTTTAGCATAATTATCCCTTAGTTTCCAGGTATATATGTGTAGTAGAGACTACAATGTATATCCTTAATAAGGTTCCATGTATGTTGGAATCTAGCACTTGAGAGTGTTGCTTCATTAGGAAAATAAAGGATGGTATTGGATACCTACTTTATGACCTTGAGATTCTTAAAATATCTCATCTCCGAGAATGTGATTCTTAGAGGTTGAGACTCTTGAGAATCAAGATGAAAATGAAGTGTAGGAACTCATTTATAATGAGACTCCTGAAATTGGAAACTAAAAGGACAATTAAAGATGAAACATTAATACCTCTTCAAATGAGTTTGAGGATGGATTCCATGTGTTAGAGAAATCTGACAATGATCGAACTTCATGTGATGAAGTTTCTGAAGATCATAGCATGGATAGATGGATAGCAATAAAAGTCTAATGTAGACTTCATATACAAGTGTTGTATATGGACCCTCGAGGATCCACCTATATGGGTAAGTCCTGTAAAGGTGTAAATGGATCTTCAAGAGACAGGGAACCTGATGAGAAGGTAGAGATCTTCAAATCACGGTTCGTAGCCATAAGCTACACACTGGAAGAGAAGACATTGCTTGCAATGAGACTTGCTCTTCGGTGACCATGCTTAAAACCGTCAGAATATTTCTAACCTTAGCTACACAACTTGACTATTACATCTTCAAGATGTAAGTCAATATTGCATTCCTCTACGAATACCTCTTTGAGGATATTCACATGAAGTAGCCCCAGGGCTTCATGGTTAAGGAAAGCAAGGTGTGCAAGCTAAGGAATCCATCTATGGACTCAATTAAGCTTCTTGAAGTTGGACCATAAGATTTGATGAAATTATAAGTGTTATGATTTCAGATAGAATCTTGATGAGCCCTGTGAAGCTTAGTGGGAGTGCCTTTGTGTTCATCATGCTAAATGTAGATGATATCCTAATCATTTAAAAATGATATAAGGATAATAATTAGTGTTTTATAATCTGGTTGTTCCATAACTTGAAATATGATTTCAAAGATGCCTCTCAGATCTTAGTTCTGAAGTAGTTCAGAAGCAAAGAGAAGAGGATAATGGGACTGTCACATTTATAGTACATCTTGGACATATTCCATTTTATGGAAAATTCCAGTAATGGCTTCCATCCCTTAAGATATGGTACTGACCTATCTAAAGGGATAGCACCTCAAAGAGTTGAGGAAGTGAATGCTAGAACTACTTGCCTTTGGGCATCAGTTCTGAGAAGCCAAGTGTGTGCTAGATGTGCACAAAAGCCAGATGGCTGCCATGCAGTGGGAGTAGTAAACTGTTGCTAATCCTACTATGGAAATAAAACACTTGGTTGCAGTAATGATAAAATCTTCATAGATAACAAGATTTTTGAGATAGTGATCTCAAAGTCTTATCTTCAAAAACTTAAGACTTTATAGATAGAGATCTAAAAGGTCTTAACTGTGGATACCTTAAGAGATAGTGATCTCCAGGAATAAGGATATTCTGATAAAGATTATGGAAATACTGGTTATGATAATTGTTAAGTTGTAGTGTCAAGGACACTATAACTAACAAGATTGAGTATTAGTTGCATAATATGCAACATTCGCATTGGATGCGAGCACTGTTACTAGGGATATGCAAGTGCCGTAAAAGGACTTGGCGTAGTCTCGCGGGAACAGAGTGACTGATCAGCTTACCTAGCTATTTTCTAAATAGCCTATGATTGTCACATGAGTGTGAGTTTAAATGATTAGCCCATTAATGGCTCTTTGGGCTAGTGGGAGATTGTTGGAAATGCGAGCCCACGGTGAGCCATTATGCAATAATTGTTATTGCAAATATCATTCCCTGATCTGAAATGAAGAATGAATAATTTGTATAATAGGTCCCTTAGTACAATTAGGGTTATGTACCATGGCCATCTTAATAATCATACAGCTGTTGATTCAACTATTGAATCATAGAGGCTGGTGCTTGGATGAATATCTAAAGAGTTAGATTGAGGACTCATCAAGCACCGTCAAATGATTGTTAATAGATGATCTCCAACCTGAGTAGGAGATGGCAATCCTTATCTCTGAAGGCTGATATCTGACCGACCTCTTGATGCAGGTCCTCTGCATAGGAATAGAGATTCAGAGGTGTCAGATTAGTTAGGTCAAAGAGTTGACTTAACGAGATCGAGATAACCAAAGTTCTATATCATATGCTGTCATGATATAGGCACGCATCCTCTGACCGGAGACAGATGTGTTGCTATATGTCCAAGTATGTACATTTGGCAGACCAATAGGTTGATGACCTAATCAAGGTCTATACACCGGCGCGCTGGTGTGCATATAAGGGCATATGAGTAATACGATCTCTCAAAGGGATCATACAGGTTCAGTTACTGAACCGGAAGACATGAGCTCACTCATGAGATATTGGGAAGAATCAAATTCCATGCGCATGGTCGTCTCGCTTTGGAAGCTTGACTGAATTTGTAGGTTTGATATATACTTCTAGTATATGATCAAGACCTGGTATGATATACGCTTTTGGAAAGTGTATGATCGATACCAACTCCCAATGATCGAATGAGAAACTTACTGATAAAAACCATGAAGTAGACAGTATAAAGTTGATCCGATACTTCGGGTTTAGTCTAAGTCTTCAAGTATGCAGGATGTACAGGTATTGGGAATACCTGAGGGTGATTTGATCATAAACGATTGTATAACCATGACGCTTCCATTCCTAGGGAGTGATGAAACAGGTATGGATTTTAGTGACTCCTCTCAGTAGAGAAGTGATCTGATCTTGGTCCAAGTGTTGGACATTGATCTGAATGTGATTCAGATACAATGAGAAGATTAGATTTACGGTCTTGATTTAATCAAGCATCTATGGGAGGCCCGCGATCTGGAGTTGAGATATGATCTCAATATCCATGTCACTATACGTGGAACAATACAATCGCCATGTCCTTATCTCCAAGTATCTGCGGAGAGATTGCATTATTCTTGAAGGGTTCAAGAATAATTCCATAAGATCTAAGCAATGAAGAAATAATGATTAAATGTGATTTAATCATCTTGAATGTGTGAAGAAATTATCCAATTTAATTAAATGTGATTTAATTAATGTGGATAAGAATAATGTGGATAGAAATATCCAATTATTCATAATATATTATAAATGTGATTTATAATGTATTAGAGAGAGCTAATTATAATTTATATGTGTTGATTAATTATGATGTGTATTGGATACACATTGTGTAATTAATTAACAATATGAATTACATGTTGTTTTGGGTTGTGAATGTGATTCACAATTTTTTTCCATGGCAAGAATGCAATATTCTCAAAGATAATTGTGAATTATTTTTTGAGAAATAAAACCCAAATTATTTTGTTGCAAATAAATAAGAGAGAGATTACATGGAGATTACAATCTCCATGCATTCCAAGGTGGACGGCACACCACTCCTAATTGGAGTGGGTGTGCGCCCACATGGAAGGCACATGGAGATGAAATCTCCATGTGTCTTCTCTCCTTATTTGTTGGGTTAATTTAGGAGCAAATTATATTTGATTTTATCAAATATATTTTGACCTAAATTTGTTGCTTTTGACAACATCAATCTCAGCCATTGGATGAACATAAATCAATCTCATCCATTGATTTTATGTGTCCCATGGATTGAGATCCATGGATCCCAAAACCCTATAAATAGAGAGGCATACTTGGCTCTCTCTTTACACATGTTCTTGTAGCAATATTGAAGCTCTCTCTCTCTCTCTCTTTCTTCTCTACACACGTCAGCCCTCTCTCCCTCTAATTGGTGGCCGACCACCAAACCCTAGAGGAGAGAACCGTCGTCGCCTTCGCCACCGCGCCGCCGCTTCGACGTTCTTCGGTTCTCCGTCTTCTTGGAGAGTTCCTCTCACGAAGGAGACGTTTGATCTCGTGCGACGAGATCAGGAGCAACCATGCTTGGATCATCTTCTTGGATTGCGAGGACAACGCGGTTCATCCCCGCGCTCGCAAGCGGTCTCGCCGACGATCGGACTTGAGACAGGAGGTCTCTTCTCTTAGAGACTCGATCAACCACGCTTCAAGAGGTATTGCATTATACTTGTTGTGGTTATAGATGAAACGATCTGAGAATGGTTCTCGGATCATGTGGTTTCATCGAATAAAAAATTTTAAATTCCGCTGCACCGAACAACTAGTGCGACTAGTAGTTCTTCGTCGTATCCGATACGACGATCACGCTTCCGTGATGCGCTTGAGGATTAATTCCATATCCTTCAACTTTAACATGGGAGGAGGTTCTCGGCCTGGGAGCACTTCCATCGGTGCGCGGGGGGTGGGGGTCGGGAGGCAGTGCGTGTACTCCATATTGATGCCGAACAGCCTCAGCTTCTTGGAGTTTGATGCAGCTACTTGTAGTGATGGAACGATGATGTCTCCACTTCTAGTGGGAACGCACTCCGGCTGTAATGCACATCTGCGAGGAACAAACGGTGGCCAAGCTTCGTAAGCTGCTGGGTTGCACTGCAGGGGCATTTGGTTTTGCGCACCAATTGCCACCGCAGCTGATGCTTCTCCCTTTCGCCTCCACCCGATGTAGACCCGGTCAGCATCGGAGCGGCGCCTCTCGAACAAGATGATGTCGCCGGCATCGAGCCTCTTGTCCTTGATATAACGGCTCCACCCTTTGGTGAGTACATAGTTCTGGCTGCTTGTCCAGTACGCGTAGCAGAAGCTCCATGCCTTGCCACACTCGTCCTCGAAGCTAAGGATTATCCCATTATCTCCAGACTCACCGTCGATGGGGAAGTACTTCTCCGCATGCTGCTTCGGGATGACGAGGCGGTTGAGCTTGCCGACGTCGCTGGGTGTGAGGGGCTTCTCAAAGAGGTGCTCCCTCTCGCCAAAGCAGCAGTAGTCCTTGAGGTTCCAGGACCACGTCTGGGGGTGGTGGTAGAGTTGCCGCTGCTGCTGTTGTAGGAGGGAGAGGTGGTTGGTGGCCATGGTGGGGGAGGGTGTGGTGGTGGTCTGAGGATTTTATAAGGGTGGCATATGGGCAACAGCAGGAAGCATGATATTCTTCGAGGAAAAGGCCAAGAGCTGGGCGTTGCAGGGGAGGGCGGGTTTGTACGTATTGGGGGAGATAGGATTTCATGGATCATGTGAGGTGTGGGGGCTTAATATTAGTATCTGGTATTAATACCAGTAGGGAGAGAAATAGGTGGACATGAAGAGTCAAAAGTGTGGGGGGTTTCAAGTTCCAAAGTGTGCGGTGCAGGGTGCAGCAGCGCGCGCGGGGGAGGGGGGGGGGTGCTGCGGCGCGCGGTGCAGGGGTGCAGCAGTGCAGGGGTTGGGGGTGGTGTGGGGGTGCAGCGGCGTGCCGAGGAGGGGAGGGTGCTGGGCACGGGGCTCGTCGGCGGGGAGCTGTTCGTCGGTCGGAGGGGAGAACAGGGATGGAGTTGCTGTTCGCGGGGGGGGGGGGGGGGGGTGGCGCTAGCGGGGGAGCGGGGATCAACTCCTTTGGGATGATGAGTGGCATTAAATGTAAATTTGATAAACAAATTGGGTATAATATAAATGAACATAACAGAATCAGGTTAATTTTAATGGGTAAATGAGCGGGAGTTAACCATAGGGTCTGTAGGGTAAGAGTTAGCAAGATTACGGGGTTGGGGGAGGAATTACGATGTTTCGAAGGTCGTAGCGGTAATTGCAAAAGATTATAAGGTCTGCCGGGTAAAAATCCCTTTTATTTTTTTGTTTTTAAATTCATTCTCGTTAGTTGTTAATCTTGTTGCTTATACTTCTTATAGTTGTTTAATATGTAGTTTTACTTAGATTTGAGTAAAATTTTCTCCAATATAGATGAAATATTTTACGCATGTTAAGTGCTTGATTAAATGACACAACAAGTAAAGTGATTAAATAGTGATGTAGGTAAATATTGATATAGATGGGATGAGAGATACATTAGTTTAACACTACGTTCATATATTAGGTTCCTTGAAAAGTGTCATAAGACTAGTTTAATAACATTAGAATGTTGATATATAGAAGTGCCATAACACTAGTTTCATAACATTAGGTTCACTGAAAGAGGTGATGTGAGATATAAATCCTTTAGGAATAAGAATTATTTAGTGAATGTAAAATTAGATATTTATTTAAGTTAAAATCATTGATGCGTGATAATTATAACTATAAATAAAAGTTTCGCTTCTGTGATAATTTATTATCACATTAAATTTTAGTTAATGTGATTAAGTATATCACATTAACTTATAGTTAGGTTTATGATAAGTCTAAAATACTATCCATTAATTGTTAGAAAATCGCACAAAATCCTTCACACACAGTGCGTCCCTCCACATAGGGTGGTGTGTGGCCCTGCACAACGGGAGGGGTGTGCAACACATTGGAGGATTTGATCACCTCTAACTGTGTTTTATTTTTTTATTTTTTCACAGCACTATTGGACTCACTTTGGGATGTTTATCCCAGACCAATGGTCGTGGATTTTGATGTTTGCAGGTTTAAAATTCATTTTTTGCAGGTGCCCATCAACTATTAGTGACCCAAGCACTGTATTAGGCACTAAATTAGGATCACACTTATACCCATCCCATCGTTAACCAACCAAATTTACGTAATTGCCCGGCTAATATAAATGAATAAATATTTTAAGATTATTTTATAGTCTCATTTGTAGCACGTACAAATGTATGACGTAAAGTGATCTTAAAGTATTACATTTATGTTAGCTTTCCTTAGTTCGGAGATCCCGGACTAAGGGGGTCCATAAGGATTCAAATTTACTAAAGGTGATCATTGTCACAAGCTATTTATTTCTTATGGAAATTCGGTTCATAACCTCTTCCTCTTCGGTATACCAAATTAATCATAATTTACTATCGAAATAATCACTAATACGATTATTTTGAAAGTTGATTGCGATTGATTTATGAGGTATACGGGAGATGTGCAGGGTTATGCTGCCGAATTTTCGTTAGAAATAAAGAAGCTTGTGACAATGATCATCTTTTAGTAAATTTGAATCCTTATGGACGGGCTCAAGTGATAGCATAATTAAAACACTTCTCTTCTCATCTTTTATCTCAATAATGGGATATGTTTAGGTATTCCTCACATATTTTCTTGGATTTGACATTATAAATTGTTTAATTTAGGTTGATCAAGATGACAAATAGAGAGTGGATGTACAACAATGTAATAGATGGACGTATAGCAGACTCCTTTCAAAGAGGTGTTCAGGAATTTATACAATTTTCTTACGTACAAGATTCCCGTGTCGTGGATTCAGATGGAACTATCTTGTGTCCGTGTAAGAAATGTCGTCTAATGAGGAAGAGATCAAAGGATGAAACTCAGTTACATCTTTATAAAATGGGTTTCATGGAAGGATATCAGATTTGGTGGAGGTATGGTGACGATTACAAGGATAGGATGAATGATGCGGAAGAAGCTGACAATAGTAATCCTTTTGCAGATATGGTTATGGACGTTGCGAGTCCAGATTTTAATGCTACTTTTTTAGAAGATGAGGAACCCTATGGAGAGTCTGTAGAATTTTACGAGCTGTTGAAAAAAGTGGAAGAGCCATTGTGGTCGGGTTGTAAGAAATATTCAAAACTTTCTACGGTTTCGGATCTTCTATCGATGAAGATGGAGTATAATATGACCGATCGTAATTTTGATGCAATGCTTAGGATTATCAAGAAAATGTTATCGGAAGATGCAGAATTACTTGATAATTATTACAAAACGAAAAAGATGATGCGAAAGATGGGTTTAGCGGAAGTTAAAACAGACTCTTGCATAAATCACCATATTTTATATTACGGTGAACATCAGCATTTACAACGGTGTCCTGAATGTAATGAGCTCAGATATTAAGAAACTAGTATGAACCCATTGGAGGTGTAGTACTCGATAGAAGAAATAACAGTGTCGACGTGGTACCAAGAAAATTTATACGCAGATTCAAAGCATTCGTCTTAGCTTCTCAAGCGGATCAAGTATGCTATCTCGCACAAGTATCAAAGAAGAGAAAGAGTGTCGAAACTTTAACTGTTGTGAAGATAAATTCACGAGATCATATTTCTAATGATTACACTCATCATGAAGATGACATAGATGAAGCATTCACACTGACACATGAACGAATAGACTTAATAGAAGAAGTCCCAATCATCGAATCGATTCGATTGGCTGATAATGAAGTTCTTAGTGTTGCCCTACAAGATGATACTGACTCCAGAAATGATCAATCAGAAAACTCAGAAAATGAAGAAAACGAAGAAATATCCTTTAATCCCACCGAAATAAATGATGAAGATAGTTGTAAGTTCTATACACAATTATAATCAAATTATCTCAAATCTTTAGTAATAATTATGTAATTAACTATTACATCATCTTTACAGTCATGGCAGGTTTTGGACGTGGCGGGGCTCATGGATCACATCGATCCAATCGACCATCATCCTCAGACACACCTTCGTCCAGTCGGCAGCCCACCCCGGATGATGTTTTAGATTTACAGTCCGACGAGGTCCGGCGGGTCATAGCCTACTACGAGTCTCTTGGTTATCCTCCGTCTCCCTTTTATGTAGGTGGCTATGGAGAGCCATCTACATCAGCTGCTCCTACTGGATTCCTGGTCCCCATACCAGCATGGACATCGATGGGTTCTGATTCTCCTTCTTCTGGATGTCCAAGTACCTCCGTTCCTTTACCTGCTGCATTTGGACAGACTTCGGCGTCCCACCCTTTGTTGGAGGTTACAGCAGATGGGAGGTAAGATTTTAATAAATGTTGTCATTTAAATTTTTCCAAATATTTATAAATTGTTTTATTTTTACAAATTTTACCAAATGCAGGGATTTTTTGAATAGCAACAGGGTGGCAAAGGATATAATCAATATAATCAAGACACACTTTACTTGCATGCAATTTAGATGGTGTCGCATCCCTGCTTCTGAACATGAGAGACTGTTTGAAATGTTTCTGGTAAGAAAAATTTCTAATAAGTGATATATAATTTTTGGTCAAGTTTTTTGGATCTGATATTTTGTTGTAATTTTCAGAGTAGGTTTCGCCTTGGTTTTGGTATGGGGAAGAAGGCTTATCGTCGAGCCTTTATTCGTTTGGCGGAAAAGAGAATGAGCGATACATTTTTCAAGGCAAGGAGAGACTCGCATGTGAAAACAGGATGCGAGGAGATGGATTTTGAGGAGATGAAGAGGTTTCCGCCAACATGGTGTACAGAGGATATGTATTGTATTTCTTAAAGAATTTATAATAAATCTTTTTAAAGTAATCACTAATCATAACAAATTCCTTGTAGATGGACGGGTTTCTGTGATGTATTCGTTGCGGATGCGAAATTTGGAAGAAGATCCACGGCAGGAAGGGCAAACCGCCAAAAACAAAGGATTAAATGGACAAGTGGTTGTAAAAGCCACAATCAGATTAGAGCGGATATGGTATTACAATATAAAATTTATTTTTTGAAATCTATTTTAATATAATGCAATGTTCTTATCAAATCTTAAGTTTATTTTTCAGGCAACGAGGTTGGTGGTTGAGGTCCCACATGAGTGAGAAATAAGGAGAGTCGCAATGGTCCACTCCTGAAGCAGGAGGATTATTGGTAAGTTTATCAATTTATTTGCAATTGAATGATATATTATAACTTATTTTTATATATTTCACTTTCTTTTTCAGGATCATTATTTGGCATTAGCTGTAGAAAAATGGGGTGGTGATCCAACTAGAGAGCAACCACCATTTGATGAAACAATCTGGAAGCATGTATTGATAAATACAATCTTACTATACTCATTTGTAATTTATAATTTCATAATAAATAATGAAAATCTAACAAGGTGTTGGAGGAGAGGGACGTCGTGGCGAACATGAAGCAGACGTTTGGTGGTCTTCCTCCATACTATGTGGAGGCACATCATCATTCCTATTCTGCATACTCCCAGCCATTGTACAAACAACCACATCCGTCCCAATCATCAATTCCAATGGAGTCGCAGATGGCGATGATGATGGACCAAGTGACGAAGCTCCGAGAAGATTTCACGGCGTACATGTAAATATTCTACTTAGAATGAGTAATAATTTTATATTTCTACATCCACAAAATGCAAGTAACATGTATATATCTTCCATATGTAATATAGGTCACAAGGGCGTGCATCTCAACCTGAGGAGATTGAATCCGATAACGAAGAGGAAGAGGAGAGCGACCCTGAAGAAGAGGCACGCATGTATGCTAGGTTCAAAGAAAAGGAGAAGGAAAAAAAAGAAATCAAAGCAGGGTTTAATGTCTAAATTTTTTAGATCAAAGAAGAAGTAAATTGTTGTTGGTATTTACTTCTAGTGTTGTTAAACTTTTAGCACGTCTTTCCTTTTATATGAACTTTGAAAGTATAATTTGTTGTAATTTTACTTGTCATTGCTTCGAACATATATTTGTAGTATTTAGATGTCTAAATTTGAATGTTTATTTCTAAGTTCTTGTATATTTGTAGTATTTAGCACACCTGCAGTGGTTTATTGGCAGGCTATACAGGTTTGACGGGGCGTCAAACCCCGTCGAACCTATAAATTTTTTCCCTGGAATTCTGTTTGGGCGAGCACATGTGCTCGCCAGGTGCTCCGTGTTTGATCGCCCCGCTTAATAGGGGCGAGCATTGTGGCGTGCACAAATGTGCAGGCCAGGAAGCGGGCGAGCACATAGCATCCCAGTGTGCTCGCCCACCTGCCGGAGCGACTCTCTTATAAGCGAGCACGAGCTGAACGAGCACATGTGCTCTCCCATCACCCGGGCGTGCACATGACGTGCAATTGGCGTGCACATTACGTGCCATCATGTGCACGCCAATCCCACCATTTTTTGTAGCCTACTCTTGCCTTTACGAGTAGTCTTAAGACATGCATGCATATCATAAGTTGTCTTAAGGCATGCCATGTGATTGAACTCTTGCTCAGAGAGTACACAATATATGACAATGATTGCTTTCGAATTCATTGACATTTTCTTTGTCTCAATGTCAGTGTAACCTTCCTCTTTTTTCTTCAATCAATGTGAATGGCTTATTTTATCCATGTGAGCCCGAGGTGAACCATTTCTACAATAATTATTATTTAATTTTTGATATATCAATAAAATTTATTGATTTATTTCACTCCATGTTTGAGATTAAATGAATAGATGCATTATAAGGTCCCTTAGTACAATTAGGGTTATGTATCATAGACATCTTAATGATCATACATTTGTTGATTCAATTTTTGAATCATAGAGGTTGGTGCTTGGATGAATATCTAAAGAGTTAGATTGAGGACTCATCAAGCACAGTCAAATGATTATTAAGAGATGATCTCCAGACTAAGAAGGAGATGATAATACTTCTCTATAGACTGATATCTGACTGATCTCTTAATTAGGTTCTCTATATAGAAATAGAGATCCGGAGGTGTCAGATAAGTCAGGTCAAAGAGTTGATTTAATGAGATCGTGATAACAAATACCTATGTCGTATACTATCACCATATAGGCATGCATCCTTTAGCCGGAGCCAGATGTATTATTGTATATATGAAATATACATTTGGCAGATCGATAGGTTGATGGCCTAATCAAGGTCGATACCCCAACGAGCTGATGTGCATAAAAGGGCATGTGAGTAATACAATATCTCAAAGGGATCATACAATTTCACTTCTGAACCGGAAGATATGAGCTCACTCATGAGGTATTGGGTCCAAATTCATGCATGGTCGTCTTGCTTTGGAAGCGTGACAATAATTTGTAGGTTTGATTATGCTTTAGGAAAGCATGTGATCGATACTAACTCCCAATGATCGAATGAGAAACTTAATGATAAAATCCTAAAAAAGACGGTGTAAAATTGATCCAGATCTTCGAGTTTATTCTAGATCTTCCAGTAAGTAGGATGTACTTGTATTAGGAATACATGAGGGTGATTGATCATAAACGATTATATAACCATGACGCTTCCATTCCAAGGGAGTGGTGAAACAAGTCTGGATTTTAGTGACTCCTCTCATTAGAAAAGTAATCTAATCTTAGTCTAAATGTTGGACATTGATTTGAATGTGATTAAGATGCAATAGTAGATTAGATTTACGGCTTTTATTTAATCAAGCATCTATGAGAGGTTTCGAGATCTGGATTTGAGATATGATCCTAATATCCAAGTCACTATACGTGGAATGTACAATCGCCTTGTCCTCATCTCCAAGTATCCACAGAGAAAGCGCATTATTCTTGAAAGAGTTCAAGAATAGATCCATTGATAAAATGTATATTTGAGAATTAAGAATTTGATAATTAAATGTGATTTAATTATCATGAATAATGTGAATGTGATTCATGTTGTTTAGATGTATGAGAATGATGATCCAATATAATAAGATGTGGATTAATTATCATGGATATGAAAAATATGGATAATACTATCTATATTAATCATGTATATTATAAATATAATTTATAATATATTAGAGAGAGCTATTTGTAAATAGTATTTACAATTTAAATATTGATGTGCATTGGATTCACATTAAACAATAAAGTGAAAGTGCAATTTACATTTTATTTTGGGTGTGTGAATACAATTCACAATTTCCAACGACATTATTGAAATTTCAAAAAAATAATTTGGAATTATTTTTGTGAAATAATTTACAATAAAAAGTTGTTGTAAATAATTAAAGGATAATGTGAGAAACATCATCTCACATAATATGAAAAGAGGGCACTCCTTCCATAAAGGGAGGGTGGACGGCCACCTGAGTCCTAATTCAAGGTAGCTGTCCCCCTCTTATTAGGAAGGAGCTTGCCTCCTTTCCTCGTCCTTTTATTTCCTCTTGATTTGATTGAATTAATTTATATTGATTATTATTCAATATATTTAATTTATAATTAATTTTTGTTTTATTTTTTACAATAAAATCATTCATTGAAAGAAACACAAATCAATCTCAGCCATTGGATTTGTGTTGTACATGGATTGAAATCTATGGACTCCCAAAATATTATAAACCATGGATCTTCTTTTACAACAAAAGGATTCACAAGCTCTCTTTCTCTCTCTCCCTCCCTCATCATCATACACTCCCCCTTCTCTCTAAAGTGGTTGTTCATCTTGCGACCTAGAGAGGATCACCGTTGTCGATATATCGGCGTGTTGCCGCTTCGACCACTTATGGATCTTCGTCTTCCTCGGTGCTTCCGGTACGTGAAGAAGACCTCGGATTTTGTATGAAGAAATCAGGAGATTTGTTGCTTGGATCAACATCTGGATTGCGAGAAGGACGTGTTTCATCAACACGCTCGCAATCGTCTCCTCCGTCAGGTCGGACTTGAGACAAACGATCTCTTACGTTAGAGACTTCGATCGCAACCATGCTTCAAAGAGTTATTCTGATATCTACTTTGTGATTTAGATGAAACAACTCGAGAGGTGTTCTCAGATCACGTGTTTTCATCGCTTTAAAAAAAATTTAAATTCCGCTACCTCGAGTCATTAGTATGACTAGTCGCTCCCGATCGCATATGTTGCAATCTTCACGCTTTCGTGATGCGCTTAAGATTTTTCACATAACCTTCAGCTTCTTTACCATGTATAAAATGCTAAAATCTCTCCATCATAAAAACATTACCTTCTTTGTTTTCCACGAGAGTAATATGTCCTTTTGTATTGAGGAACGAAGAATGATGGAGTTTCCTTTTATCGTTGTTGGCCATTTCACTTTGAGTTACTACACCTAGGAGTGGATTGACATTGATATCATATGATGTTTAAGATTCCAATGCGGAAGCATGTTATCGATCGATCGATAAGCATATAAATCTCAATTACATATAATTCTACAAGGATAATAATTCCAATCAAAGATTAGCAATTAATCAAAAAATGGACACAAGTATTCCTTTGAGGAAATGTAAACATGTAAAAACCTCGAACATAGTCTTCATGACTTAAGATTTCAACCGACTAGATCACTCGACCCCATTTATTAACAACTTCCTTTAACCATGGGAATCTCTATCACAATCGCACCTTTTAATATTAAACACCACCAGTGTCAAACTTCTATTTCACATAAAAAATGGTTCCCCCAAATATTCCGAACACCTCATACATAGTAATACAAGAAAATTAATCATCACTGCCTTAGTATAATGTACAAAGTCATATGAGGTAAAACTTAAATGATCTTGCATATTTCGATGGTGTAAAAATAAAGGCTTGAAGTTTGAGTATACAAGACATATGTTCTTCTTTCCTCGCAAAGATTGAATTTGAGACATGTGATAGATTCCTTTAATTACTAGAGAGATGGGAGATAAATGTAAGGACCGAGATAAGGCTTAAGAGATACTGATATCCTTATGAAAAGATACATCCTTTTACTTAAATAGTTAGCAACTTCCTCAAAATTTGACTAAAAAAATTCAAGTAACATATCTAGAAATCTCATTAGTCAACTGAAATCAGAGGCACGTCAACTTGAATTTAGAAAAAAAAAATAAATGTTTCATAATAATAAATTAGTTGACAGACAAAATCTATGGGTGTAATCTCATCTTTCTTTTATTGAAACATTAAAACCACAATAAGTATTAACATGAAGTGTGAATTTACATGTAAAAGTCAAATTTTGATGGGTAAATAACATCTAACTTTTCATAAGATTTTTCAAATTGATGGTAAACCTATGCCACCGAATAAATAAATAATACCAATCACAGATAATGATGAGTTCGTGCATTATCAAAATTTTATAAATGAGACATAACTTACATATTTAAAGTTGATTTAATATAGAAGTAGCGAAAATTTTCAAAGCTAAAGAAAAAAAACACTTTCATTTTTCCTAGCTCCTGATTAATTTTGTAAATAGTTTATTTAAGTATGTTTATAATATAAAATTGTTAATTTGACCTCAAAATAATGACAATATTTTTTTATTTTCTAAAATGTACAATAATATATAAACATCATGCAGTATTGTCATATCTTAAAATGGAAGATTGAATTGAAGGATTAAAAAATCACACCAATTGATGTCTAAAGATGCATTTACTTTTTTTTATGTACACACACTGAGTGAAAATTAAGATATATGGTAATATATTAATTTACACGTATTTTATTATATAATTTTCTTATAACAATACTCTTAATGCGTACTTAAAAATTAAAACTCATCCATAGTAATAGTTGTTTCTTGATATGAACGTTGAGTCGATTGACTACAAATAATGAGCCCAATGAAAAGGAAATCATGTGATTGGAATACCACTCATGAAGTGCTTGAGAATTTGAGAATTTAGTCCGAGAATTTGTGTATCAGGTGTATAATTAATTTTTGTTTTATTTTTTACAATAAAATCATTCATTGAAAGAAACACAAATCAATCTCAGCCATTGGATTTGTGTTGTACATGGATTGAAATCTATGGACTCCCAAAATATTATAAACCATGGATCTTCTTTTACAACAAAAGGATTCACAAGCTCTCTCTCTCTCTCCCTCCCTCATCATCATACACTCCCCCTTCTCTCTAAAGTGGTTGTTCATCTTGCGACCTAGAGAGGATCACCGTTGTCGATATATCGGCGTGTTGCCGCTTCGACCACTTATGGATCTTCGTCTTCCTCGGTGCTTCCGGTACGTGAAGAAGACCTCAGATTTTGTATGAAGAAATCAGGAGATCTGTTGCTTGGATCAACATCTTGGATTGCGAGAAGGACGTGTTTCATCAACACGCTCGCAATCGTCTCCTCCGTCAGGTCGGACTTGAGACAAACGATCTCTTACGTTAGAGACTTCGATCGCAACCATGCTTCAAAGAGTTATTCTGATATCTACTTTGTGATTTAGATGAAACAACTCGAGAGGTGTTCTCAGATCCCGTGTTTTCATCGCTTTAAAAAAAATTTAAATTCCGCTACCTCGAGTCATTAGTATGACTAGTCGCTCCCGATCGCATATGTTGCAATCTTCACGCTTTCGTGATGCGCTTAAGATTTTTCACATAACCTTCAGCTTCTTTACCATGTATAAAATGCTAAAATCTCTCCATCATAAAAACATTACCTTCTTTGTTTTCCACGAGAGTAATATGTCCTTTTGTATTGAGCAACGAAGAATGATGGAGTTTCCTTTTATCTTCGATCGTTGTTGGCCATTTCACTTTGAGTTACTACACCTAGGAGTGGATTGACATTGATATCATATGATGCTTAAGATTCCAATGCGGAAGCATGTTATCGATCGATCGATAAGCATATAAATCTCAATTACATATAATTCTACAAGGATAATAATTCCAATCAAAGATTAGCAATTAATCAAAAAATGGACACAAGTATTCCTTTGAGGAAATGTAAACATGTAAAAACCTCGAACATAGTCTTCATGACTTAAGATTTCAACCGACTAGATCACTCGACCCCATTTATTAACAACTTCCTTTAACCATGGGAATCTCTATCACAATCGCACCTTTTAATATTAAACACCACCAGTGTCAAACTTCTATTTCACATAAAAAATGGTTCCCCCAAATATTCCGAACACCTCATACATAGTAATACAAGAAAATTAATCATCACTGCCTTAGTATAATGTACAAAGTCATATGAGGTAAAACTTAAATGATCTTGCATATTTCGATGGTGTAAAAATAAAGGCTTGAAGTTTGAGTATACAAGACATATGTTCTTCTTTCCTCGCAAAGATTGAATTTGAGACATGTGATAGATTCTTTTAATTACTAGAGAGATGGGAGATAAATGTAAGGACCGAGATAAGGCTTAAGAGACACTGATATCCTAATGAAAAGATACATCCTTTTACTTAAATAGTTAGCAACTTCCTCAATATTGGACTAAAAAAATTCAAGTAAGATATCTAGAAATCTCATTAGTCAACTGAAATCAAAGGCACGTCAACTTGAATTTAGAAAAAAAATAAATGTTTCATAATAATAAATTAGTTGACAGACAAAATCTATGGGTGTAATCTCATCTTTCTTTTATTGAAACATTAAAACCACAATAAGTATTAACATGAAGTGTGAATTTACATGTAAAAGTCAAATTTTGATGGGTAAATAACATCTAACTTTTCATAAGATTTTTCAAATTGATGGTAAACCTATGCCACCGAATAAATAAATAATACCAATCACAGATAATGATGAGTTCGTGCATTATCAAAATTTTATAAGTGAGACATAACTTACATATTTAAAGTTGATTTAATATAGAAGTAGCAAAAATTTTCAAAGCTAAAGAAAAAAAAACACTTTCATTTTTCCTAGCTCCTGATTAATTTTGTAAATAGTTTATTTAAGTATGTTTATAATATAAAATTGTTAATTTGACTTCAAAATAATGGCAATATTTTTTTATTTTCTAAAATGTACAATAATATATAAACATCATGCAGTATTGTCATATCTTAAAATGGAAGATTGAATTGAAGGATTAAAAAATCACACCAATTGATGTCTAAAGATGCATTTACTTTTTTTATGTACACACACTGAGTGAAAATTAAGATATATGGTAATATATTAATTTACACGTATTTTATTATATAATTTTCTTATAACAATACTCTTAATGCGTACTTAAAAATTAAAACTCATCCATAGTAATAGTTGTTTCTTGATATGAACGTTGAGTCGATTGACTACAAATAATGAGCCCAATGAAAAGGAAATCATGTGATTGGAATACCACTCATGAAGTGCTTGAGAATTTGAGAATTTAGTCCGAGAATTTGTGTATCAGGTGTATAATTAATTTTTATTTTATTTTTTACAATAAAATCATTCATTGAAAGAAACACAAATCAATCTCAGCCATTGGATTTGTGTTGTACATGGATTGAAATCTATGGACTCCCAAAATATTATAAACCATGGATCTTCTTTTACAACAAAAGGATTCACAAGCTCTCTCTCTCTCTCTCCCTCCCTCATCATCATACACTCCCCCTTCTCTCTAAAGTGGTTGTTCATCTTGCGACCTAGAGAGGATCACCGTTGTCGATATATCGGCGTGTTGCCGCTTCGACCACTTATGGATCTTCGTCTTCCTCGGTGCTTCCGGTACGTGAAGAAGACCTCAGATTTTGTATGAAGAAATCAGGAGATCTGTTGCTTGGATCAACATCTTGGATTGCGAGAAGGACGTGTTTCATCAACACGCTCGCAATCGTCTCCTCCGTCAGGTCGGACTTGAGACAAACGATCTCTTACGTTAGAGACTTCGATCGCAACCATGCTTCAAAGAGTTATTCTGATATCTACTTTGTGATTTAGATGAAACAACTCGAGAGGTGTTTTCAGATCACGTGTTTTCATCGCTTTAAAAAAAATTTAAATTCCGCTACCTCGAGTCATTAGTATGACTAGTCGCTCCCGATCGCATATGTTGCAATCTTCACGCTTTCGTGATGCGCTTAAGATTTTTCACATAACCTTCAGCTTCTTTACCATGTATAAAATGCTAAAATCTCTCCATCATAAAAACATTACCTTCTTTGTTTTCCACGAGAGTAATATGTCCTTTTGTATTGAGCAACGAAGAATGATGGAGTTTCCTTTTATCTTCGATCGTTGTTGGCCATTTCACTTTGAGTTACTACACCTAGGAGTGGATTGACATTGATATCATATGATGCTTAAGATTCCAATGCGGAAGCATGTTATCGATCGATCGATAAGCATATAAATCTCAATTACATATAATTCTACAAGGATAATAATTCCAATCAAAGATTAGCAATTAATCAAAAAATGGACACAAGTATTCCTTTGAGGAAATGTAAACATGTAAAAACCTCGAACATAGTCTTCATGACTTAAGATTTCAACCGACTAGATCACTCGACCCCATTTATTAACAACTTCCTTTAACCATGGGAATCTCTATCACAATCGCACCTTTTAATATTAAACACCACCAGTGTCAAACTTCTATTTCACATAAAAAATGGTTCCCCCAATTATTCCGAACACCTCATACATAGTAATACAAGAAAATTAATCATCACTGCCTTAGTATAATGTACAAAGTCATATGAGGTAAAACTTAAATGATCTTGCATATTTCGATGGTGTAAAAATAAAGGCTTGAAGTTTGAGTATACAAGACATATGTTCTTCTTTCCTCGCAAAGATTGAATTTGAGACATGTGATAGATTCCTTTAATTACTAGAGAGATGGGAGATAAATGTAAGGACCGAGATAAGGCTTAAGAGACACTAATATCCTTATGAAAAGATACATCCTTTTACTTAAATAGTTAGCAACTTCCTCAAAATTTGACTAAAAAAATTCAAGTAAGATATCTAGAAATATCATTAGTCAACTGAAATCAAAGGCACGTCAACTTGAATTTAGAAAAAAAATAAATGTTTCATAATAATAAATTAGTTGACAGACAAAATCTATGGGTGTAATCTCATCTTTCTTTTATTGAAACATTAAAACCACAATAAGTATTAACATGAAGTGTGAATTTACATGTAAAAGTCAAATTTTGATGGGTAAATAACATCTAACTTTTCATAAGATTTTTCAAATTGATGGTAAACCTATGCCACCGAATAAATAAATAATACCAATCACAGATAATGATGAGTTCGTGCATTATCAAAATTTTATAAATGAGACATAACTTACATATTTAAAGTTGATTTAATATAGAAGTAGCGAAAATTTTCAAAGCTAAAGAAAAAAAACACTTTCATTTTTCCTAGCTCCTGATTAATTTTGTAAATAGTTTATTTAAGTATGTTTATAATATAAAATTGTTAATTTGACTTCAAAATAATGGCAATATTTTTTTATTTTCTAAAATGTACAATAATATATAAACATCATGCAGTATTGTCATATCTTAAAATGGAAGATTGAATTGAAGGATTAAAAAATCACACCAATTGATGTCTAAAGATGCATTTACTTTTTTTATGTACACACACTGAGTGAAAATTAAGATATATGGTAATATATTAATTTACACGTATTTTATTATATAATTTTCTTATAACAATACTCTTAATGCGTACTTAAAAATTAAAACTCATCCATAGTAATAGTTGTTTCTTGATATGAACGTTGAGTCGATTGACTACAAATAATGAGCCCAATGAAAAGGAAATCATGTGATTGGAATACCACTCATGAAGTGCTTGAGAATTTGAGAATTTAGTCCGAGAATTTGTGTATCAGGTGTATAATTAATTTTTGTTTTATTTTTTACAATAAAATCATTCATTGAAAGAAACACAAATCAATCTCAGCCATTGGATTTGTGTTGTACATGGATTGAAATCTATGGACTCCCAAAATATTATAAACCATGGATCTTCTTTTACAACAAAAGGATTCACAAGCTCTCTCTCTCTCTCCCTCCCTCATCATCATACACTCCCCCTTCTCTCTAAAGTGGTTGTTCATCTTGCGACCTAGAGAGGATCACCGTTGTCGATATATCGGCGTGTTGCCGCTTCGACCACTTATGGATCTTCGTCTTCCTCGGTGCTTCCGGTACGTGAAGAAGACCTCGAATTTTGTATGAAGAAATCAGGAGATCTGTTGTTTGGATCAACATCTTGGATTGCGAGAAGGACGTGTTTCATCAACACGCTCGCAATCGTCTCCTCCGTCAGGTCGGACTTGAGACAAACGATCTCTTACGTTAGAGACTTCGATCGCAACCATGCTTCAAAGAGTTATTCTGATATCTACTTTGTGATTTAGATGAAACAACTCGAGAGGTGTTCTCAGATCACGTGTTTTCATCGCTTTAAAAAAAATTTAAATTCCGCTACCTCGAGTCATTAGTATGACTAGTCGCTCCCGATCGCATATGTTGCAATCTTCACGCTTTCGTGATGCGCTTAAGATTTTTCACATAACCTTCAGCTTCTTTACCATGTATAAAATGCTAAAATCTCTCCATCATAAAAACATTACCTTCTTTGTTTTCCACGAGAGTAATATGTCCTTTTGTATTGAGCAACGAAGAATGATGGAGTTTCCTTTTATCTTCGATCGTTGTTGGCCATTTCACTTTGAGTTACTACACCTAGGAGTGGATTGACATTGATATCATATGATGCTTAAGATTCCAATGCGGAAGCATGTTATCGATCGATCGATAAGCATATAAATCTCAATTACATATAATTCTACAAGGATAATAATTCCAATCAAAGATTAGCAATTAATCAAAAAATGGACACAAGTATTCCTTTGAGGAAATGTAAACATGTAAAAACCTCGAACATAGTCTTCATGACTTAAGATTTCAACCGACTAGATCACTCGACCCCATTTATTAACAACTTCCTTTAACCATGGGAATCTCTATCACAATCGCACCTTTTAATATTAAACACCACCAGTGTCAAACTTCTATTTCACATAAAAAATGGTTCCCCCAAATATTCCGAACACCTCATACATAGTAATACAAGAAAATTAATCATCACTGCCTTAGTATAATGTACAAAGTCATATGAGGTAAAACTTAAATGATCTTGCATATTTCGATGGTGTAAAAATAAAGGCTTGAAGTTTGAGTATACAAGACATATGTTCTTCTTTCCTCGCAAAGATTGAATTTGAGACATGTGATAGATTCCTTTAATTACTAGAGAGATGGGAGATAAATGTAAGGACCGAGATAAGGCTTAAGAGACACTGATATCCTTATGAAAAGATACATCCTTTTACTTAAATAGTTAGCAACTTCCTCAAAATTTGACTAAAAAAATTCAAGTAAGATATCTAGAAATCTCATTAGTCAACTGAAATCAAAGGCACGCCAACTTGAATTTAGAAAAAAAAATAAATGTTTCATAATAATAAATTAGTTGACAGACAAAATCTATGGGTGTAATCTCATCTTTCTTTTATTGAAACATTAAAACCACAATAAGTATTAACATGAAGTGTGAATTTACATGTAAAAGTCAAATTTTGATGGGTAAATAACATCTAACTTTTCATAAGATTTTTCAAATTGATGGTAAACCTATGCCATCGAATAAATAAATAATACCAATCACAGATAATGATGAGTTCGTGCATTATCAAAATTTTATAAATGAGACATAACTTACATATTTAAAGTTGATTTAATATAGAAGTAGCGAAAATTTTCAAAGCTAAAGAAAAAAAACACTTTCATTTTTCCTAGCTCCTGATTAATTTTGTAAATAGTTTATTTAAGTATGTTTATAATATAAAATTGTTAATTTGACTTCAAAATAATGGCAATATTTTTTTATTTTCTAAAATGTACAATAATATATAAACATCATGCAGTATTGTCATATCTTAAAATGGAAGATTGAATTGAAGGATTAAAAAATCACACCAATTGATGTCTAAAGATGCATTTACTTTTTTTTATGTACACACACTGAGTGAAAATTAAGATATATGGTAATATATTAATTTACACGTATTTTATTATATAATTTTCTTATAACAATACTCTTAATGCGTACTTAAAAATTAAAACTCATCCATAGTAATAGTTGTTTCTTGATATGAACGTTGAGTCGATTGACTACAAATAATGAGCCCAATGAAAAGGAAATCATGTGATTGGAATACCACTCATGAAGTGCTTGAGAATTTGAGAATTTAGTCCGAGAATTTGTGTATCAGGTGTATAATTAATTTTTGTTTTATTTTTTACAATAAAATCATTCATTGAAAGAAACACAAATCAATCTCAGCCATTGGATTTGTGTTGTACATGGATTGAAATCTATGGACTCCCAAAATATTATAAACCATGGATCTTCTTTTACAACAAAAGGATTCACAAGCTCTCTCTCTCTCTCTCTCTCTCTCTCCCTCCCTCATCATCATACACTCCCCCTTCTCTCTAAAGTGGTTGTTCATCTTGCGACCTAGAGAGGATCACCGTTGTCGATATATCGGCGTGTTGCCGCTTCGACCACTTATGGATCTTCGTCTTCCTCGGTGCTTCCGGTACGTGAAGAAGACCTCGGATTTTGTATGAAGAAATCAGGAGATCTGTTGCTTGGATCAACATCTTGGATTGTGAGAAGGACGTGTTTCATCAATACGCTCGCAATCGTCTCCTCCGTCAGGTCGGACTTGAGATAAACGATCTCTTATGTTAGAGACTTCGATCGCAACCATGCTTCAAAGAGTTATTCTGATATCTACTTTGTGATTTAGATGAAACAACTCGAGAGGTGTTCTCAGATCACGTGTTTTCATCGCTTTAAAAAAAATTTAAATTCCGCTACCTCGAGTCATTAGTATGACTAGTCGCTCCCGATCGCATATGTTGCAATCTTCACGCTTTCGTGATGCGCTTAAGATTTTTCACATAACCTTCAACTTCTTTACCATGTATAAAATGCTAAAATCTCTCCATCATAAAAACATTACCTTCTTTGTTTTCCACGAGAGTAATATGTCCTTTTGTATTGAGCAACGGAGAATGATGGAGTTTCCTTTTATCTTCGATCGTTGTTGGCCATTTCACTTTGAGTTACTACACCTAGGAGTGGATTGACATTGATATCATATGATGCTTAAGATTCCAATGCGGAAGCATGTTATCGATCGATCGATAAGCATATAAATCTCAATTACATATAATTCTACAAGGATAATAATTCCAATCAAAGATTAGCAATTAATCAAAAAATGGACACAAGTATTCCTTTGAGGAAATGTAAACATGTAAAAACCTCGAACATAGTCTTCATGACTTAAGATTTCAACCGACTAGATCACTCGACCCCATTTATTAACAACTTCCTTTAACCATGGGAATCTCTATCACAATCGCACCTTTTAATATTAAACACCACCAGTGTCAAACTTCTATTTCACATAAAAAATGGTTCCCCCAAATATTCCGAACACCTCATACATAGTAATACAAGAAAATTAATCATCACTGCCTTAGTATAATGTACAAAGTCATATGAGGTAAAACTTAAATGATCTTGCATATTTCGATGGTGTAAAAATAAAGGCTTGAAGTTTGAGTATACAAGACATATGTTCTTCTTTCCTCGCAAAGATTGAATTTGAGACATGTGATAGATTCCTTTAATTACTAGAGAGATGGGAGATAAATGTAAGGACCGAGATAAGGCTTAAGAGACACTGATATCCTAATGAAAAGATACATCCTTTTACTTAAATAGTTAGCAACTTCCTCAAAATTTGACTAAAAAAATTCAAGTAAGATATCTAGAAATCTCATTAGTCAACTGAAATCAAAGGCACGTCAACTTGAATTTAGAAAAAAAATAAATGTTTCATAATAATAAATTAGTTGACAGACAAAATCTATGGGTGTAATCTCATCTTTCTTTTATTGAAACATTAAAACCACAATAAGTATTAACATGAAGTGTGAATTTACATGTAAAAGTCAAATTTTGATGGGTAAATAACATCTAACTTTTCATAAGATTTTTCAAATTGATGGTAAACCTATGCCACCGAATAAATAAATAATACCAATCACAGATAATGATGAGTTCGTGCATTATCAAAATTTTATAAATGAGACATAACTTACATATTTAAAGTTGATTTAATATAGAAGTAGCAAAAATTTTCAAAGCTAAAGAAAAAAAACACTTTCATTTTTCCTAGCTCCTGATTAATTTTGTAAATAGTTTATTTAAGTATGTTTATAATATAAAATTGTTAATTTGACTTCAAAATAATGGCAATATTTTTTTATTTTCTAAAATGTACAATAATATATAAACATCATGCAGTATTGTCATATCTTAAAATGGAAGATTGAATTGAAGGATTAAAAAATCACACCAATTGATGTCTAAAGATGCATTTACTTTTTTTATGTACACACACTGAGTGAAAATTAAGATATATGGTAATATATTAATTTACACGTATTTTATTATATAATTTTCTTATAACAATACTCTTAATGCGTACTTAAAAATTAAAACTCATCCATAGTAATAGTTGTTTCTTGATATGAACGTTGAGTCGATTGACTACAAATAATGAGCCCAATGAAAAGGAAATCATGTGATTGGAATACCACTCATGAAGTGCTTGAGAATTTGAGAATTTAGTCCGAGAATTTGTGTATCAGGTGTATAATTAATTTTTATTTTATTTTTTACAATAAAATCATTCATTGAAAGAAACACAAATCAATCTCAGCCATTGGATTTGTGTTGTACATGGATTGAAATCTATGGACTCCCAAAATATTATAAACCATGGATCTTCTTTTACAACAAAAGGATTCACAAGCTCTCTCTCTCTCTCTCCCTCCCTCATCATCATACACTCCCCCTTCTCTCTAAAGTGGTTGTTCATCTTGCGACCTAGAGAGGATCACCGTTGTCGATATATCGGCGTGTTGCCGCTTCGACCACTTATGGATCTTCGTCTTCCTCGGTGCTTCCGGTACGTGAAGAAGACCTCAGATTTTGTATGAAGAAATCAGGAGATCTGTTGCTTGGATCAACATCTTGGATTGCGAGAAGGACGTGTTTCATCAACACGCTCGCAATCGTCTCCTCCGTCAGGTCGGACTTGAGACAAACGATCTCTTACGTTAGAGACTTCGATCGCAACCATGCTTCAAAGAGTTATTCTGATATCTACTTTGTGATTTAGATGAAACAACTCGAGAGGTGTTTTCAGATCACGTGTTTTCATCGCTTTAAAAAAAATTTAAATTCCGCTACCTCGAGTCATTAGTATGACTAGTCGCTCCCGATCGCATATGTTGCAATCTTCACGCTTTCGTGATGCGCTTAAGATTTTTCACATAACCTTCAGCTTCTTTACCATGTATAAAATGCTAAAATCTCTCCATCATAAAAACATTACCTTCTTTGTTTTCCACGAGAGTAATATGTCCTTTTGTATTGAGCAACGAAGAATGATGGAGTTTCCTTTTATCTTCGATCGTTGTTGGCCATTTCACTTTGAGTTACTACACCTAGGAGTGGATTGACATTGATATCATATGATGCTTAAGATTCCAATGCGGAAGCATGTTATCGATCGATCGATAAGCATATAAATCTCAATTACATATAATTCTACAAGGATAATAATTCCAATCAAAGATTAGCAATTAATCAAAAAATGGACACAAGTATTCCTTTGAGGAAATGTAAACATGTAAAAACCTCGAACATAGTCTTCATGACTTAAGATTTCAACCGACTAGATCACTCGACCCCATTTATTAACAACTTCCTTTAACCATGGGAATCTCTATCACAATCGCACCTTTTAATATTAAACACCACCAGTGTCAAACTTCTATTTCACATAAAAAATGGTTCCCCCAATTATTCCGAACACCTCATACATAGTAATACAAGAAAATTAATCATCACTGCCTTAGTATAATGTACAAAGTCATATGAGGTAAAACTTAAATGATCTTGCATATTTCGATGGTGTAAAAATAAAGGCTTGAAGTTTGAGTATACAAGACATATGTTCTTCTTTCCTCGCAAAGATTGAATTTGAGACATGTGATAGATTCCTTTAATTACTAGAGAGATGGGAGATAAATGTAAGGACCGAGATAAGGCTTAAGAGACACTGATATCCTTATGAAAAGATACATCCTTTTACTTAAATAGTTAGCAACTTCCTCAAAATTTGACTAAAAAAATTCAAGTAAGATATCTAGAAATATCATTAGTCAACTGAAATCAAAGGCACGTCAACTTGAATTTAGAAAAAAAATAAATGTTTCATAATAATAAATTAGTTGACAGACAAAATCTATGGGTGTAATCTCATCTTTCTTTTATTGAAACATTAAAACCACAATAAGTATTAACATGAAGTGTGAATTTACATGTAAAAGTCAAATTTTGATGGGTAAATAACATCTAACTTTTCATAAGATTTTTCAAATTGATGGTAAACCTATGCCACCGAATAAATAAATAATACCAATCACAGATAATGATGAGTTCGTGCATTATCAAAATTTTATAAATGAGACATAACTTACATATTTAAAGTTGATTTAATATAGAAGTAGCGAAAATTTTCAAAGCTAAAGAAAAAAAACACTTTCATTTTTCCTAGCTCCTGATTAATTTTGTAAATAGTTTATTTAAGTATGTTTATAATATAAAATTGTTAATTTGACTTCAAAATAATGGCAATATTTTTTATTTTCTAAAATGTACAATAATATATAAACATCATGCAGTATTGTCATATCTTAAAATGGAAGATTGAATTGAAGGATTAAAAAATCACACCAATTGATGTCTAAAGATGCATTTACTTTTTTTATGTACACACACTGAGTGAAAATTAAGATATATGGTAATATATTAATTTACACGTATTTTATTATATAATTTTCTTATAACAATACTCTTAATGCGTACTTAAAAATTAAAACTCATCCATAGTAATAGTTGTTTCTTGATATGAACATTGAGTCGATTGACTACAAATAATGAGCCCAATGAAAAGGAAATCATGTGATTGGAATACCACTCATGAAGTGCTTGAGAATTTGAGAATTTAGTCCGAGAATTTGTGTATCAGGTGTATAATTAATTTTTGTTTTATTTTTTACAATAAAATCATTCATTGAAAGAAACACAAATCAATCTCAGCCATTGGATTTGTGTTGTACATGGATTGAAATCTATGGACTCCCAAAATATTATAAACCATGGATCTTCTTTTACAACAAAAGGATTCACAAGCTCTCTCTCTCTCTCCCTCCCTCATCATCATACACTCCCCCTTCTCTCTAAAGTGGTTGTTCATCTTGCGACCTAGAGAGGATCACCGTTGTCGATATATCGGCGTGTTGCCGCTTCGACCACTTATGGATCTTCGTCTTCCTCGGTGCTTCCGGTACGTGAAGAAGACCTCGAATTTTGTATGAAGAAATCAGGAGATCTGTTGTTTGGATCAACATCTTGGATTGCGAGAAGGACGTGTTTCATCAACACGCTCGCAATCGTCTCCTCCGTCAGGTCGGACTTGAGACAAACGATCTCTTACGTTAGAGACTTCGATCGCAACCATGCTTCAAAGAGTTATTCTGATATCTACTTTGTGATTTAGATGAAACAACTCGAGAGGTGTTCTCAGATCACGTGTTTTCATCGCTTTAAAAAAAAATTTAAATTCCGCTACCTCGAGTCATTAGTATGACTAGTCGCTCCCGATCGCATATGTTGCAATCTTCACGCTTTCGTGATGCGCTTAAGATTTTTCACATAACCTTCAGCTTCTTTACCATGTATAAAATGCTAAAATCTCTCCATCATAAAAACATTACCTTCTTTGTTTTCCACGAGAGTAATATGTCCTTTTGTATTGAGCAACGAAGAATGATGGAGTTTCCTTTTATCTTCGATCGTTGTTGGCCATTTCACTTTGAGTTACTACACCTAGGAGTGGATTGACATTGATATCATATGATGCTTAAGATTCCAATGCGGAAGCATGTTATCGATCGATCGATAAGCATATAAATCTCAATTACATATAATTCTACAAGGATAATAATTCCAATCAAAGATTAGCAATTAATCAAAAAATGGACACAAGTATTCCTTTGAGGAAATGTAAACATGTAAAAACCTCGAACATAGTCTTCATGACTTAAGATTTCAACCGACTAGATCACTCGACCCCATTTATTAACAACTTCCTTTAACCATGGGAATCTCTATCACAATCGCACCTTTTAATATTAAACACCACCAGTGTCAAACTTCTATTTCACATAAAAAATGGTTCCCCCAAATATTCCGAACACCTCATACATAGTAATACAAGAAAATTAATCATCACTGCCTTAGTATAATGTACAAAGTCATATGAGGTAAAACTTAAATGATCTTGCATATTTCGATGGTGTAAAAATAAAGGCTTGAAGTTTGAGTATACAAGACATATGTTCTTCTTTCCTCGCAAAGATTGAATTTGAGACATGTGATAGATTCCTTTAATTACTAGAGAGATGGGAGATAAATGTAAGGACCGAGATAAGGCTTAAGAGACACTGATATCCTTATGAAAAGATACATCCTTTTACTTAAATAGTTAGCAACTTCCTCAAAATTTGACTAAAAAAATTCAAGTAAGATATCTAGAAATCTCATTAGTCAACTGAAATCAAAGGCACGCCAACTTGAATTTAGAAAAAAAATAAATGTTTCATAATAATAAATTAGTTGACAGACAAAATCTATGGGTGTAATCTCATCTTTCTTTTATTGAAACATTAAAACCACAATAAGTATTAACATGAAGTGTGAATTTACATGTAAAAGTCAAATTTTGATGGGTAAATAACATCTAACTTTTCATAAGATTTTTCAAATTGATGGTAAACCTATGCCATCGAATAAATAAATAATACCAATCACAGATAATGATGAGTTCGTGCATTATCAAAATTTTATAAATGAGACATAACTTACATATTTAAAGTTGATTTAATATAGAAGTAGCGAAAATTTTCAAAGCTAAAGAAAAAAAACACTTTCATTTTTCCTAGCTCCTGATTAATTTTGTAAATAGTTTATTTAAGTATGTTTATAATATAAAATTGTTAATTTGACTTCAAAATAATGGCAATATTTTTTTATTTTCTAAAATGTACAATAATATATAAACATCATGCAGTATTGTCATATCTTAAAATGGAAGATTGAATTGAAGGATTAAAAAATCACACCAATTGATGTCTAAAGATGCATTTACTTTTTTTTATGTACACACACTGAGTGAAAATTAAGATATATGGTAATATATTAATTTACACGTATTTTATTATATAATTTTCTTATAACAATACTCTTAATGCGTACTTAAAAATTAAAACTCATCCATAGTAATAGTTGTTTCTTGATATGAACGTTGAGTCGATTGACTACAAATAATGAGCCCAATGAAAAGGAAATCATGTGATTGGAATACCACTCATGAAGTGCTTGAGAATTTGAGAATTTAGTCCGAGAATTTGTGTATCAGGTGTATAATTAATTTTTGTTTTATTTTTTACAATAAAATCATTCATTGAAAGAAACACAAATCAATCTCAGCCATTGGATTTGTGTTGTACATGGATTGAAATCTATGGACTCCCAAAATATTATAAACCATGGATCTTCTTTTACAACAAAAGGATTCACAAGCTCTCTCTCTCTCTCTCTCTCTCCCTCCCTCATCATCATACACTCCCCCTTCTCTCTAAAGTGGTTGTTCATCTTGCGACCTAGAGAGGATCACCGTTGTCGATATATCGGCGTGTTGCCGCTTCGACCACTTATGGATCTTCGTCTTCCTCGGTGCTTCCGGTACGTGAAGAAGACCTCGGATTTTGTATGAAGAAATCAGGAGATCTGTTGCTTGGATCAACATCTTGGATTGCGAGAAGGACGTGTTTCATCAATACGCTCGCAATCGTCTCCTCCGTCAGGTCGGACTTGAGATAAACGATCTCTTATGTTAGAGACTTCGATCGCAACCATGCTTCAAAGAGTTATTCTGATATCTACTTTGTGATTTAGATGAAACAACTCGAGAGGTGTTCTCAGATCACGTGTTTTCATCGCTTTAAAAAAAATTTAAATTCCGCTACCTCGAGTCATTAGTATGACTAGTCGCTCCCGATCGCATATGTTGCAATCTTCACGCTTTCGTGATGCGCTTAAGATTTTTCACATAACCTTCAACTTCTTTACCATGTATAAAATGCTAAAATCTCTCCATCATAAAAACATTACCTTCTTTGTTTTCCACGAGAGTAATATGTCCTTTTGTATTGAGCAACGGAGAATGATGGAGTTTCCTTTTATCTTCGATCGTTGTTGGCCATTTCACTTTGAGTTACTACACCTAGGAGTGGATTGACATTGATATCATATGATGCTTAAGATTCCAATGCGGAAGCATGTTATCGATCGATCGATAAGCATATAAATCTCAATTACATATAATTCTACAAGGATAATAATTCCAATCAAAGATTAGCAATTAATCAAAAAATGGACACAAGTATTCCTTTGAGGAAATGTAAACATGTAAAAACCTCGAACATAGTCTTCATGACTTAAGATTTCAACCGACTAGATCACTCGACCCCATTTATTAACAACTTCCTTTAACCATGGGAATCTCTATCACAATCGCACCTTTTAATATTAAACACCACCAGTGTCAAACTTCTATTTCACATAAAAAATGGTTCCCCCAAATATTCCGAACACCTCATACATAGTAATACAAGAAAATTAATCATCACTGCCTTAGTATAATGTACAAAGTCATATGAGGTAAAACTTAAATGATCTTGCATATTTCGATGGTGTAAAAATAAAGGCTTGAAGTTTGAGTATACAAGACATATGTTCTTCTTTCCTCGCAAAGATTGAATTTGAGACATGTGATAGATTCCTTTAATTACTAGAGAGATGGGAGATAAATGTAAGGACCGAGATAAGGCTTAAGAGACACTGATATCCTTATGAAAAGATACATCCTTTTACTTAAATAGTTAGCAACTTCCTCAAAATTTGACTAAAAAAATTCAAGTAAGATATCTAGAAATCTCATTAGTCAACTGAAATCAAAGGCACGTCAACTTGAATTTAGAAAAAAAATAAATGTTTCATAATAATAAATTAGTTGACAGACAAAATCTATGGGTGTAATCTCATCTTTCTTTTATTGAAACATTAAAACCACAATAAGTATTAACATGAAGTGTGAATTTACATGTAAAAGTCAAATTTTGATGGGTAAATAACATCTAACTTTTCATAAGATTTTTCAAATTGATGGTAAACCTATGCCACCGAATAAATAAATAATACCAATCACAGATAATGATGAGTTCGTGCATTATCAAAATTTTATAAATGAGACATAACTTACATATTTAAAGTTGATTTAATATAGAAGTAGCGAAAATTTTCAAAGCTAAAGAAAAAAAACACTTTCATTTTTCCTAGCTCCTGATTAATTCTGTAAATAGTTTATTTAAGTATGTTTATAATATAAAATTGTTAATTTGACTTCAAAATAATGGCAATATTTTTTTATTTTCTAAAATGTACAATAATATATAAACATCATGCAGTATTGTCATATCTTAAAATGGAAGATTGAATTGAAGGATTAAAAAATCACACCAATTGATGTCTAAAGATGCATTTACTTTTTTTATGTACACACACTGAGTGAAAATTAAGATATATGGTAATATATTAATTTACACGTATTTTATTATATAATTTTCTTATAACAATACTCTTAATGCGTACTTAAAAATTAAAACTCATCCCTAGTAATAGTTGTTTCTTGATATGAACGTTGAGTCGATTGACTACAAATAATGCGCCCAATGAAAAGGAAATCATGTGATTGGAATACCACTCATGAAGTGCTTGAGAATTTGAGAATTTAGTCCGAGAATTTGAGTATCAGGTGTAGGTGAATAACAAGGACAGATCCTCTGTTGTAATATGGCAGGTGTTGCAATGCAGGGATTCGTCTGATGGAGATAGGATGACGTTCATAAGGGGTCGGGGATGGTTGGTCGACCCCCGATGAGGATCATCCGATCCCCATCAGCACCTGCTATATTACAACAAATGATCCTCTTGAGTGAATAACATGCAGTGCTTGAGATTTAGAATGCAAATCTCTTATAAAATAAATTATAAAATTCGTGAAAAGTTCTTCTATCCTATCGTCGTCTTGATCTTCATTTCATCATGTCCTTTATCACAACTTTGTAGCTTCTTGAAGTCTTCTTACAGATTTCATCAGCTTTATCACAACCAGTAATTTCATTTGCTTGATCTTTAGAGTTTTTTTCATCTCTTGTTATAGCCATCATAGCGTGATTTACAGACATAAAATACAAGCTAATACAAAACAAATCTTCTTGTCATCAGTAAAACATGCGGAGGCGAATCATCTGTTGTGGTGTTGTCCCTGTTGTGATGGCATGAGCCGCTCGATCTTGATCGAGCGGTTCTCACAATTTTGCACGATACGAGCCCACAAAAGGTACAAAATCGTGTGAACCGCTTGATCGTGTTCGGACGACGTACACAAGTACTGCAGAATCCGCTGCATTTCCACCTGTAGAAGACGATACTCTCTAAAAAAACACGCATGCATGAGTGCATGTTCCAACACCACACTCTCTAAAAAACACGCATGCATGAGTGCATGTTCCAACACCACTCTCTTATTTATCATGGAAAAGAGAAACATCTATTTCACCTCGCAATTATGGGCAGTGGTTCTCTTGTTTAGCTCACAATCATATCGCCCGTTATCCAGTTTTCATATAAATACCAAGGTGGAGCATATGCAAGTCGTTGCCTTATCTGAGATTAAAAGCTGCAACAAGTGCCTGATGACCATTGTTGCGACTGGTTTTCCGATAACCAACAGCTTCAAAGATCATAACTTAGTTCTTAAAACGAGAGAGTTGATTAAATATGAAACCCATGCAATTATATATACATCGGAATCCATGCAACAATATTGTGCATTTAGAAGATATGACAGTAGAAACGATAAAAAACAAACCCTGTAACAAAAAACAGAGCATCTGAAACAGACCTCATACCGTGAGAATACGAAACCACACATCTCCACCTCACTAAGATGCGGGGGGTCAGCCGAAGCTTAAGGGCCCTCGTCCTCTCCACCTCCCTCCTCCTCTCCTTAGCCGCCACCGCCAAGAAGCCTTCCCCTCTTTATTACAAAGACCGCCGCACCCCGCTGCCGGATCTGCAGTACGACTACTACCGAAAGCTCTGCCCCAAAGCCGAATCCATCGTCCGCTCCGCTGTCGAGGGCCTCCACTCCCAACGACCCTCCGTCGCCCCCGAACTCCTCCGCCTCGCATTCCACGACTGCTTCGTCAAGGCAAGAACTTGAAACCGGCCTCTCCCTCACCGTGAAAAAAGATAAAGAGATCATATTCTTGCTCTTTGTGCTCCCAGGGCTGCGACGGATCGGTGCTTCTCGATGGCACGAACGGTATGAAGACCGAGAAGGATGCACCGCCGAACCGATCGCTGAAAGGCTTCGAGCTGATCAACACCATCAAAGAGCAAGTGGAGACGGACTGCCTGGCGACGGTTTCCTGTGCGGATATCGTGGTTCTCGCGGCGAGAGATGGGCTTCTCCTGGTAAACTCTGTGCTACCCAATTCGACGAAATAGACGATCTTTGCGCTGTTGGGGTTGTTAATCTTGGCAAATTCTGACAAACTCTGGGTGGTTGAGGTGAAGATCGGAGGGCCATTCTACCCTGTTCTTACCGGGCGGAGCGATGCCGAGAGGAGCTTTCCGGAGATGGCTAACAGTGACCTCCCGGCGCCCAACGAGGATCTGACGACGATTCTCGCAAAGTTCAAGAAGAAAGGTTTCAGTGAGAGGGAGACTGTTGCCCTTTTAGGTGTGTTCTTCCCACCAAATTCCTCTAATCAATCTTTAATCATGTTATGAACAACTTGATCCATTTTGTACAATCAGGCGGGCACAACATAGGGAGGATCCGGTGCAGATTCTTGAGAGATCGCCTCTACAACTTCTCCGGTACAGGAACCCCGGACGCGTCTCTCGATCCAGGATTCCTGCGGGAAATGCGAGCCGTGTGCCCGAACACGGTGCCTCTGCCAGGCCCCGAGGCCGGTGTGGCGATGGGGTTCGACAGCACGGACGAGCTGCGGGGGACGGGGTTCGACAACCATTACTACAAGAGCCTGGTGAAGGGGAGGGGGATCCTGCACTCAGACCAGCAGCTGATGGCGGGAAGATCGACGGCCATGATGGTGTTCTCGTACGCATCGGACGACGGAGGTGACTTCGCGTTCAAAAGAGACTTCGCGCGCGCGATGGTGAGGATGTCCGGTCTTGGCGGGTATTCGGGTCCGCGGGTGGTCCGTTCAAGGTGCTGGGAGTCCGCCCGATAGGGTCGGGCTTTGTGGACATAGTGGATGTGGGTTTTGGGCTTGTGGGCTCTCCCATGCTTTTGGTGATGATATAAGTAAGGTGTGATCCTGCGGTTTTTCGCGACGGATTCATCGCCTATACACGCGAAGAATATATTTGGTTTGCACTAGCTAAGAAAAAAAGCATTAATAGACTCATAAAAGCAAAGTTGCACGATATCGCAATTTATTCAAACCTTGTAATTTTGACGACCATGCTTTGTTGCGAGCAAATAGCAGCTTCTTCTTACACAATCAAAGGTGGAACCACAAGAAAATTACTCGAACAAAGACATGGAAAACCCCAAAAGGAGAAGGACGACGATGCTCGTTTCCACTCAAGCTGCAAGGAAATCGATCGAAGGGGTGGGACAAGAGATAGGGTGGAGAGGATATGCATATGCGTCGAACGCGTATTTAAACCACTAGACAAGTGAATATGGACCCCTGGTTATTTCATTAATCCTCCACATCATTGTCGTAACAAGGACGTATTTGCAATTTTTTGGATGTATAAAACGACCGAGCTCGCATCGGGTCGCGAGTTATCGAGTGTATTCTCTTTGAAATAGTATTCCGAAGCCGGCTTCAAAATCTTCAGAAGTTAAGGAAATACATGTGGAAAAGTAGTACTAATACCGTGGAAATTCATTCTGTTCATTTAATTTTCTAACAAAAGCACTAACGAAAATCCGAAATTCTACGCTTCCAAATAAATAATCACTGATTCCATCTAATCAAGTGACTTCTATAAATATGATTGTTGGTAGTAGAACTTTGATCCTCTGTGATAACTATTGGCCACTAATCAGGAAGTTTTATTATATTATCTGAAAGAAAAGCAGTGTCCACTGATTTCAATACTACTGTTGTGGATTCCATTCACAAGGAGAGATTGGAGAACAGAAATCCAATTCGGATAAGAGTTAATATCATGATCTGACGTCTAGTGTGGATAAGATGAATGAAAGTTTGAGGCCAACATATATCTCCATTTCCTGCTCAGTTCAGATACCCATGCAAAAAAACAGGCCTACCTGTCTTTTTAGCGGATAAGATGGATTAAATTAGGGAAGGATTGGAAGATATCCACATCATTATCCCACGTACGTGCTGATACATACGTGCAACTCGCATAGCATCCTTCATATCCTTCTGTATAAAACGTTACATTTCAGTCATCCACCAGAAACCCTAATATCCAGGAACGTTCGTTCATGACAGGGATAAGAAGGAATTCCTTGGCTCCTATTCATGCAGACGTAAGTAGTTCATGAAAATCTGGAATCGAGTTGCGTGTGTGATTTCTTCTCCAGTTGCTTTCCATGTTTTCCTTTGTTTTTTATTATTATCCGAAGATTGGGCTGGAATTGGATATGTATAATGTCGAGCCGACCATGACGTGATTAAGAAAGGGATGCAAGTCTAATTAGGGGCCCCATTATTAGACATTCGATCATCTATCTAGACACGCCGTTTGAGAGGTAGTTATGTTAGTTGACGTGTATCCTCATCCATTCGTATATATTCGAATAAGATATAGGTCTCCGTCAATATATCAACTCGGATTTTCTAGTAGTTAATAAGACAGACGTGTTCGTGCTTTTTTCGTCCATAAAACACTCCATGCCGCTTTGGATTCTTATGCCTATAGATCATTCAAGAGGAAATTGATGTAAACGCTTTGAAAAAGAGATGCGAAAATATGCTTAATTTTTTTTGGGATTTTATCACTTGTGCCCCTCCGAGATATCGCAATATCAGTTATACCTCTATCTTTTTGGTAATATCAGTTGTGCCCCTAACTTCTTGCTCCGTCACCATTTGTGCCCTTCCGTCAGATTGACCGTCAAAAAATTAAAATAATCATGGTTTATTCAAACCATGGTGTGGTTAAGAAGGGTATTATGATCCATACCCTTCTTCATCTTCTTCCTCCTCCATTTGCTCTTCTTCCTTCTCTTCATAATTTCTCTCTCTTACTAACACCTTCATGCATCCATCGAATCTCTAAAATTTTTACATTTCCACGGACATATCACTCGTTACGGATCAAATGATGAATTTTATTGAATTTTTGGATGACTTTTTATGAATCAATTAGTCAAAAATTTATCAAAATTTAAGAAAAAACTCAACTCCAATTTCAGCTTCAGCCATAGGTGGAGGAGGAGGGCGGAAGGGACCGGAGGAGGCGCGGGGGCAGGGACAATGGCGGGGGCGGCGGGCTGGGAGGGGGCGGGGCTGGGAGGAGGCTGCGCGGGGCAGGGGCGGGGGTAGGGGCAGCGGCGGGGGCGGCGGGCTGGGAGGGGGCGGGGCTGGGAGGAGGCTGCGCGGGCAGGGGCGGGGGTAGGGGCAGCGGCGGGGGCGGCGGGCTGGGAGGGGGCGGGCTGGGAGGAGGCTGCGCGGGGCAGGTGCGGGGGTAGGAGCAGCGGCGGGGGCGGCGGGCTGGGAGGGGGCGGGGGGGGGGGGGTCGTCGACAGAAGCTGGAGCTTGCGGGGAAGGGGGGGGGATTGCAGGTGGGTTTCAACGGGGGGTTGCAAGCGGGAGGTGGGTGGGGGTCGTCGACAGGAGCACGCAGGGGGCCTTGCAGATCGGGGGTTGCGGGCGGGGAGGGGTCATCGACAGGAGTTGTAGCTTGCGCGCAGGGGTTGCAAGCGGGAGGTGGGTGGGGGTCGTCGACCGAAGCGCGCAGGGGGACTTGTAGACCGGGAGCTTGCGGGCGGTTTGCAGGTGGGTCCTTTCCCGGGGGATTGCGGGTAGGGGTGCCTTCATCGGGGGCTTGCGGGTCGTCGGGAGCTTGCGGCCAGCGGCGGGTCTGGCTTTGTCGGAAGTGCAGGAGGGGGTGCCTTCATCGGGGGTTGTGGACAGGGGAGGGGGCTTCGACGGCTGCGGGGTCTTGCGAGAGACGGGACTTGCAGGCTGGGGGAGGGGGGCTTCGATAGGGGTGGGGGGAAGGTCTCGATGGAGCTTGATTCTGGAGGAGGAATGAGAGTAGGTGGTCGGTGGGGGGGGGGAGGTAGTTGCCGGAGGATGAAGTGGAGGAGGAGGTCAGAGGAAGGGGACGACGAGGTGCTGCTGGCAGATTGGAGGAGGGAGGAGAGGCGGCGCGGGGCAGAGGCGAGGGCAGAGAGGGAGGAGGAGGAGGAGCCGGAGGAGGAGGAAGAGGATGGGCAAGAGGAGGAAGAAGAAGATGATGAGGAAGATGATGTAAAATGACCTCCTAACCTTTTTTTTAAAGTAATTCGCTTATGTCCTCAAAGTTAACGGCCGTTTGCACTGTGGATGGACGGTCACTAACCCGAGGGGCACAAGTGATAAATTAGCAAGTTTTGAGGGGCACAACTGATATTACCAAAAAGATAGGGGCATAACTGAAATTGCGATATCTCGGAGGGGCACACGTGATAAAATCCTTTTTTTTTAAAAAAAATATTCGTGATATCCGATTATATTGACGTCGATGACACGTGACGACACAATCCACGTCCATATGAAGATGAACGCCTACACCATCGTATGCGGAAGTAAATAAAATATGTTGTAAACTTACCATTGAAAGATGCAATATTCTTTCACGATCGGTTTGAAAGTAGTAAGTTTATCGCGGCATCTACGAATACATAGTGAACACGACAACATCTTGATGAGATGATAGTGAAAGTTCTTCACCCTTTTTTGGCATACCTCCGTACTGCTGAGAGGCGAGACTCATTCCAACTCCGAACTGAGACCATGTTCTTTGTCCTCCTTCCGGACCTGTGTGGCTGCAGTGAGGTAGTCTCTTTTTCTTCTCTCTGATTCTGGTCACAAAGAGAGGCCTGAGCCAACGGTTTGGTATAGGTCTCCCCTAACCCGGTGCTTCTCTTTGAATGAGAGTTTTTGGTCTTCTACCCCTAAAAGAAAAACTATATAAAAAGGATTTCGGGGACAAGAAAATGACATGCCTAGACCGAGGCGAATCAAGATTGCACCAGATTGCCGATCTTGCCCTGCGAAGATGAGTTAAATAAGAAGAAACTCTTCATGTAAACTTTAATAAATTTTAATGAAAATTCTCAACAATTGAATATTCAAGAAGAAACTATGGAAGATGAAGATGACGAACCACCCATCATAGATAATAAATATATATACTTATAAAATAGATTTATTTGAGAGTTCAATTATGATACATAGAAGACTGTTGCTATGGATAAATGATTGATGAGTAGAATGCTAAGAGCCTCCTTCATTAATTGACCATCGAGGGATCCACAGGTCCCGTTCTTTGATCTATAATATCATAGAATATTTAGGTCATTGTTGACTGTTTTTTAATGTGATGTGATATATTTATTGGTCTCATACCATTAAGACCAAAGTGGGAGTTACGTATTCGAAGTCTATTTGCACTCTTTCTCTGACTTGTAAGTCCCCTCCCGTCTGTAATGTCATTATCTACGATATATGGTCTTTATTTTTATTTACGGTCTTAATTATATGGTAAATATCTAAAAGGTCCTTAATATTTTAGGGACGAGAGCTTTAATATTATAACACATGGTCGACGATACACTATTTCTCATTAAAATGACAAGCTTGCTCGATCCTTTTGCTGATGTGAAAATTAAAAAATTTTACACTGTAATAAACTTTTCTACAAATAGTAGATAATTTGAAAAGTTTGGTGTTATAGCTTCCGAGGTTAGATATGCAACAATTACTGATACTCGTTGCAGAAGTCAATGATACTTTCTGAAATTTGCAATGAATAATATATTTGTTAATATATCTCTGTCAACAAATTATATAACAATGATTATATGTTACTTTCATAAGTTTTTTTCTTGCAATTCATAGTTGAAGTTTGCGATGGTCAGTAGAAACTTTGAAAGAGAAGAGAACATATTCACATTATTATAATGAATATTGCATTCATAGTACATTGAACTTTATAGCAATGCTTTTGAAAATGGTCGTGAGGCATATCGTGGGCAAAGCTGAATAAAGAGAGACAAGAAAACTCTTGGGACTTTTAATGTTAATACAGCAAAATAAATAGCCGCGGGTTAGAAAGTAAGTAACCGCTAAAGAAGAGCTCTCTATGCTAGTAGTACAAGTGCATACTTACGACAAGAAGTCAGACCCAAGTGAGGAGGCTTAGGACGGGCCTCCGATGTACCAGAGGTGAAAGAGATCGGAAAAAGACTGAGGATGACCGCGGATGAGTTAAAGAGTTGAGAAGACTTCGATCCATATTATACACTTGAGGAAAGGAGAGGATTTCCATGACGCTCTTTTCTTGCTTATACCAGATAGAGTTTTTGACGGCTACTGCACGATCTCCTCTTGCTCGATTTGCACCCCTTTTTTAGCTCTACTTTGAATGAATGCTCACCTACTCAAGACTCTTCTATGCCTTTCCATCGGCTTGCACGCTCCTCCCCACAAGAGAGCATACCTTCCCAGCCAACAGTTCCTTTTCTAGACAAAACTCGGTTCCAAGGGCCTGTTTGGTTGCTGGATTGGACTGGGTTGGGTTGGGGTGGGTGAATAGTAATCTGTGAGGAGGAAGTACCCTTGTGAATAGTAACCAGGGTTGGGTCAACCCTGCCCAACCCTGCAACCAAACAGGCCCCAAGAGTCTCTTCTATGATGACACATTTTTTATTCTTCTTTTGATAACTTGACTAATGTGTTAACTACGTATTGTCGTTGTTGCTACCATCATCAGAATCTTGGAAAAATGCCATACATGTTATAAATAACAATAACGATTATACATAAAAAGAAAAAAAAAATCAAATTACACGAATGATACATAACATATGACATATTTCCATAACTCCACGAGGTATTATTAAATCTCCATGAACAAAAATGATGGGATTACAAAATTGAAATCGTTAATATTTCAGTCTATTTTTTCAAACAAACTAAATAATTCAAAGGGAAAATAAGTTTAGATAAATCATGGCATTGTGAGGGTGAAGCAACACCACACAAATAGCACATCCAATTGGCGTTTCAATGCACGCACATCACATATAAGGCCAAAATTCTCATTGCCATCATAATGAGGACTTTTTATTATAAATAGAGATATCTCTTGAGATGCCGTTTAATTGGGCACATTCTTTTTGGGATTCCACACCATTTGCATGAGGCATCGATGATGTGGAATGGGATAAACATTGGTCCATACGCAGGGTTTTTTATTGGTAAAATATTTTTTCTTTTTCTTTTTAAGATAATCCATGAAAATTCATCATCACTGTATTTTATATTATGTCATTAAAATTTTGTGTGAAGCAGAGACTCTTACGGCCTCTATCTAAAAAGATATTTTTTTAGCAATCGCTGAATTATTGAAATCGACCTCATCTGAATGGAAGTTGTAGGAGTCTTTGTTTTGCACGAAACTTGAGTGACATAATATACTTATATAGTGATGAAAATTCACGGAAATATTTTTCAAAAAAATTTAAAATAAGATGGGGAGCCAAGTTAACTCCCTAGATGGGCAGTTCCATTTTATCTTTTTTTATTGTATAGGATACCATTGACCTGTGATCAAATTATACTTCTGATTGTAAAGATAATTTATCATATTTTAGGGACAAGTTGTTTTGCCACCCCTTTTCTCCAGCCAATTCAGGAAGTCTTCCCACTTCCTTTAATTAGAAGCAGCTCAAGAAAGAAAGATCCAACCCCTAGGTGGTCTTGGAGAGGCATTCTTGAAGAAAGATTAGTCAAGATTAGCATGTTTGATTGCTAAAAAGTAAGATCATCTTTATGTGGTATGGTTGTGTGTGTTTAAGTTTGTGATTGCATGTTAGATCAATGTCGCACGTGTTGTCTTAGATCAAAAGTAAAAAGGAACCAAGAGCAAGAGAGGAGCTCAACCAGAAAAGATAACCTCGCTTGAACTCTTAACCCCCCCCACCCCCCCCCCCCCCCAATTGCCTTGTAAATTTTTGTGGGGAATGTTCGCCCTCCATTAGGATAAGGTGTAGAGTTGATTACCATTTGATTTGCATGTCATCGTCCAAGATCAGTTGCATAGAATGCCATGCATTGGCAGATTAATGCAATGATGAGTCGATACATACATACATACATACATACATACATACATACATACATACATACATACATACATACATACATACATACATACATACATACATACATACATACATACATACATACATATATATATATATATATATATATATATATATATATATGGGTAAAATGGGGCTGCCCCCACGGAGTAGCCAACTTGGCTACTCCCACCTCTATTTTTCCCTCATTTTTTTATTTTTTTGGAAAATAAAAATTTGTATATTCATCATTATATCCCTCTCACATTCTATTAAAATTTCGTCAGAAACAGAGACTCCTAAGCCCTCCATCCAGACGTCATTTTTTTAACGGTCGCAGGATTTTTTAAATCGACCATGTTTGGATGGAGGCCGTAGGAGTCTCTGTTTCTGACGAAATTTTAATAGAATGTGAGAGAGATATAATGATGAATATACAAATTTTTATTTTTCAAAAAAATAAAAAAATGAAGGAAAAATAGGGGTGGGAGTAGCCAAGTTGGCTACTCCCTGGGGGCAGCCCCATTTACCTCTCTCTCTCTCTCTCTCTCTATATATATATATATATATATATATGGCTTATCCACTGCGCACAGGGCTCATTAGCGTTTCAATGAGCACTCATTTTAGGCCTTACACGTGTATTAACCATAACTATATTTCTAATTATAGGCTACGACGAGTTTAAAAAAATCCTATATTTCTTATTATACAACGTCCTTAAAAATTGGAAGACGGTTTTAGAAAGAAACAATTCAAATAAATGATTCCACGCGGATGATTAAGGATCCAAACACTATGATAGTAATAAATGTAAATTACTGATCATTTTTTTGATATTACTGATCTCATAGTAGCTATTACTGACAATTGATTATGGTTTTACTGACATCACAACAAGCACTTACTTGAGCAATGCCCATGACTTACTGACCATAACTTTGTTATTACTGATCTCATAGTAGCTATTACTGACCATTGGATATGCTCATGACTTACTTGAGCAATGCCCATGACTTACTGACCATAACTTTGTTATTACTGATCTCATAGTAGCTATTACTGACCATTGGTTATGTAAATTACTGACTGTTGTTTGGATAATACTGATCTCACAACAACCATTTACGTGAGTATTGTGTCGAAATTACTGACTTCTATTCAAAGTAGTAATACATATATTTTTTACTGACCATTGGTTATGGTTTTACTGACATCACAACAAGCACTTACTTGTCCATTGTATATATATTACCGAATTCTGCACCATGTAATACAATGAATGTATATTACTAACCGTTGTTTTGGATATTACTGATCTCGCAACAACCATTTACTTGACTATTATATATATATATATATTACTGACATGAGCATTTGGATCTCGATTTTCAGCAAGAAATAATCGGTTCGAATGTTTTCTTTCCAAAACGATCTTCCTATTTTTTAGGACGCGATATAATTGGAATATCACTTATTGTTACATCGCTTTGCATATTAATCTCCTTCCAAAAACAACATCCTTCGAAATAGGTAACCACTAAATTGGTAATACACGTGTGCGGCCAACAAATGGTGCGCACCGAAACTCAAATGGGCCCTGTGCGCATTGGATAAATTTCCTATATATATATATGTATATGGGGCTGTCCCCAAGGAGTAGCCAACTTGGCTACTCCCACCCCTATTTTACCCTCATTTTTTTATTTTTTTGGAAAATAAAAATTTGTATATTCATCATTATATCCCTCCCACATTCTATTAAAATTTCGTCAGAAACAGAGACTCCTAAGCCCTCCATCCAGATGTCATTTTTTAACGGTCGCAGGATTTTTTAAATCGACCATGTTTTTTTTAAATCGACCATGTTTGGATGGAGGCCGTAGGAGTATCTGTTTCTGACGAAATTTTAATAGAATATGAGAGGGATATAATGATGAATATACAAATTTTTATTTTCCAAAAAAATAAAAACATAAGGGAAAAATAGTGGTGGGAGTAGCCAAGTTGGCTACTCCCTGGGGGTAGCCCCATTTACCTCTCTCTCTCTCTCTCTCTCTCTCTCTATATATATATATATATATATATATATATATATATATATATATATATATATATGGGTCATATGTGGCTGCCCCCTAGGGGCATCCAACATGGCTGCCCCCGCCTTATTTGGGCAAAATTTTTTAATTTTTTTGAAAAATAACACCATTTACATTCATCCCTATATCCCTCCTATATGCCATTCGAATTTCGTCAGAAACAGAGACTCCTACGGCCTCCATCCGGACAGTAATTTTTTAACGGTAACAGGATTTTTTTAAATCGATACCATCGAGATGGAGGCCGTAGGAGTCTCTGTTTCTGACGAAATTCGAATGGCATGTAGGAGGGATATATGGATGAATATACATGGTTTTATTTTTCAAAAAAAAATAAAAAAAAACGTCGAAAAATGGGGCGGGGGCAGCCCCATTTTTTCCTATATATATATATATGGGTAAAATAGGGCTGCCCCCAGGGAGTAGCCAACTATTTTCCCTCATTTTTTATTTTTTTGGAAAATAAAAATTTGTATATTCATCACTATATCCCTCTAACATTCTATTAACATTTCGTCAGAAACAGAGACTCCTAGGCCCTCCATCCAGACGTCATTTTTTTAACGGTCGCAGGATTTTTTAAATCGACCCTGTTTGGATGGAGGCCGTAGGAGTCTCTGTTTCTGACGAAATTTTAATAGAATATTAGAGGGATATAATGATGAATTTACAAATTTTTATTTTCCAAAGAAATAAAAAAATGAGGAAAAAATAGGGGTGGAAGTAGCCAAGTTGACTACTCCCAGGGGGCAGGCCCATTTAACCCATATATATATATATATAGAGAGAGAGAGAGAGAGAGGGGGGGGTTAATGGGGCTGCCCCCGCGCCATTTCGGCTCTTTTTTTTCAAAAAATATCGCCATGTATATTCATCCCTATATCCCTCCTACACGCCATTTGAATTTCGTCGGAAACAGAGACTCCTACGGTCTCCATCCAGACAGTCATTTTTTAACGGTAACATGATTTTTTAAATCGACACCATCTCGATGGAGGCCGTAGGAGTCTCTGTTTCTGACGAAATTCGAGTGGCTTATAGGAGGGATATAGAGATAAATGTACATGATTTTTTTTCAAAAAAAATAAACAAATGCTGAAAATAGGGGGCGGGGCAGCCATGTTGGTTGCCCCTAGGGGGCAGCCCCATTAAATCCATATATATAGGGTGCACTTGAATTGAGGTGGCACCTTTCCTTGATTATGGAAAGGTGTCGTCTTAGGCCGTTGGATGGCCACTATACGAGTGAGATTGAAACCACCAGGTGGTTTTTGTGCCACCTAATATTCTTGATATGTAGGTCGATTAAATTAGTGCTAATTTATTAAAATACACATCATTAATCTTTCTATATTTAGATATATGGTGCATGATGTATAGAAATGTCCAGAAATATCCGAATGAAAAAACGTTCATGTTTTGAAATAATTGTTAACAATTTACAAACGATTGAGATATTTTACAATTTCGTGCTATAAATTACAAAAGCATAACTATTGATGTTTGTAAAAATAACCAAACCCGATGAAAATTTGAATTTTTTGTGCAGATGTGTTTCCTAAAATATAGGGTGCTTTGATCATGTGTTAACTAATTGATGTATACGTGGAAAAGATTACTAAAATGATGGGATTTTTATTACAACTATATTTTCTAAGTTATTAGGGGTAAATTGAGAAGACGTTAAATATGTTACATGTCATATGCATACTAGTTTTAGGGTATATTAAACACACGTTGTAATAAATGAATTCATATTAAATAAATACTCCATATTTCACATTCATCGGGCTTATTTTACATTCCATGCACGAAGTTTACATCCATCCAATGCCATGTCGAACATTCTAACAAAAAGGAAGACTTACAATAAATAAATCTATCGTTTCATTAACATATTTTACAATTGTAATTCGTATTTTATATTTTCTTCATTCTTTTTACATTCGTCTCCTATTTTTCTGCAGTCAATTCCAAATTGATGACATCCGTAAGATCTGGTTGTCTTGATCTTTATTCTTCTTCCTCTCATTGAAAGTTATTCAAGTGACCTACATAATGTAAAAATAGAATGAAATATTGTAAATAGAATATTGAAGCGTGAAATAACTGTAGGTAATATAAAAATAACTGGAATATGTTTGTACAGGTAGTGTAGCAATCGTTTGAGTATAAAATACATTTTGACATTGTAAAAATGAGATAGAAATATGTAAATGATCATACGTATTGTAATTAGGTGTAATACTTTGTAAACGATGTAATCAACACCACTTAACTTAAAACATGCATATATATGGATCGTGCAATAAAAAGCATTGAACTTGAAATTAAACAATGAGGACTGAAGATATGGATTGAAAAAATGAAAAAGATAATGAAGACTGTAGATATGTATTGAAATACGAAATGGATGAGGAACAATGATATCTGATCGACGATAATCGAGGACTGGAATGAGATGGAATCAAAATGAAAGGTGG